>JAESUZ010002242.1:0-22462 GCA_017311185.1 Proteles cristata cristata | reverse complement strand
TGATCTCGTAATTCATGAAGTCGAGCCCCTCGTCTGGAGCCTGAAGCCTGCTTCGGATTCTTGGTCTCCCTCTCTCTCCACCCCTACCCCGCTTGCTCATGCATGCTTTCTCTTCCTCTCTCAAAAATAAATAAAGACACTTAAGAAATTAGAAAATCGGGGCACCTGGGTGGTTCAGTCAGTTAAGCATCGGACTTCAGCTCAGGTCATGATCTCACAGTTTGTGAATTCAAGCCCCGCATTGGGCTCACTGCTGTCAGCACAGAGCCCACCTCAGAGCCTCTGTTCTCCTCTTTGCCCTGTCTCTCTCTCAAAAATAAACATTAAAAAAATAGCAAATTAAAAAAAAAAACTCCTTAAGAAATGCATTGTTACTATATGAGAAAAAGCTATAACACACAGGTAAGGAACTTGAAAAGAAGACATGAGTAAATAAAGAAGCATTTTGCTTTTGCATAGGAAGGTACAACATAGTAATAGTGCCAAGTCTTCCAAATTAAGCTAGAAGTTTTATGGACTAGCACTCGAAATTTAAACAGTTGAGAACCCGACAAAGTGAGAGTAAAATTTATGTGGAAAATAAAAGTTAGAGATCATCCAGGAAAATACTGAGCAAGGGGAGGGATTAGGCCTATGAGCCCTATAGATAATACGACTTATTACAAAGCAGCCGTAAATAAGGCCCAGGAAGACTGACGGATGGTTGTGACTGAAGACAGTACAGAAAAAAAGGCTTTCCTCTAAGTTTAGAACTACTTAAAAATAGAAACAAGTTTTAGCTTAAATGAAACCTCTTAGAGGATCAAGAAAGACTGCATTAAAATATCTAACTTCTTGGTTGGCTAATAGCCCAAATCTTAATTAAGGCAATCCTGAATATTAAATAGACTGGCAATCCCTCCACAAAGGGCTCCACTAAGTCTCTCACGTAGACTTTTTCTTTGGGCTTACATTTAGTTTCACCTCTATGCTATATATATTATAGATGTCAGATTATGCTATATATATTATAGATGTCAGATTATGCTATATATATTATAGATGTCAGATATACTATAAGGCTTTCACGTAGTTACAAGACAGTGTAAAAAGAAAGATAAATTGGGGCGCCTGGGTGGCTTAGTCGGTTAAGCGTCCGACTTTCGTTCGGGTCATGATCTCGCGGTTCGTGGGTTTGAGCCCCGCGTCGGGCTCTGTGCTGACTGCCAGCTCGGACCCTGGAGCCTGTTTCAGTCTGTGACTCCCTCTCTCTCTGACCCTCCCCGGCTCACACTGTCTCTCTCTCTCTCCTAGAAATAAAACATTTAAAAAAGAAAAAGATATTTATAACATTTCATGAACATTTTCCTATTTTCTATATAAAACCTTGAAGCAACTAATTTGACAGTTCTCTATCATTCTGCCGTGAATGGGTCATGATTTTAAAACTGAATATTGTGGGGCACCTGGGTGGCTCAGTCAGTTAAGCATCTGATTTCAGCTCAAGTCATGATCACGGTTTGTGAGATCGAGCCCTGTGTGGGGCTCTGTGCTGACAGCTCAGAGCCTGCAGCCTGCTTCGGATTCTGTCTCCTTCTCTCTCTGCTCTTCCCCCACTCATGTGCGTTCTCACTCTCTCAAAAATAAATAAATATTAAAAAAATTTTTAATCAAAAATAAAGCTGAATATTGTTATATATTAATTTCTATTCACTTTGTTGTTTAAATGTCAGAGTCATTTAGCCCAGATTCCCAATTATTCTTTTGTAATAAATTGCAGGAGGTACATTACTGGAACAAATGTTTTAATATAAACTGCTTTTTGAAAGCATTATCTGAATGTACATTGCAGTAAATAATTCTGATTGTTTAACTATGTTTACATAATATATTTTTCCCAGTTTCAGAGTAAAAAGATAACGAGTTGAATCTGTACTGTACAAATCGATAGTGCTACTGTAGTGATACTGAAATTTTCGGCTATACATCATATACATGTACCTCAGTCTGTTTTAAGTATTATTTCCTTACCCACACATTTCTCTAAATATCAGAGGTTAACTTAAATACAAATATATCATTTACCATTAAACCAAAAACTCTAGTCATATTAGGTCTGATAGGAAACCTTTCTATTAACCAGTGATGAATCCAACAAAAAAATTCTAACTCCTCAGATAAGTTCCTCTAAAATATTAGAAAATATAGATTTGCAATAAACAGACATTTATTTAGATCATATATAAAAAAACTAAAAAGATCTCTCAGTGAGGAGAACATAGGAGGAAAATGCGAAGAAAGAAAGTAGCTTGGATAAAAGGTTCTCAGGAGGAACTCTGATAGTCTGTCCTAACAAGGAGACATTTTGGGAAGAGTGGCAAGAGAAGGAGTGGTTTTCTGAATAGATGAATTACTAACAATCACCTAGAGATAAATAGAAAACATATGAAAGCTATCATTTTAAATTTTAATTAGTATTAAAAAATCCACAAACACCATCTTTAATGAACATTCTAAGGACAGGTCAATCATTTGTATAAGCTAGAGTTTAAGACTAGAGATTGTAAGGGCACCCGGGTGGCTCAGTCGATTAAGCTTCCAACTCTTCGGGATTCAGGTCATGATCTCATGGTTGGGGAGTTGGAGCCCCATGTCGGTCTCATCTTCTTTTTTTTTTTTAATATTTTTATTTATTTCTAGGAGAGAGAGAGAGACAGCGTGAACAGGGGAGGGTCAGAGAGAGAGGGAGTCACAGACTGAAACAGCTCCAGGCTCTGAGCTGGCAGTCAGCACAGAGCCCGATGCGGGGCTCGAACCCATGAACCGCGAGATCATGACCTAAGCGAAAGTCGGATGCTTAACCGACTAAGCCACCCAGGCGCCCCTCATTGGTCTTCTATGTGCTGCTAGCTTGCGATTCAGTCTCCCTCTCTGTGTCTTTCCCCAGCTCCTGGTTTCTCTCAAAAATAAAATTTTTTTTTTTTAATTCATCACATGAAGTTTTGATCGGTGGAAAACCACACTGATCTCACTCTGTGGTTACTGAAAGCTTAGAAAAAATTCCTTGTAAGATGACTGAGGGAATTTTTTTTTTTTTTAAAGCTCTCCCTATAGAATAGGATCATCAAGTCTCACCTGGCTTCCTATTTGGGGGTCGGGGGTGGTGGTGAAACTAAACTTTGTCCATGCTCAGGGAAAGTAAGCTCAAAGCCTAGAGGAGAAATGTACAGTTGTAGGCATAGGATACAGAAATCAAGCCATCTGCAAATTGGCATATAAATATGCCAAGATAGAAAGGAAACGCTAAACATAATTACCGTAACATAATAATTTACCTTTTATGACTCAATTACAAATTGAAAACATTGGAGATTTCTATTTGCTTTTAGTCCTAGCCAAGACGAAGTTTCCTCATTCCTTCTAATCCAGCAACAGGCACAGATTTAAAAAACAAAAAACGCCTGTTCCTCCAAGCCAAGGGACTTGAGAAAGAAGGACCTAAGAACAGAATATTTGCAAATACCCATCTGGCCCCAGCCAAACATCAATGGCAAAAATGTAGCCCTTCTCTAGGTTCAGCTGGCTTGAGCAGGAAGCTAATAGGAAGTGGACATTCCCCTAAGCCCCACGGGAACAGCCAGCAGCGTTCTGGCTCCCTCAGTGGAATAGTGTTGGGGAACCAAGTAGAGATCAGATCTTCCAGCCCCCGCTGAGCAAAAGCAGGTGGTGGTCTGACTGCCCAGCCATGCTGGTCCCGGTGGGCCCCTGCAGAGCGCAGATCTTTCAATCCCCACCCAGTAGACACGGGTAGTATTCCACCAGTCGGCAGGATTCAGGGAGCGGAGCCTCGGCTCCCTCCTGGAAGCAGGGAGACCTAGGGAGGCTACGGGAGTCAGAGCAAACCCGCACTCTTCACAGGTGCCCGCAGGGAGCTCAACCTCCATCTTCAGTTTGGACAAAGAAGGCTGAGCAAGGTGGGAGGAGTGGAATGGACACGATCATTTCCATCACTGCTGGAGGCAGTGGGGCCCAAAGGGGGACCTCACATCCATACCCCACTGGCAGCAACAGAGACTGGACGATATGGTGGAACTGGGAAGAAGGCCGCACAAGACCGCAGTACCGCCCTCCTTCTCCTTGCCCTGGTGCCAGGGGCAGGGAACGGAGTGCCCACACCCAAACAGCAGCAGTGAGGCACAGGCGTGTTGTTCAGTGGAGTTAACAACTCTCCCCCCCCACCCCCCGCCCCGCTTCCTGTCAGTGAGCCCAGGAGCTGAGCATGTACCCACAAGGCAGGAATGAGGCACTGTGAGTAGGTATCCATTTTCTCTGTGAAGGGATCAGCAAAGCCAAGAGATGAGCTGAACTTCTACTCTACCGATAAGTGAGGGGGCTGGAGGAGTCAGGACTCCATTTTTGCTGGAGAGACGTTAGTGAGGCCCAGAGGGAAGTTGAACCCATGTATCCACCAGGACCTTGCACTACATCCTGACAGGGGAATTCTCTACTAAGGGCAAATATTAAATGGGACCCACAATCTTCTAGTCCAACAGCTTAGTCTTTTCAGACTGCTGTAATACAGTACCATAGATCAGGTGGCATATAGGTAGATATTTTGCACAATTCTGGAGGTCGGGAAGTCCAAGGGCATAGTGCCAGCATATCTGCTGTCTGTTGAGGGCCTGCTTACCCGTTCACAGATGGCAGTCTTTTTGTGATGTTCTCACCTAGAAGAAGGATCAAGTGATCCCTCTGGGGCCTCTTTTTTAAGGGCAGAGCCCTCATTTCTAAGGGGGAAGCTCATCACCTCCTAAAAGGTCTCACCTCCAAATACCATCACACTGGCACTTAGGTTTCAACATATGAACTTGGGGAGAAAGGCAAATAGTCATCCAGAAGAACCAGGATACAGTTAAGAAAAAAAATAATAAATCACTCATCATACCAAGAACCAGGAAAAAAAAAAAAAACACTCAAACTAGGAAAGCCTATCAATAAATGCCAAAGTCCTACAGAGTGTGTCCTCTAACCACAGTGGAATCAAACCGAAGTCAACAAAGTGTAATAGCTCTAAGGATTTGAAAAGTAAATAACATACTTCCAAAGAAACCCCGGGTCACAGAGGAATTCTCAAAGAAAAGAGAAGTAATATATGGAACTCAACAATAATGAAAATACAATAGATCAGTTTACACGAGAGGCAGTTAAAGCAGTGCACGCAGGTAGATTTAGGCTATACATTCCCTATAATTGTAACAGTTCATTTTACTAAATCCTTACTTTAGAAACATAGATTAGTAATAGAATTTCCTGCCTCAAGAAGTTAGAAAAGTACAGGTCAGTAGAACACCAAAAGTCAATAAGGTCAGTGTTTTTTTAAATATCAATAACATGGACAATCCCCTAAAAAGACCAACAAATCTTCTAATATCAAGAATGGAAAAAGCAGTTCGCTACAGCTCCTGCAGCCATAATACGGATAATATAAAGGGATTATGTATTATGTTAAGGGAATGCTGTCAAAAACTCAATGCATGTAAATTGGAAACAGAAGAAACGGGCAAACTCTTGCACACCATGAACTACTGAAATTCACCCAAAATGAAATAGTCAATTGCAATAGTCTTGTGGCCGTTGAAGAAATTGGATTTGTAATTAACAAGCGCCTGCAAAGGAAGTCCGGGCCCAGATGGTTTGCAGGAAACTTCGACCTAATATTTAAAGAGGAATGACTCCAAATGTATACAATTTCTCCCAGAAAATTAAAGAGGAATAATTGCTTCCCAACCTGCTTTATGAGGTTAGTGTTACCCTGATAACAAAACCAGACAAACACAGGAAAAAAGCAAAAAACAAAAAAACCTGTAGGCCAGTACCTCTAACCAATATAGATGCAAATTCCTCAATAAAATCTTTGAAAATTGAATCTAGCAAAAAAGAATAAACCACCATGAGCAATTTGGTTTCACTCTAGGTACAGAAGAAAAACCGTATGACCACACCAAGGGACATAGAACACACGTTTGACAAAAAGCCAAGGCTGATCATGATTTTTTAAAAACTCAGCCAATTAGGACTAGAAGACTTTCTTCCTTCCATCACACATTAGCCACTACATCTCAGAACCAGCAAAGAAACACCAAATCCATCTCCCACTTGCAATCTCTTTAACCTACCTTTTTTCTGTCGTATCCTTCCTGTCCGTTTCCTCTTCTTCTGATGCATTTCTCTGGCTTTTTATCGCCTGCCTCTTCTGCTTATATGGTATCATGTGATTGCATTGAGCCCACCTGGATAATCTAAACTACTTTCCCCAATTTAAGGTCACCTGATTACTAACCTTCTTACATCTGCAAAATCTCTTCAGCGCGGTACCTAGTTGAGTGCTTGATTGAATAACTAGGTGATAGGACTCTTGGAGAGAGATTTAGACATATGCCTGCCACACGTGGCAAATTCAGACAAATCTCTGTATGGACAGGGATATGAAGTCCTAACGGATAAATTCTACATCAGTTTCTTCCTCTTTTCTTCTATTCCTCCAACGACTAAGTCTTTACTGAATGAATGACATATACTCAGACTGTGCCATATGAAAGGGATGAAGCTGAATAAGAAACAGTCCTGTCCTCGTGGGTAACCTTGTGGCAGATGCCATGACGTAAAATTTTGCGGCCAATATCAAGAAGCAAAAAGATAGAATTCAGGAAAAAGAGTGTGTTGGGAGCGGTGCTATGATAGCTAAAGATACGGGCACCTGGACCAGACCACTGAAGCCCGAAGTTCCCCAAAGCTGGGGGAAGTGATCATGCGCGCAATGATTTCAGACCTAAGCTTACATCTAAGAAATGCTGAGCAGATGTAGCAGTCAGGGCAGGGTGTGTGAAGGCTGAATAGAGACCACAGGGGGCTCCAAATACTTCACCAATAAAGCTCTGTAGGAGAGATGTGATAGGAGGTTGGAAGAGGCCCTGGAACATTTCAGGTTTCTGACCCTCAGAACCCATCCTTGCTGTGTTTCTTATTTGAAATATATAAGACAAACATCTGTGTTTCAGAAGTAATAACTTTCAAAATTACACTGAGAACTAGTATGGTAAGAATCGTTGCTAATAAGTCTCTTCTTCTCTACTTTGGAAGCATAAGGGGAAATTGAGGGTTAGGCAACATTTCGTTTCACAAACAAAACAAATCATTTCCCTATGACCTCTGGGCACCTTTATTAAGTGTCCATCGTCTGTAGGAATTACTGCAATGCCCAGTTGTACACAGTTCGCGCTACTGGAATCGAATTATTTTTCCTAAAATGAAGTCTTCCCCAGTGATTACTTCCCTTTTCATTTCTTACTTCCCTTAGGAGGAACAGCTCGGGGTGAAGAGACATACCACTGTGGTGTCAAGCGAAAGGCTCCTGAAGGAAACGATGGGAGTGACTATTAGGACACTCACTGAGCTTCATGAAAATGAGCTTTTGATGAGAAAATGGTTCCTGAAAACAAGATTCAGGCCAGCATCGAACATCCGGGCGCCAACTTAGGAAACCGGTGTGCTAACTGGCAACCCTTAAAAGGTTGCTAGAGAGGTTCTTTCAGATAAAATATCATGACTACTTTCAAAGCAACTTAAGTCTTATTCACACCGAAATAGTGCAAGATGAGACAAGATTAGAGCAGAGGTGACCTTAATACTCAGTTCAAGTTGTGTCTCTTCCAGGAAGCGTTCCCTGGCCCTGCTCCCTTTCTGCTCTTAAGGTTGAGTTAGGTACCTGTCCCTTTGTCTTGCGGTAAGCCCCCGTGCTACCATCTATAGTGACATATGTCTCTTAAAGGTTGAAGACCACTGGCAGGTTCGGGGTATGCTACTTATTTGGTGGCAAGTAAACTGACCTTGCTAAGTGCTTGGTATAGACAAAGGACTTAGTAAATAATCGCTTGCAGTTATAAGCAGACACAAAAACAGGCCCTAAGTTTCTTGAAATAAAGGAGCCATAGTGAATTATAAAATTTGAGGACACTTTTCTGTGTATCCTTACCTGATCTTTCAGAACCAGGCACAGAGGGAATCACGTCCCCTTTTTCTGACACACTCTCTTCTCAAGTTCTTTGACAGTGTACTGTCTTGGTTTTCCCCTACCTGACTGGTTACTCTTGTTCAGTCTTTGTTACTTTTCCCCTCCGTATAGAGGTTAGAATTCCTCTCACCTACATCTTGGGCCACTTTCCCCTATCTGTGTTTCTTTCCGTAAGTGGTCTCATTCACACCCATAGCTTTCAGCATCAATTATTTCCACAAATCTCAAAGGTATAAATACAGTCCACATCTCTCTTCTGAATTTCACATCAACTATCCCATTGTCTACCTATATGTCCATTTCAATATCTAATATTTATTTCAAAAGCACCGTTCAACATTCAACATGGGACGGTAGTTTGTGGTTTTTGTCCATCCAAATCTTTCCTCCCTCACCCCAAATCTTCTCAATCAGAGCAGCCATGAGAATGCTCCTCACAGGCCTCTAAATATAGGGAATGTAATGTAATCTGAGGACCAAGTCTGCAGATACTGAACCCTGAAATCCACTCACACATTTGTGGGGAGTCTACACTTCCCACAGACTGCTCCCAGCCAATGACAGAAAGCAGCAGGGATACGAAGTCAGGCGTATTTATGGGGGATATATATATAACCAACATTGGCTGAAGGACTCCCCAGTGGCCTTGCTGAACCCTCCCCAGGCTAGATTGTCTGATATGCTTTTTCTCAAACTTCCTTCTTTCCTCGACTCCAGGGCAAACCTACACTTGGATGTGATAACTCCCTCAACTTTTCCTGGCGTCCTCCTCATTTCCTCTCATAAGTGTTTGCTCTAATAAAATCCATGCATGTTTAATACTATATTGGAGTCTGCCTTTTAGAGGACTCAGGTTAATAACAGTGGTACCCAAACTAGGGTGGTCTGAGAAAAGAGGCAATAATATGTGGGTCCGGTACTGGCTCATCCATGGCCCAGCAGATGAAAAGGTGGGGCCTGTTTGGGAGCTAAGACATGGGTAGTCCATAGTACAAGTTGATATCTCAATTGCTAAAGATTTCTCAGGGGGTGATCTGGGAAAATATTCCAGTGGAGGAGACTTTAGTGTTAGGTGTAATGAAGTAGGCATTTGAAGAATATGGGGAGTAAAATGGCTACAGGGCAGCAGTTGGCTAGTTAATGCTAAGTTGTATCCATACGCTGTGGAAGGCTAATGAGAGACTGAAATACGTTAACAAGCTGTTCGTAAGACGTTAACAAGCAGTCAGTGTAAGGGCCAGAGGCCCTTGTTGACAGTCACTGACATATAAGGCAGTCTTATCACCTATAGCACAAGAGCAGACATAGCTGAATAGCAGGTTGTAGACCCAAGTGGAAGAGGACCAGAGATCCAGAAATGTTTCAATGTTTAGCCAAGAAAGGTGGATTACGTAAAGATCAGGGACCTGGAGTCCTGATACATGGGACTGAGGCACTCCCTGAGGAAGCTGGCACTGCAACTGCCCCGAGAACTTCTAGGCTCACAAAGGTAGCTCATCCTTCCCTAAAAAGAGTGAGTGCTTCTGCCATGGTGCAAGATTCACAAGGCAACTGCTATCCCCTCAGAATCTGCCCCCACCTCCTCTCTTGGCTCCTAGTCCCATAACTGGACTTGAACCTTAGTATAGCCTGACTGGGAATATGCTAAGTCTACATAAGAAAGAGAAGGTGTTATATATGTAAAGAATTATACTAATTATCTGATAAGAACTGGCAGAGTCAGGGATGTATCCTAGGATTAGATTTTGAAGGTACTTGATCAAGGAGGCCAGGATGCAAGACTGGATCAGTAATAATTTATTAACTGAGGATAATTACTAGAACATGGGACACCCTAGCAAGGGCCCAGAGGATGGAACAAACTCACTGTTGGCATAGCTGTCAGATATCAGGAAAAATTGATGGTCAATACTTCATGGAAATATTTGATGAGCTATGGAAAACAGTAGAGGAAGGAAAAAGAGACTGTTAGAACTGATCATGTGAATCTGGAAGGCCAGAGTCTTAAGATTCAGGAAAGGGCCAAGAGGACATACCGTTCACCAAAGCCATCAGGAATATGCTGGTGAGAGGGGCCCCAGCATCACTAAGGAGTTCAGTGGGTTTTCTTCTTCTGCAGGCCAGGACTGATGATAAGAAAGGCAATCATGGAGCTAAGTTGTTAATATCCATGAAGATGAAGGGGCCCCAAAATACCAGAGACCAAGCTATAGCACTTAAATGCCAGAACCCATGATGCCACAAACACCGTAATGACCAACAAGGTTAGAGGGACAGCTGGGATTCGTAGAAATAATTGAGCATGACATTGCTAGATGCAAGTAGAAAAGCAACCAACAAGGTTGCCACTTAAAATCTACAAGTAAAAATAGCAAATAAGATGGAGAAGCAAAAGGCAGAGGGTGGTTGACACAATAAAAAGTCATGTCTCTTGCTCAATTCTTAGACCTGAATGAGTTTTCAGATCTGGAATCCATGGCTGAAAAGATGGCCACGTCTCTAAGAAGAAGACCTCTTAAACACCAGAGCAAGTGTATTCCATGGTGATTCCCAAAGTCCTTCCCCTGAAAAGACTGTGGGTCATTGACTTAGGTGACTGTACAGTGAGGAAAGGGGAATAATAAGACATGTCGAAGACTATTAATCATAGTTGACATCGATACGAGGGACTCACAGTGTCTTCACACTCCCCTCTCCCACTGAAGTGGTAACTTAGAAGCCAGGTGCTAAACGGAGTACTGGCTAAAGTGCAGCTCACCTTGGGCTCACTGGGCTATAAACATACCCAGGGGTGATTTCTCCAGGTTCCACTTGAAAGGTGGGATGAACCTCACATTGGCCCTTTGGTCTGTGAAATAAGAAGTATCATACTAAGGAAGACCAAATGAAACCTCTGAAACTACCTGAAAATGATACTATATCAAAACAATATCATCATGAGGGAGGGAATGGTGGAGATCAGTGTCACCGTTAAATATCTAAAGGATATAAGAGTGGTAGTCCTTACATCTCTAAGTTTCCAATTTGGACCCTGCGGAAGATGGATGGATCCTGGACAATGACTGTATACTACCACAGTGTTAAAGACGTAACAATCCTGATTGCAGATACCGTGCTATACATGGTATCACTGCTAGGGCATAGTAATAAGCCCTCTGGAGCATTGCATGTGATCAGTGATTTAGTGATTGCATTCTTTTCCATTCTAATTAGCAAACAGCATGAGAAATAGTTCTTTCATGTGCGATCAATAGTATTCATTTATAGTGTGTCATGACTATATTAACTTTCTTCCCCTCTGTCATAATACAGTCTGGAAATCTCTGGACCACCTGGACAACTTCATTCACTGATCCATTGCATTGATCACATTGTGCTGGCTTGACAGGGCAGGCAAAAGTGACATCTAAAGTGCCTTGTTAAGACACATTCCATGGGGCGCCTGAATGGCTCAGTTGGTTAAGCGTCCGACTTCGGTTCACGTCATGATCTCACAGTTCGTGGGTTTGAGCCCCACATTGGACTCTGTGCTGACAGCTAGCTCAGAGCCTGGAGCCTTTTCAGATTCTATGTCTCCCTCTCTCTCTGACCCTCCCTGGCTCATGCTGTCTCTCTCTCTCAGAAAAAAAAAAAAAAAAGACACATTCCAGAAGGTAGAAGATAAAGCCTATTAAGTTACTGGGACCTGAAACTTCAGTGAAATTATTAGGTTTCCAGTAGTCAGGGGCATGGTGGGATATTCCCTTCCAATCAAAAGACACATTGCTATATCTATCATGAATCCCTCATCACAAAGAAGGAAGCATAGCATCTGGTAGCCATCTTTGGATTCTGGAGGCTTAGAATTCCATACCTGGAAATATTGCTCCACCCTATATACCTGCTGCCATAGAAATCCATCAGTTTTTTAGGGCCCAAGCAGGAAAAAGCAATGGGAGCAGGTCCAAGCCACAATTCCATCATCTTTGTCGCATGGACCATAGAATTCATTAAACCCTATAGTGTTGGAAAAGAATCCAGTTTGGAGCATATGCTCCTGTGGAATACTCACAGTATAAGTCCTTGGGATTCTGTCTCAAAGCTATGTCATTCATAGCAGACATTATGTGACTTATATGAAACAACTTCTTAAGTATTACTGTGTTGTAGTAGAAAGACAACATTTCACCAAGTGTAGTAAACATGCATCCACAACTATATCCTCTTTTGGATGCACTGAGTTATACAGTCAGGCATGCCTAACAGCAGTCTCTCCTGAAATGGAAATGCACATCTCGAATTGAACCTAAGCAAGACAAGAGGGTGCCCATAAACTTTATGAGCTGGAAGCCTAGAACTCTTGTCACCAAAAAGTTGCACCAGAGCCCTTTCAAGGCTTGCACATATGGACATCTGGGGGTTCCTGTGTGACTGGAAAAAAAGGAAAAACCTTGAACTCGATGTATGGATGGATCAGCATGCTGTGGGAATGCAAAGCAAAAATAGACACTGGCTGCATTATAGTCACATTCAGGGGTAACCTTATAAGACAGTGGGGAGCAAAATCTTCCCAATGCCAAGAGCTCCAAGTAGTGCACCTGGTTATCTATTTCTTGTAGAGAGAGAAAGAGCGTGAGGTGAGAAAAATAATAGATTCCTGGGCAGTGGTCAATGGCCTGGACTTCTAATCTAGGGCTTGAAAAGACAAAGACTGGAAGGCAAAGACAAAGAGATCTAAGGAAGAGGCATGTGGATAGACATATGGGAGTGGGCATGAAGTGTGAAAACATTTATATCACATGTCAGTGCTCACCAGAAAGCATTCATCACAAGGAAGCACCGAAACCATGTTGACAGAAAGACTCAGTCAGTTGACGTTGCCAGTTTTTCTCATCAGCCATCCCAGAAAGCCATAATGAGTATATGAATGGGGTGTCCATAGTGACGGAGAGGGAAGCTCTATGTGGGCCCAGCACCATGGACTTCCACTCATCTAGCTATTGCTACTTCTGAACGTCCAAACTGTCAGCAACCCTGACCAATGCTGAGCCCCTGGTGTGACACCGTCCCACAGGAGACCAACTGGCCCCACGGTGACACCAGTGACTACACTGGGCTGTCTGTTCTGGAAGGGCCAGCATTTCATTTTCACAGGGATAGAGACTCATCCAGACATGAGTTCGTTTTTCCTGCTTGTAGAGCCTTCGTCAGTGATACTATCTGTGGGCTTATGGAATTCCTAGTCTGTAGGCCACATGACATAGCATCTAACCAGAGGACCCACGTCACAGAAAAGCAGGTGCAGGAGTGGGGTTCCCCTAGCCGTATCCTGTACCATACCATGCAGTAGCAGCTGGACTCATAGAACACTGCAACTATCTTCTAAAGATGCAACCCAAGTGCCAGGTTAAAATCCATACATTGAAAGGATGGGAGGTCATCCTTTGAGATGCAGTGTATAAGAGTGGATTTATTGGGGCACCTGGGTGGCTCAGTTGGTTAAGTATCTAACTTTGGCTCAGGTCATAATCTCACAGTTCATGAGTTCAAGCCCCACATGGGGCTCTCCACTCTTAGCCCGGAGCCTGCTTTAGATCCTCTGTCTCCCTCTCTCTCTGCCCCTCCCCTGTTCTCTCTCTCTCAAAAATAAATAAAACCATTTTTAAAAAGAGTATATTTGTTAAATCAGAGGGCTCTATATGGCACTGTGTCTCCCTTATGAAGGTGCATGTGCCTGGGAACCAAGGATGGGCAGCAGAAGTGGCCCCACACTGCCACTCCCAGTAACCCAATGGCGGATTTTGTGTTGCCTGCCCTCACAGTCCTGGGTTCTGCAGGGATGGAAAGTCTAGTTCACAAGGAGGCCCCACTCTTGCCAGGGGACATAAGTAATGGCAAGTTATGGCTGCCCCCAAGGCCTTTTGTATTCCTTATGTCCAAGGACCTGTAGGTGAGAGGAGCAGCCAGATACTGGCATGTATGTATAACTGGTCCTGATCACCAACTCAGGCAGGGCTTCTTTCTTCCACTGGGGCCATGAGGACCATGTGTGGGTCCTGGGTGGTCTCCTGGTATCTCCTGGTACTTCCTGGTACTCTCTTGCCCCCTTGTCACTATGAATGGACAAGTGCAGCAATCCCAGATTGAAAAGTTCTCCAAGTGCTCAAGAATGAAGATTTAGGGGTGCCTGGGTGGCTCAGTTGGTTGAGCATCCGACTTCAGCTCAAGTCATGATCTCATGGTTTCTGAGTTCAAACCCCACCTCAGGCTCTGTGCTGACAAACAGCTCAGAGCCTGGAGCCTGCTTCAGATCATCTGTCTCCCTCTCTCTCTGCTAATGCTCTGTCTCTCAAAAATAAATCAATAAGAAATTAAGGAATGAAGGCTTGGATCACTTTACCAGGTAAGCCACCATGACATGCCAAGTAGATAGCTGAGGGCACATTAACTCCCCACTCACCCCAAAACTGGCCCCAATTACTTCTGTTCCATCAGCAGGCACTGCTGGATTTCTCTCCAAACTGTACCTTAAATCCATCCACTTCTTTCATTTCCATTTCTATACCTTAGTCCAAGCTGTGATCATATCACATTTGGGTCACTGCAAGAGCATCCTAAACAATCTCTTTTCTCTCTCTTGTCCTGCTACAATTCACCCACCCTATAAGGGACAAAATGACTTAAAAAGAATAAACTGAATTTTTTCAATATGTTAAAAAAACTTCCAGTGGTTCCCTCCCAATTTTGCCACGAAACTCCAGTTCCTAACATGTCCTACCAGGTCCTCCATGATCTGGCCCTTACCTCTCTTTTCCAACCGCATCTGTACCCTCTTCCCCATAGCTCAGTAACCAAGCCAGTATTGAATTCCTCGATAGTGTGCAACCACTTTCTTATCTCAGGGTCTCTTTGCATTAGCAGTTCTTTTCCCTGCAACTGTCTCTCCTTGGATCTTTGCATGGTAGACTTCCATTTGTCATCCAGGACTCAGTACCAATGCCATTCATTCGCTGATGCCCTTCTCGGCCACCAGTGTAAAGAGAGTACTAAAGTAGGTTTCCCCCACCTCCACAGCTCATGGTTGATTCTCTCTGAACATCCTGTTTTTCAATATTCATTTATGCCTGTGTTTTTCTCTATCTATCTCCCTGAATAGACTTTAGGATTGCATATTTCAAGTTACGTGTGCCATGCTCACCATTAAATGCCCATTGCCATAGTACAAGGCACATGATAGATGCTCAAAAAAGACTTATTTTGATTTTTAAGATTTGTTAACTATTTATTTTTGAGAGAGACAAAGTGCAAGTGGAGGAGGGGCAGAGAGAGAGAGGGAGACACAGAATCTGAAGCAGGCTCCAGGCTATGAGCTGTCAGCACAGAGCCTGATGCGGGGCTCAAACTCAGGAGTGTGACATCATGATCTGAGCTGAAGTTGGACACTTAACTGACTGAGTCACCCAGGCACCCTAAAAAACACTTCTTACTGAATAAATTGTGTCACTATCTAACAAAAGAAAACTCTGCCTGAATAAAACTATTTTACCTTAAAAAAAAGATTGTATCTTATGGCATGTGGATGTAATTTTGATAAAGGATATTGGAGAATAGCATAGATCATAGCTCAGCTAAGGTTTTATATTTTATCTTTCAGAGAGGCAGTAAATCCAAAATTCAGAAGGCATTTTCATGGATAAAGTAGGGTGTATGGAAAGAACAAGGACAGAGGTATAATAATCTAGGAATCCATTCCTTTATGAGGATCTAATTAAATTATATTTTATTTAGGGGTACCTGGGTGACTCATTTGGTTGAGTGTCCGGACGACTCTTGATTTCAGCTCAGATCATGATCTCACAGTTATGAGTTTGAGCCCCGCATCAGGCTCTGTGCTGATATTTGGAGACTGTTTAGGATTCTCTCTCCCTTCCTCTCTCTATCTGTCCCTCTCTCATACACTCTCTCTCTGTGTCTCTCTCTCTCAAAAATAAATAAACTTTTAAAAAAAGTATATATTATTTACATGTTTGATTATAAAAATTAAATAAGCTCATTGTTGACACTTTGGAATATATATTTATACTATCAGAGATAACAACTCTTTTACCATGGGTCACTATTTTCCACTCTTGCTTTTTTTCGTGTCAAAGATTTTATTTTTAGGGGCACTTGGGTGGCTCAGTGTCCAACTTCAGCTCAGCTCATGATCTCGCAGTCCATGAGTTCGAGCCCTGCATCGGGCTCTGTGCTGACAACTCAGAGCCTGGAGCCTGTCTTCAGATTCTGTATCTTCCTCTTTCTCTACCCCTTCCCCACTCACGCTCCGTCTCTCTCTGGCTCTCCAAAATGAATAAACATTAAAATTTTTAAAAATTATTTTATTGTTAAGCAATCTCTACACCCAACGTGAGACTCAAACTCACAACCCTGAGATTAAGAGTCACACACTCTACAAACTGAGCCAGTCAGGCTCCCCTCCAGTCTTTCTTTTAGAGTAAATTGGATATATGGTTCTCGAGCTCGTTGTGGCAGCACATATACTAAAAGTGGATATACCATTCTGGATTCTGCTTTATCCCCATTTACACATGATCGACATTTCCCCATGTTGTCCCAAATAAAATTTAAGCCCGACATTTGACGTGATCACACAAATGTGCTATAATTTCTTTTATCCCATTCCCCTACAGTTAAATCTTTCCATTTTTTTCTCAGCTTTTTCTTATTATACAGTAATTCTGGGAGGACCATCTTCATTCACTGATGTATATCCCTATTTCTGATTTTCTTTTTGATAGAGTCCTCAAAGTATAATTTCTATGTCATAATGCTTGAGAATTTTTGAAGGTTGCTATGCATTACGGTTTCTTTCCATAAATTCACAAAATTTGTACTAATTTCTAGTTGTAACAGCAATACTTGATGCTTGTTTCAAAATGCCTTGCTACCAGTGAGCATCACTATGGTTTATTTTTTATAATTTACTATATGACAAATGGCATATCACTATTGTTTAATTTTATTTTTAAATAATATTCAGTGTTTATCATTTTAATTTCTATGTCTTGATGTATATGGCCATGACTTTTTAGTCCCTACTTGTTAAATCAGCATCTCCATTTTCTTATTAATATCTGAATAGTTTTAATCATAAAATAATAGATGCTCTTAACATTTCCAACCATGTAGTAAGTATATAAAGCAAAAATTCCTTTTCTCTATATGTATCTACTGTTAACATTTTTCTTGATAGTGCAATTTTATTTCATATAACATTTTTTGAGCAATAATCATCAGTGAATTGATAGGCCAGGTTCTTTCTGCGAACTCCACCATATCTTTTTATTTGACCTTGAAAATGTAGAGAACAGATTTTATTCTAATGCAGAGACAGCAGGTGCCCACCCATTCATCCATTCACTCATTTGTTCATTCTTAAGTCTATTATTTTAATGAGTACCCCATAGGGAGAACTTGGAAATTTTCCATCTCTACCTCTCTCCCAAATCTGCTGGATGCATGAAATTTAACCACCAGAGAATCATTTTAGGAATGATCGATCTGGGGACAGAGATGTCAAGAGTTTCAACTGCAAAGTCAAGCAACAGACCAATAGTTGCCTCCTTCTATCCATTTCATCCCATTCTTCCACTCCTCTCCAATACACCAAGCAGGGATTTAGGAAAAATTCCTTTTCTGGGGTCTGTCATCCTTTCTTCTCATTTACAGCTTTTTAATTTATATTGGTGCAATTTCATAAGATTTATTTTGAGATAAAGCAGGGTTACTTTCCTGACCTGTTATAGGTAAGAAGCTTAAGGTATAATTTATTTCATGCCTAGTCATCTCACAAAAAAAAAAAAAAAATTGGGTAGGAGTCCCATCACCTTTCTCCTGAATAGGAGTATCTTCCTCTTCTGGGTTATAGGTGGATTGGGTCCTGGATGGAATTTGTCCCGGAGCCAGGACTAGGGTGACAGTATCTGACAGGGCCTGGGTTAGGATGAGGGAAATGAATGAATTATGCAAGTGCAGGATTGGATCCTATATTGATTTAAAATTTTGTTCATCATGGATTTTTTCATTGATTTAGAATTCTTAAAATAGTTCATCAAAACCATGTGCATCTCAATTTACTGAGTTTTTTTGATGGCTCCTACAACTTTGTGCCTGGGTTGAGTGCCTCAATTGCCTCATCATAATCCTGTCCCTGACTTTGTTCCCTAGAGATGGAGGGGACTTATCATCGTCTGTTGTCCTCTAGTTATCCTATTAACCAAACCTGGATGACTCTCAAATCTGCCCCAAGCTGTCACTTTTGGAGAAAGTTTTGGCTTCCGTCCATATGCATCTGCTCTAGCACTGGGTATATTCCAGGTGTTTGAGTCTATGTCCTGGTCTTTGTCTTGTGACCACTCAGTTGTTCTTGCTCATTTGGTACTAATGGTGGCAGAACGATAAAAAAAATAGAAAAAGGTACTACGCACTTTGAAGACCTCCATAGACTTTTTGGTTCAAGTTTTGGGGTAGGTGTTTGGAGATGATGGGGAACAAGGATATTCCTCCAAGTATCTGCAGCCACAGGAGCCTGTTTTAGAGATTCTCTACTCTGGATACATATCACAATCACCTGAAGAGCTTTCAAAAACACTCATGCCTGGTCCTATAGTCAGGTTTTCATTTAATTGGTCTGGGGTAGAGCTGAGCCATTGTGACTTTTTAAAAGCTCCTCAGATATCAATGATATCCAAACTTGAAACCCAATATGTCTTTCATTACTCAGGGGCTGAGGCTCATTCTGAGGGCCACAGGAAGCAGATTATTATGGATCTGAAGAATCATGTGAATAGTGATCTAGAATCAAGTGATAGTTGCCACGGGTCTCGGTGAAGAAATATCTTTTATAGCCAAAATTGGTGGCAGTGGGAAAGAGGGTGGGGGGCAAGGCTCAGTATTTTTGTAAGATTTTGGCAGTACTCTGTCCCAATTATATTCATCACTGATAGTGAGAGATGATTACTCTTTTCCTCAATTAGTGCCCAAATTTTTGTTTTGTTTTTCAGGTTTAAGTCTTGTCTTTACTTGTAATCAGATTTGAATGTAAAGAATTTCATCAATTGAGTTTCTAAATATATTTTAAATGTTTACCAATGGGTTTCTTCCAAAATATGTGTTCTCTTTGCGGCATATCTGTTAGGCATTTTGGCGTGTGTTTTGAGTATCTTGAAAGACATGTTTCTGCTGCAAGTTTTAGGCTAGAGTGTCAGATCTCTAGTTAACATTAGTCTATTTCAAGGCCATCACCCCCTGCCTTCAGAAAATCCCCTCCATTTTTAGGGTTGAAAATAAGCACTGATGTGGAGACAGGCTAATACTGTTTCTCAGGTCATCAATGACCATAATGACGTGAAGAATCTGGAATGGTTTCTATCTTCATTACCCTAATAGTCCTCAAAGTCCTATTAGGGTAATGAAGATTAATAGTTCCATTAGCCTTTCACTTTCATGCTAAACCAAAGCCACAGATCATTGAGGAGACAAAAGGTATTCTAAATATTATGTAATTGTCATTGACTGAGAACAATGAGGTTCTGCCTTTGGTTCCTTGCAATAAGTTTTGTTTCAGTCTTTGCTTGGTAACCATAACTTTCTTTGGTCCAGATTATGCTGCTGAAAATCATCACTATATTGTCCTCTATTCTGAGGTTGATTAAAAGCAGCTCTTGTTCTGTGTTGATATCTTGAGAGTGGTGGAGGAGATGAGACATCAGGTCTGTTTCTCTGTCCTACATTTTGGGATTCTTGATAAAATACTGTTCTTGAAACACTGCGCTAACATCAGAAGGATCCCATTGGGAAATTTTGAGTCATGGCAATCACCTAGAGTAATCTTGACAAAGTATATTTTTTGTCTTGTTTCATAAGTACATAATGGGAGTTTACCTGGCACTTCCACTAAACCGCTGCATGAATTTAGGGTGGTCACTTCCCTTAATGGGGCCTCAGTTTTCATGTCAACAGAGTAGAGCTGAAGGACGTGATCTCAAAGTCCCCATCCAACTCAAATAGTTGGTGATTTGTTGATTTCTGACTAAAATTGGGTGAATTAAGACATGCAGTTTTTACTTTGTATCTAGAGAGACAAAGTAATTTTTCTGACAAGAAATTCACCATATCAATTCTGTCATGTTGATACTCTTATTTTTTATTATTATTTAAGACCTTTATTAACAGGTGCTTGCCATTTGTTGACTTTTTTTGGGAAAAAAATAAAGCTATAAACTTTTATTACAAATTAAAAATGAGGTTCCTAAAGATCTCATCTTGATCAGGTATGAAACAATTTTAAAACGTTTAAAGGTATATTGAGGGAAAAAAAACAGCCTTACCAAAAAGAGACATCTTTAGGCAAAAATAACAAAACTCCATGTACATAGATAATGCAGATAGGCCCATTTATCTGGTCAGTGGGCAAGAAGCAAGCACTTAAGGTCTTCAGGTCCAATCTTTTGTTCATTTCTTATAGCTGGAATTTCATATTCATTTCTTCTGGTTGGATGACTAAACCGGATGATGGTAGAGATAGTAAGACAGCATTTACTCAGCCTCAGAAGAGGACAGATTCTTGGATGGTGGATGGGCTGCTTTTGTCTCTTTGCCATTTTGTGCTTTAGGGTTTTGGGGGCATCTGTGCCGGTAATTGAAATTGTGGCAGAAGTTGAGGTGACTGCTCAACTTTGGTCTCATCTCCTTGATCTTCCTTATCTTCTTCACAGCTGTCCTCTCTAAGCTGTCTTTGGCAAGGAGGAGCCCGTGAGTCAACAACCCTGAAACATATTCTGTCTCACTGGTCTACCTTGTTCTCTTGCACCCTGGTTGTAAACACCCTCCATCACCTCTCCCTGCACAGGAGGGTTGGAAGACCGTTGTCCACATCCACGAGGTCTCCACATGTAGTAAGGTAGGAACCATCGCCTGCAGTAGGCCTGGCACTGTTAGGGGCTGGCCTACGGGAGCACTCTCCGATGCCTTGCTCTTTTCCCCACACTCACTATTCTGGTAATTCTGCTGGGAATCTTGTAGAGGACCCCTGCCACGTGGATAGTGCCCGTAATGGCTACAGTCCACTGCGTATTCACTGCCTTGCACTGGAGCTCCAGTCTGGCCTGTAACATTCACCGCCTCCGCATCCTTTTCTCCTTCAGCATCAAACTCCACAGTCTCTCCATCTCCTACACTCTGAGATGCTTTCTGGGGTAATTTTTCTTTATGGCACTTCTTTATCTTCATCGGTGTCATTCCTGTTGATGAAACCTTACACGGAACCATTTTCCCAAACCCTTTGTTGAGATGACGTTCTTGTCCCCCCAGCAGGCACCTCAGATGTGACGCCTCCTGTCTCCACTCCCTTGGCTGCTCAGCATGGTGCCTGGCTGAGTCTCAGTGGGTGTCGGCAGTGCTAAGGGTGTGGGCAGCTGCTGGGTGTAGGCCTCTCTGCTCAGGGTTAAGGTGATGATGCCTGGGGCCGGCCGCCGCCGCAACTACTCCTCCCCAGGTGTGATGGTAACTGAGCCAAGGCCATGGGGCTGCTCAGGGCTCTCTGGGCTCTGCTCTCAGCTCCCGCTACCCATCAAACTCTATTCTTATGCTTTTTAAACTTTATTTCTTCGAATGAACTTAATGTACTTTGACATTTCTTAGACTTTTTTTTTTTTTTTTTAATCTCAGGACCTGTCTCGGCTTTATATCATTAATTCTCACCATGTTTGTTTGAGCACAGGTGGTGGGAAGGTTATTATCTTTGTTTTGCAGATGAAAAAACAAGGTGGGTTAATTTACATTCTTTAAGGCTTTAGAGGATTAAAGAGTACAAGGAGGACTAGGACTCGGCCAACATAACAAAGAGGAAAAGGGAAAGAAAAAGATATCCCTGACCGCTGAAGTTGGGCATGGGATGTGGGAACAGAACAGAGCATGTATGGGGCCTGTTGTAAGAAGTAGTCGGCAGTAGTGGTCAAATTGATCATGATTCTGCTTGCCCAGCCCATACTGTAAGAACTTTTCTAGGAATGAGATGCTAAATGTGAAGGTGGACTTAAATAAGTTTTCTAACCTAGCAATTTACCCTCTACCTCATTTTCCTCTAAAAGCTAGAAAGCAACAATGACTCCTAAGTCTTACAGTGCTTGGTATTTTATATGCAGTATCTTGGTTAAACATTCATGGCCAGATACTATTAGTATGTCCATTATACAGCAGCTAAGGAAGCAGGACTTTTAGTCCAGGTCACACAGCCTGTGAATGGTGAAGCTAGCACCTGAATCTACATCTGCCCCAACATAAATCTGCACTTTATAAAACTGGGCTCTAATGCTTCTTCAATGACTGATATTCTTTTTTTTTTTTAATGTTTTTTTTTTTTTAATTTATTTC
>JAESUZ010002241.1:0-39558 GCA_017311185.1 Proteles cristata cristata | reverse complement strand
AGAGAGAGCGTGAGAGCCGGGGAGAGGGGCAGAGGGAGAAAGAGGGAACCCCAAGCCAGCTCCACACTCAGCATGGGGCCCAATGCCGGGTTTGATCCCACAACCCTGGGATCATGACCTGAGCCGAAATCGAGAGTTGGACACTCAACTGACAGAGCCACCCAGGTTCCTCTAAATTTATTCTTTTTTATACTTTTTTACACCTCGTTTGCTGCCTGGGTTCTTCATCTGTTTCCTTCTGTCAACTCTTCCCATAATGCTCCACTGTTTTACTCCTCTAGTTTCTGAATTTTCCAATCCCGATACATACAATTCCTTCATAACCTCTATCATTTTCTCAATTTCCTTTAGCTTCTATTGGAATATTAGCAATAGTCTGCTTTGGTACCCAATATTGCTGATATGACTTTATCAGTATTCAGAGGGCGAGCCTCATTTTTTTCTTACAATATGTTTGCATCAAGTCGACCTCAATCTATTTCTGTGGCTCATTGTTAGGTGAGGTGGTTAGACCCAGAACCGCTTTCCTCGTTTCATGGCTCTAGGGCTCCCTCTGCTGGTTTTACATTGAAGTATTGAAAGTATGGCCCCTGAGTGTAACCACCCTCTCAATATATTTTTTTAAATGTTTATTTTTTTTTGAGAGAGAGGGGGTCAGAGTGCAAGCAGGTGAGGGTCAGAGAGGAGACACAGAACCCGAAGTAGGTTCCAGGCTTTGAGCTGTCAGCACAGAGCCCAATGCAGGGCTCGAACCCACGAATGCCAGATCATGACCTGAGATGAAGTCAGACGCTTAACCGACTGAGCCACCCAGGCGCCCCGCCACCTCCTCAATATTCAATGAAATGTACTTCGTCTGTTCTCTTCCTCTATTGGCATCTGAGCCTGCTTTCTCCTTTAATGCCCTGTCAAGTGGTCCCAGCAGTTCATTTTTAGGGAGTGGCTCTGTCCTTCCACAGAGATTTTCACCAGGTATTTTTTGAGAGCCCTGACGGCCCAGGTCTCTTCAGCAGCCTCGCACCTCCTCCAGTGTCCTCACCATCATCCCCCACAAATCAGACCCTGTAATGCACCTCCTAGCCGTAACCGTTGTTATCCGATGTGCCTACAAAGTTCTTTACTCCAAGCAGGGACCCTTCCTTTTGAGTGCCAGTACTTGTGGGGAAGATCCCTGGCAATCAAAATGACTCGCAGGCCTCCTCTCCTCACCTCTGCTTCCTCCTGCGCACCTGCTGTTTGTATCCCTAAGTCCCCTGCTGCTGGTGGTTCGACCGTGGCAGAGAATATTCGGGGACTCATGGGCACTCTGCCAGCTAGCTACATCTCTGGTTTTTCTTTTCCTTTCCTGCTTTCTCTATTTCTTTTTTTTTTTTTTTTTTAATGTTTATTTCTTTTTGAGAGGGACAGAGTGCGAGCGGGAGAAGGGCAGAGAGGGAGACACAGAATCGGAAGCAGGCTCCAGGCTCTGAGCTAGCTGTCAGCACAGAGCCCAACGTGGGGCTCGAACCCACAAACTGTGAGATCATGACCTGAGCTGAAGCTGGATGCTCAGTCGACCAAACCACCCAGGCGCCCCTGTGCTAAACATCAGACAGGGTCATTTAGTCCTCGTAAAACCCTAGGTGGGCAGCATTGCCATTCCCCCTAATTCAGAGATGACGTCAGTCTCACTGAACGGTGCACAGGGCTTGCGGCCCAGGGGACCCGGGCCGCGGACTTCATCAATCAGGGTCTTGGCAGGACAGACCACACCCTCCACGTGAGCGCCTTGCGAAGTGTTTAATAAAGAGAGAGGACAGTCCAGGCGGCTGAAAACAGGGAGCTTTTATAGCCTCCCTCGGCCCGGAGGGTCCAGAGGAGGCGGGACTCCACCGAACCAGGAGCTGTGTAGAGAGGGTCGCGTGACAGGATCCATGTCCTTTGATGGAGGGACCCAGCCAGCCTGCAGGAAGCCTGCGTCTCCACCCTCCACCGGTCTCCCACTGGCACTCCCCTGGGGACAAATCCCAGGGGAGACCAGAAGGCACTGGGACTTTGAAACCTTCCATACAATTCAGCCTCTTGGTACCAAAAGGCGGGCGGGGGAGGGAGGCAGCAAGGAAATCTGCAGGGGGCAACGAGGAGCCTTCCCACAGCGCCACCAACTGGCTGTGAGAGCTCAGCACACAGCAAGGCCCAAAGATTTAGGCAAGTGAGGGGTTTGGTGTTCAAGAGCCCTTGTGACTTTGTTTCTTAGAAATATTTTTTTCTGTCTTTAAAGTTTATTTATTTGTTTTGAGAGAGAGGGAGCACACATGAGGAAGGGGCAGAGAGAAAGAGGGAGAGAGAGAATCCCAAGCAGGATGCATACCACCAGCACAGAGCCTGACGTGGGGCTCGAACTCACGAACCGTGAGATCGTGACCTGAGCGAAGTTGGACGCTTAACCGACTGAGCCACCCAGGCGTGCCTCCCTTTTGGCTTTAAACACTATTTTCCTAAAATATTACAGTTACGGGAAGTAAAAAAATAAAAATAAAAAACATACAGTTAACTCACTTCCCCATGACCCCAAAAGCTAGCTTGCATAATTAATGCTAATAACAAGGAACACTTACACAGCCCTGGTCTGAATTTGGCTGCTCTGGGTTTCAGTCACGCGTTCTCCCTGCCCATCACTTTATAAAAGAGGGCAGGGACCCTGCGGTGTCCCCTCTGAGCAAACCTGTGCACGGCCAAGAGGAGCAGTGTGGGCGCGGACAGCCAGAAGATGATGGAGCCGGGGTGACAGACTCGGTGAGTGGTTTCTCCAGTGTGACTCTTCAAACCAGAGACAGCGGGGTCATAGCAGCTCTTTCTAACGGGGCACGGACTGAGGAATTACAATTAACTGATTGAAGACCTCTAGTATGGGCATCTAACAAGGAGTGGGGGAGGGAGGCGCCCGGGTGGCTCAGTCAGTAGAGCACGCCACCTCTTGATCTCAGGGTCATGAGTTCAAACCCCGTGCTGGGTGTAGAGATCACTAAAGTAATAAATAAATAAACTTAAAAGAAAACTGGGATAGCGAAACCAAAAGGAGAAGTCATTTTTTTTTTTAAATGGGGAAAACAAAGAAATTTCTGCCTGAGCCAGATGTGGCTAGAGGCCGACAGGATTGGCAGATGTTACGGTCAGCAGCTGACACATATTAGTTCATTTACTATTCACAACAGCCCTGGGAAATAGGTATCATCACTCCTACTTCGTGAATGAGGAAACGGACACGGAGCAGAGAAAGTGCCCAGGCCACCCCGGTCAGTGACTGTCAGGGCCAGAACTCAAACTTCCCCCAGTAACTCCACACCCCACACTCTTTTCCAAATACCAGGCTGCTTTGACCAGCCAAGTCTTCACTACCAATTGACTTAAGGCTTGTAATAACTTATGGGGGTAACAGGGGTCGATGGTTTGTGGAACAGTGACGTTTTTCAGAACCGTACAGCTGTCTAGGGCTGTGTTATTCAATATGGCAGCCGCTAGGCACAGGCAGCTATGTAAGTTGCTTAACATGAAATAAAACTTTAAAATCAGTTCCTTGGTTGCACTGCCCCATATTTTAAGTGTTCAATGGCCACATGGGGCCACTGGCTACTGTGCTGGACTCGACATAGAACACAGAACGTTTCTACCGCCGCACTGACCTGGTGGATCCCCACAAGAGGGATGCGGTTGTGTGGCGGGGAGAATCTCAGTATCTTTAAAATCATTGCTGTCCAGAATGTTAGAGGACCCTTCCACTGCCACTATTAGGACAGCACCATCTCATTCTCCGTAAATTCTTTGCCTACGATGTACTCTCAGTAGTTGCCATCATAAGAAGGAATAGCTATGACTACTTTATGCAAACTGATTTAATTACAGGTTCCAACTTGGAGAAGAGAGGTTGTTTGTTGGTTTTTGAGCTGCAGAGGAAGGGGGGCATATACATATTTCCACGTTTAAGAACTGGTTCAACTAACACTTGAAAAATATGAGGTAAGAGATTTATTAATAGGAACCGGGTCGCAGTATGCAGTCAGGCAGGAACACGGAGCAAAGGAGCTTACAAATAACATTACATTCACTCCAGGTAGCAGAGTGCATTTCCGCTAAGCAAAGGTCTTATTTATTTTTTATTTATTTTTACTTTTATTTTATTTTTATTTTATTTTATTTTTACTTTTATTTTTATTGACAGAGAGAGTGTGTGTGAGAGAGTCGGGGAGAGAGGCAGAGAGAGAAAGAAAAAGAGAGAGAGAGAGAATCCCACCCAGGCTCCGTGCTCAGCACAGAGGCCCGACACAGGCTTGATCCCATGAACCTGGGATCATGGCTGAAAATCAGAGTCAGACCCTCAACCGACTGAGCCATCCAGGCGCCCCAAGAAAAGGTCTTATTTAAACGAAATGATATATTTCCAGGGCGCCTCGGTGGCTCAGTCGGTTGAGGGTCCGACCCTGGCTCAGGTCACGGTCTCACGGTTTGTGAGTTTGAGCCCCACATCGGGCTCTGCGGTGACAGTTTGGAGCCTGGAGCTTGCTTCTGATTCTGTGTGACTTTCTCTGTCTTTCTGCCCCTCTCCTACTTGTGCGTTTTCTTTCTCTCTCTCTCTCTCTCTCTCTCCCCCTCTCTCTGTCTCTCAAAAGTAAATAAACATTAAAAAAAAAGAAATGATGTATTTCCTAAATGAGGGAAAAGCACAACACTGAGAAAGAAGACTAAGTGTGGAAATTATGATCAAATTAAACATTCTAAAATGAAAGACAGGGGCGCCTGAGAGCCTTAGTCAGTTAAGCATCCGACTTCAGCTCTGGTCACGATCTTGTCGTTTGTGGTTTGGAGCCCCACGTCGGGCTCTGTGCTGACAGCTCGGAGCCTGGAGCCTGCTTTACATTCTGTGTCTCCCTCTCTCTCTGACCCTCCCCTGTTCATGCTCATCTCTCTCTCTCCTTCTCTCTCTCTCTCAAAAATAAACATTAAAATTTTTAAAAAATAAATAAAATGAAAGACAAAAGGGAAATAAATATAGGTGGAAGCAACCCAGGTGGATGGATGGGTGCACAAAACGTGGTATAGGTGCACGATGGAACATTATTCAGCTTTGAGAAGCAAGTTCGGACCGTGCCACAATGCAGATGACCCTCTGCTGCGTGAAACGAGCCAGGTACCAGAAGACAAGCACTGCATGATTCCACTTCTGTCAAGTATCTACGGTAGTCAAAGTCCCAGGGACAGAAAGCAGATGGTGGTTACCAGGGACTGGAGGAAGGTAGACACGGGGGATTCGCTGTCTCATGTGTACAAGGTCCCAGCAGTGCACAACGGAAAAGTTCTGGAGCTTGTTTGCACAGCGATGTGAATCTACTTACCACCGCTGAAGTGTACACACTTAAAAATGGTTAAGATGGTGAAATCTCTTACACAGATTTTATCACAAGAGAAAAATTAAAAAAAAAATAAATAAAAGGCGGGGGCACCTGGGTGGCTCAGTCGGTTAGGCGTCCGACTCTTGAGCGTGGCTCGGGTTGTCGTCTTGTGGTTTGTGAGTTTGAGCCACGCGCCCGGCTCCGTGCTGACAGCAGGGAGCCTCCTTGGGATTCTCTCTGTCCCTCTCTCTCTCTGCCCCTTCCCCCACTCCTACATCCCCACTCTCAAAATAAATATATTGACTAATTAAAAATTTTAAAAAGGCAGGGGGGAGGGAGGAATGCACGCCCGTCTTAGAAAAGCCATCTAACTCTCTCAGACCAGTTCTAGTCTCTTCCTCCACCATCGCATGCTAATTCTACAGTCTGTGTGCCACAGCCAGAGTTAACAACCGCTCTGTATGTTTTCAGAATTAACTAAGGGAGTGTCATGGTGGTGAAGTCAACGTATGCAAAATACCTGGGTCAGTGGCAGAGATGATGGCTCCGAAGAAGAGACAGTCTGTGTAGTAAAACTTATCCGAGAGCTGCCCCACAATCTTCATGAGCTTCACCACACCGTACATGAGATTCCTGGAATGAGGGGAAGGTGAACTGTGTCAGAAGAGGAAACGGGAGGCTTCCCGAGTCCCCTAGCCGGTACATGAGCCGGACAGCACCAGGACACGGCACGTCGAGAGCGATCTGTGACAACGATGGGCAGCCATTGTACTTGGATACTTAGCAGAAATGTGTGCAAATAAGACTTTGCCATCGATGAATGGTTTCCAGCTTACATCGCTGCGCTGACATGCATCTGAACGCTACTTACCCCGTTTCTTAAAGTTGTGCTTAGTTACAGCTATAAAGCGCGGTCCTCAATTAGCAACAACTTTAAGGCCCCTTAAGCAGCCGGGTGATGGAGAAGAAAGGAAGAGGAAGAAGGCTGCATCCCGTATAACAGATTGCCACAAAACCACAGGATCCGATGAGAGTGTGTGCAGCACCATGGAAACGAATGCACTGGGCAAAGCTAGAGAGGGAAGAAACCGGATAGGCCGCAATGGTCCAAGTGATCAACCTTCTTGGCTAAGGCTGGTTTCCAAAGGGAAAAGAAGCCAAACTCTCTAAATGTCATGCTAAAATACCAGTGCACCCGTTGACACATGTGCCCTCTCCTTCTCGGCATGGGCTGGGCAGGCCAGCCGCTGCCCTTGTCCTGTGCAGAGTGCGACATGGTCCAAGGTAGGCTACCGAGTTAAACATTTCGACGTGGCGACAGCGCGTTTCCTACAGGAGCGCTTACAAAACGGGAGGAGTGAGGAGTGTTAAAAGGTGTAGTACGTGTTACTAAGGGTGTGCGTGTGCATGTGTGTGTGTGTGTGTGTGTGTGTGTGGTGACGGCAGCTGCAGGGGTTAGGGGAATAAAAATAACCACAGAACAGACTCCTTGTTCCCTACAGCAAAAGCTCTCGTAACAATACCCGCGCTGCTAAGGACCATGTCGTGCCTCACTTTTGCACCCTGGGCGCCCGGAACAGTGGACTGAGTGAGCTGGAGCTCAACAGCGATTTGTAGCATTGAGCCCATTTGAGAACACACAGCTGTGACTTGCTGCTTCCCTACTATGTGCCTGGCACCGCGCCCTGCACCCGAACGGTTCACTTTTCATTCCCGTAACTCTGTGACGCACATTTGATTTGCCTTTCGTTGCTCATCACTTACCTTTCAGGCATTTCCCGAAAAAGACACGTGCCTCTCCATGTCCTTCTCGCGCAAGCTCAGACTCGGGCGCTAGGCTTCTCTCTGGTGGCTTTTTCCCCTCTTGCCACCAATGCCAGCCATCTAAGCTGTCACCCTTCCATGGCTTGTCTCTCTCAAAAAGGACAAAGTCCACACCCCTTCTATTCTAGCGACACAAAAGGCCCTTGCCTTAGATCTCCAGTGTTCCGGCTAAGATTTAAAAAATTAACTAAGGTCCACACTTGATTTAGATTTCCTTGGCTTTCTCCTGGCATCCCTTTCGCATCCCAGGATCCCGTGCAGGCTACCACACGCCATGCAGCCCTCACGTCTCTTTAGCCTCCTCCTGGCTGTGACAAGCGTTCAGACTTCGTGTGGTTTCTGATGACCTTGGCAGTTTTGAGGAGCACTGTCAGGTGCTCTGCAGGATGGCCCTCGGCTGGGACTTGGACTTGTTTCTCATGTGTTTTGGTAGGGGGGGGAGGAAGGTAAAGTGCCACTGTCATCACAGACATCAAGGGTGCAGAGTATCGGTGCAATTTACCCCTACTGTTGACGATCTGGATCATCCGGCCAAGGGGGTGGTTCTCAGGCTTCCCCGCTGGAAAGCTCTGCTTTCTTCTTCCTTCCCTATCCCCTTCCCCATACTCTGTGGAAGGAAGTCACTGTGCACAGCCTACAATCAGAGCAGGAGGGAAGATAAGTTCCTTCTCCTGCGGGGTGGGGGCGGAGGTCGACATACATTACCTGGAACTCTTCTGCACGGGAGATCTGTCACCTCTCCCCCATCTATTTTTCCGCCCAGTCACTTACTAATATCAGTAGGGACTCAGAGGTTGACTTCATAGTTTGGGTGCAGGACGATGTTACTGTGTTGTTCTGTGGCTGTTGGCCTTAGGGGAACTGTCAGCTTGGCTCCGTGTCTCTGTGACATGCTCTAGATCCTTCCATGTGTGTGTTTTCTGGGCACTTCCTTGGTATTCTGGCACCATGGTATGCCCTGTTCTTATCTTGTGTATTTGTTGCCCTGGCCCTACAATCTGCCTTTTCTACAAGGCTCCCTGCTTCTTTTTATTGGAGGATGTTATCAGGAACCAAGATCTGGGGACTAGGTGTGATTTTATTGCTTTTAATTCATCCTGATCTTAACTTAAATAGTTACATGTGACTGATAGCTACCACACTGCACAGTGTAGCTCTAGATCTTAACTGCCATCATCATAAACATCAAAATCCTGGGCTCTGCTGGTTGTCAGGGGCCGGCAGAGGGGGGCGGGCAGCGGAAATGGGGAGATGTTGCTCAAAGGGAACAAACGTCCGGTTGGACGATTAGTGGGTTTGGGGATCTCAGGTACGACATGGCGATTATAACTAATGACACTGGATCGTGTACTTGAATTCCGCTAAGGGAGTAGGTCTCACATGTTCTCATCACCAGAAAGAAATGCAATGATGACACAGGATGAAGGTGGCAGCGACTGCTGTGGTGGTAATGACTGTGCAATCTCTAACTGTATCAAACCCACACGCTGTCCACCTGAAGCTCCCAGGACATTATGTGTCAATTACATCTCAGTACGGCTGGGGAAAACCCATGTCTCTGTGGACCCGTGTGGCCCTCATCTCTTCAGAAAGCGAGTTCATTTGGTTAACGACAGAGAGTTAACTTACCCAATGATGAAGCAGGAAACGGCAGTCCCCAAGAAAGCGTACGCCAGAATAGAGCCAAGATTTCTGAAGAAGTGTCTCTGAGGGGAACAGAGGCAGCAATCACACGGTGATTTCTCATACCGAGTGTAAGAAACATAATAAAAGTCTCCTGAAAGGGAGACTTGACTTCCGGCCTCCATGATCACGAGTAAGAAGTGAAATTACTCCTGAATAGAGCTATTTAGCTATAAGCGTTGTGGTTTTAAAATATCCCTTGTCCCACTCCTCACTGAGGAAGCGAGCAAGGGCTTGGTACATTGCAGACAAAGCCCTCTGATTATATTAAAGTACAATGAGAGAGGATGAGCACTGGGTGTTACATGGAAACCAACTTGACAATAAACTATCTGTAAATAAATAAATAAATAAATAAAAGTTAAAAAAAAAGTACAATGAGAGAAAGTGTATGTGAGTGAGTGTGTGTGTGTATGAGTGTGTGTGTGTGTGTAAGCAGACCAATCATTTTCCTCGACTTAACCCAAACTCTTTACTCTTTTTCTATACTGACTCAGCAGGTCACTTCCGGCGGTGCTGTACCTTAGGCCACTACGGATAAAAAGTTTGAAACTGACGAAGTATGAAAGTGCCATCTAAGGGCTTCTTGCTTAACTCAGTATCAGAAAACAGTGTCCTCAGAATCTGCCTCATGGCATCAGAAGTGTCCCCTGAGAGCCTTCCGGATTTATCTTTGGGGCCTGGGAGGGAGGGCCAATAAAGATAGAAGTGGACACCTGACAGGTAGTTCTGCTTCAGCTGGGCCCGTTGCTAAGTTTATATACGTGCGGCTAAGCTTACAGGCTTACACCAGTGTGAGACCCAGCAATTATTCACAAAGCGACAGCAAAATTGCAATGCTCTCAATGCTTCTGCACATTCACTGGTTATTCGCGGATGCGCGTGCACACGCACACACGCACGTGCACACACACGCACACAGAAGGCTTTACTTCTAAGTCATTAGGCCCGTGGGATATTCTGATGGGGAAAATCCCTGCTCCTGGGATTCTTCAGACCCTGAGCCACGGTTCTTACCCCTCAAGGCGTACGCTGCACCCATCGGACAATCACGACTATTTAACAAAACCAGACCGACACCACCCCCCTAAACAGCCGAATTCAGTAGGGGCCAGGAACACTTCAGCTAAGAGTTTTAAAAGGCAGGAGTCCCAGGGGGCCGGCCGAGGCCAGCAGGGAGAGATGGGGCTTGGGAAGAAGTCCGTGTGGATCAAAGCAGCCACCGGGGAGTGGCCTTGGCTTTGGCCTTCCCCAGCGCTCGGCTGGGGAGCTGTGAAGAGGGTGGCAAGGAAGGCCGAGGGCCGCTACGCCACCCACTCAGAAGACAACCCTCCAAGGGCGTGACACCCCAGTAGTCACCAAAAGGTGACTGTCTCCAGTGCTCTTTTTTTTTTAAGTGGGTGTATTTATACACCAGTGTTTTGGGAAAAAAATTAGGTTTCAAAATAAAATCAACAATGGGGACCCCCCTTGTGTATAAAAGCCCAATCAAGGGCTTCAATCAGGGAGGGCTAGGAGTCCATCAAGATAGAGACAGGAGACCAGTGAAACTCATGTGATGTATCCAGGGACAGGTATTCTTTTTAACTTTGGGGAAGTTTATTTATTTTTCAGACAGAGAGACAGAGCGTGAGTAGGGGAGGGGCAGAGAGAGAAGGAGACACAGAATTGGAAGCAGGAGGCTCCAGGTTCTGAGCTGTAGGCACAGAGCCCGATGCGGGGCTCAAACTCACTGAACTGTGAGATCATGATCTGAACCAAAGTCGGATGCTTCACTGACCGAGCCACCAGGTGCCCCACCAGGGACAGATTTTAATCCCAGAATTGCCCTTCCTTGCCACCCAGCTTTTGGGTAACCATCCATAAGGTTAGTTTGAATGTGTTAAGTACATTCAGATTCATGACATTTGCCCAAACAAAACATCATTAGGAATATAAAATCTGCCACCCCAAACACATCCATGACATATTCTAAAATCAAACAAACACATACACACACACACACACACACACACACACAATATTACCCATCTCCGTCCATATTTGCTGATATGAACTGGCATACCTTGAAAAGAAAGGTACATCAGGCTACTTATTTGCATACCATTACACTTAAGTATCTGCCTCACAGCTTCCAAAGCTACCCTTCTCGATTCCCACCACATCCCCTTAGGGAAGAAAGGACAGCACCTCCCAGCCCTGGTCTGGATTCTAGAGGAATCCTGTGTCTTTCACCCTCATCTCATTTGGCCAGGCATGTGTGGTTCCCCACGGCCAGGACTGAATCAAAGCTAATTCCAAGGATGATTTTTTTCGGGATAGGGAAAAAAAAAAAAAGGCCCATGTCCGCCTGACAACTGTATGTATAGAAGTCAAAGGGTCTGAATGTCTGTTTCCATACCTGCCACTAAGTGGTGAAATCGTGATTATACATTTAATGGATAACAGGTTTAATCACGATGGCAAAACCATGTAAGGTCCAGCTATTTCAGTGCCTTTACAAGGACTATTTAAAAAGGAAAGTGACTGAGCGAACAGTGGATAGCCTGAAAGACTGCCATTTTCAAAACAACTTAGGCTCAGTCAATTGGCTGTTGCTTTCTGCTCAGGTCATGATCTCATAATTTGTGAGTTCAAGCCCCGCGTCAGGCTCTGTGCCGATAGCTCAAAGCCTGGAACTTGCTTCGGATTCTGTGTCTCCCTCTCTCTCTGCCCCTTCCCCGCTCACACTCTGTCTCTCTCTCTCTGAAAAATAAACATTAACAATTTAAAAATAAGTAAAAATTTTAAAAATAACAATTTAAACTGCTAACTGGCAAAGCCAATTCTCCTTCTGAGAGAATAAGGGAAGGCTCTGCAGAACCCAAAGTGTTTTTCAGACATTAGAGCAGCTCTCACAACCAGTGATTTGGTTTCATTTTATTTTATTTTATTTTTTTGAGAGAGACAGAGAGTGCAAACAGGGGAGGGACAGAGAGAGGAAGAAAGAGAATCTTTTTAAAACTTTTTTTAATGCTTATTTATTTGTGAAGGAGAGAGAGACTAAGCGCAAATGGGGAACGAACAGAGAGAAGGGGAGACACAGAATCAGAAGCAGGCTCTAGGTTCTGAGCTGTCGGCACAGAGCTCAACCGTGGGGACTCACGAGCCGTGAGATCATGACCTGAGCCGAAGTTGGTGCTTAACTGACTAAGCCACACAGGCACCCCTAGGAAGAGAGAGAATCTTAAACAGGCTCCATGCTCAGCACAGAGCCTGCCATGGGGCTCAGACTCAGCAACGGTGAGATCATGACCTGAGCCGAAATCATGGCTTAACTGACTGGGCCACCCAGGTGCCTCTGGTTTCATTTTAAAGCAATTATGACCTTGATGATACCTTATGATTAGGTATTTAAGATACCAAATTGCCAATCACCCATTGGATCTGACAAGGAGATCCAAAATTCGTCACTTAAAGAATAACATTATTTATGTCCATAAAATCATCTCATGTTACATATCAATAGCTGACATATAGATTTAGATGCTTTGGTATCCCCGTAGGGTGGTCCAAAAACAATACATTTTTTTAAGCACAGAAAACATAAATCTAGAGGGAAAGTAGGATAGATAAGGATAGATTTTTTTTTTTAATTTTTTATTATGGAGTAATTACAGATTCACAGAAATCGCAAAGATAGGGTAGAGGGGTCTCATGTACTTTCCCCGAGTTTCCTCTATGGGCTATACCTTACATAACTGTAGTACAATATCAAAACCAGGAAACTGGGAGCACCTAGGTGGCTCCGTCAGTTAAGCATTCGACTTTAGGTCAGGTCCTGATCTCATGGTTCGTGAGTTCGAGCCCCACATCGGGCTGTGTGCTGATAGCTCAGAGCCTGGAGCCTGCTTTAGATTTTTCTGTCTCCCTTGCTCTCTGCCCCTTTCTCAGGCTCTGTTTCTCTCTCTTTCAAAAATAAACGTTTAAAAAGCAGTTTTGTGAGGGGCGCCCGGGTGGCTCAGTTGGTTAAGAGCCCGACTTCGACTCAGGTCATGATCTCACGGTTCGTGGGTTCGAGTCCCACATCGGGCTGTGTGCTGACAGTTCAGAGCCTGGAGCCTGCTTCGGATTCTGTATCTCCCTCTCTCTCTGACCCTCCCCTGCTCATGCTGCCTCTCTCATTCTCTCATTCTCTCTCCCTCTCTCTCAGAAATAAATTAAAAAGAAAAGCAGTCTTGTGTCATTTTATCACGTGCAGATTCACGTATCCATCGCCGCATCAGGATACAGAACTTTTCCATCACCACGAAGATCTCTTTCACACCTCACCTCTGCCATCCTTAGCCCAAGGCAGCCACTCATCTGTTACCCACCCCTATATTTTTGTCATTTTTTTTTGTCATTTCTAGAATGTCATATATACAAAATCACATGGTACAAGATCTTTTGAAGTTGGATTTCTTTTCCAGTCAGCGTACTGCCTTTGAGAGCCATCCAAATTATTGTGTGTATCAATAGTCTGCTCTATTTTATCGCCGAACAGTATTCCACGGTATGGGTGTTTGGTTAACCATTCACCTATTGCAAGATATTCTGGTGGTTTCCAGTTCGGGGCTGTTTCAAATAAAATCGCTATGGACAATAGTGCAGAGGCTTTTGTGCGAACATCAGGTTTCATCCCTCCGGGATAAACCCTCAGGAATAAAATGGCTGGGTCACACGGCGATTCACACGGCGATTGCAACTTTGGTTTTACAAGAAACTGTGAAACTGTTTTCCCGAGTGGCCACGCCATTTTATATTCTACCGGCAATGTAGGAGCACTCCGGATTTTAAAACAGAAACCAATCACTGATGACGAGACAAATATAGTCTCTGAGTGGGTGCAGAACACAGTGATAAGCAATCTGGGAGAATGGAAAAACTAGAAAATTATGCAGGTACGTTAACGCAGAGGCTCCCGTGCTTTAAGAAATAGTGGCAAAAATCTCTTACCTTCTTTAAACTGTAGCCGGCATGGAAGATAATTGGAGGCAGAAGAATGTTGAAAAAGACTTCCGGATCAAACGTTACCTGAGAGTTTAAGAAGAAAAAAGTCAGTTTCCAGTTTAGTACCAATTGGTGCTGTAATTTGCTTAATATTTTAAGCCACTGACTAAAGTTTGAATGGTTAAAGCAAGTAAGATAGACAGCTGACAGCTCAGAGCCTGGAGCCTATTTCAGATTCTGTGTCTCCCTTTCTCTCTGTCCCTCCGCCAATTGCCCTCTCTCTCTCTCTCTCTCTCTCTCTCTCAGAAGTAAATATTTAGGGGCACATGGGTGGCTCAGTCGGTTAAGTGTTCAACTTCAGCTCAGGTCATGATCTCACAGTTTGTGAGTTCAAGCCCCGCATCAGGCTCTATGCTGACAGCTCAGAGCCTGGAGCCTGTCTTCGGATTCTGTGTCTCCCTTTCTCTCTGCTCCTCCCCCACTCACTCTCTGTCTCTCTCTCTCTGTCTCTCAAAAGTGAATAAATGTTTAAAAAATTTTTTTTTAATTTTTAAGAAATTTAAAAAAAACAACAGTTCAGTACAATCTGAGAATTCCCAGAAAGATTCTGGCCAATGGTTTTGGGGTTTTTTTTTTGGCCAGTGTTTTTAAACAAGAAATAAAAACAGCTTTACTTTTACCAAACCTTTATAAAGGTTCAATTGCAATGAAAGACGCTGTCATGATTCTTTGTTAATTTTCTGGCTCCTCCCACAGAATCATTTCTAGACAGAATTCTACTGATTTTAAGTCTCTTTTGAGGACCAGCCTTTTGTGAGACTTGGTGTGGCCTGAATCAAAGTCTGTAATGACGCTGGAGGCTTTCTGAACATCAACTTAAAAATTCAGCAGCTTTAGGGCGGCCAACATTACCTTGTAGGGTTGCCGCAGGGAAATCACTCTGAAACTATCAAAGAACAAAATCTTATCGCATCTAGAGAAGAATTAAGCAGTCTATAAGCCTCCCAAACCTTTTACAGAATTTGTTCATGTCGGTAGATGGACTGGCTCTCGCTGAAATTAATCTTAAAGCTTCACTCTAGGGGCGCCTGAGTAGCTCAGTCGGTGAAGCGTCCGACTTCGGCTCAGGTCATGATCTCACGGTTTGTGGGTTCGAGCCCCGCATCGGGCTCGGTGCTGACAGCTCAGAGCCTGGAGCCTGCTTTAGATGCTCTGTCCCCCTCTCTTTCTGCCCATGTCTCTCAAAAATAAATAACTGTTATAAATGCAATTTTAAAAAAAGCTTCACTCTAATTATTCAAAGTCGAGTTAGCATTTCTCTTTAGAAACTGGAAATGTTAAGCAGCCCAATTAAAAGTGAAATGGTTCTCACACATTATGTTTTATTCGATCTCTTGCTGACGACGGGAATAGTGTGAAAGGCGGGGAGCGTCAGAACGAGAAGGGGCCCTGGCTAATAGCCAGTAGGAGGGCGCTGGGGCCACCAGCATGCAGGGACGAGCACGAGAGTGTCCTGTCCCCTACACTCCAATGCCCTGCCTCCAGCTTCCCTGACACTCCCCTTCTCCCCTCAACTACCAGCAGTGGGCTCAGCCTTGTCTGCGGCAAAAGTTTAAACAGGGGGTGAGGTGAATCCGCTTTCTCCTAAAGGTAACAGAGAGCCAGCGTCACCTTCTGTGGTGATCTAAAAGATGGAAACGGGATGGGTTTAGCCATGAGCGTGGTATTTACACCGAGTATCTTTTTCGGTTGCGTTCAATTTCACAAACGTTACTGGAAATCCCAGGCATGCTTATGAGGGACTGAGAGCGAATAGCTCACTAGGACTACCTTTACGGACACAGAGGAGATGGGCATGGATTTTTTTTTTTTATGTTTATTTATTTCTAGGAGACAGAGAGAGAGACAGCGTGAGCAGGGGAGGGCCAGAGAGAGAGGGAGTCACAGACTGAAACAGGCTCCAGGCTCTGAGCTGGCAGTCAGCACAGAGCCCGACGCGGGGCTCGAACCCACGAACCGCGAGATCATGACCTAAGAGAAAGTCGGACGCTTAACCAGCTAAGCCACCCAGGCGCCCCAAATGTTTTTATTTATTTCTGAGAGAGACAGCGTGAGCAGGGGAGGGTCAGAGAGAGAGGGAGTCACAGACTGAAACAGGCTCCACGCTCTGAGCTGGCAGCCAGCACAGAGCCTGATGCGGGGCTCGAACCCATGAACCGCGAGATCATGACCTAAGCGAAAGTCGGACGCTTAACCAACTAAGCCACCCAGGCGCCCCAAATGTTTTTATTTATTTCAGAGAGACAGCGTGAGCAGGGAGGGTCAGAGAGAGGGAGTCTGGCTGAAACAGGCTCACGCTCTGAGCTGGCAGCCAGCACAGAGCCTGATGCGAGACCTCGAACCCATGAACCGCGAGATCATGACCTATGGCAGAAAGTCGGACGGCAACAACTAAGCCACCCAGGCACACCCCAAATGTTTTATTTATTTCTGAGAGACAGCGTGAGCAGGGGAGGGTCAGAGAGAGAGGGAGGCACAGAATCCAAAACAGGCTCCAGGCTCTGAGCTGGCAGTCAGCACAGAGCCCGACACGGGGCTCGAACCCACGAACCGTGAGATCATGCCCTGAACTGAAGTCGGACACTTTACCAACTGAGCCACCCAGGCGCCCCAAGACGGGCATGTTTAATGCTCCCACGGTGACAATGATTTTCCTTAAGGATTAAGGTGGATCCTAAAAGCAATAATAATTTAATTTTTGGAGCACAGGCTGCACTCCGCCTTTGATTGGAAGCCTTTCCACATATGTGCCTCGTTCTGTATTAAAAGAGGCTCCGCGCCAGCTGGACCACCCAGAGCTTAGACAGAAGCCTTCCTGCTGCTGCTAAGCCCGGGTCTACAGAGTCATAGAGCAGAGATCTCTTGCTTCTCTTGGAAATCATCTGAGCAAGGAGATGTATAATCCTTTTGCCGTATATTTTAGCTACCCCCAACATCAAATGAAAAACAGCTTGGACTCAACTTCTAAGACAACAAGATATTCTTCCTCCAAAGATTCATGACGGCTTTGGCACCACTCACCAATGAGAGTGGGCACTCGGTAAGTATTTGTAGAATATGGCGAAAGGCCCAGGAAGAAGGAAGACTTACCATCGGAAACACTGAAAAAATGAGTTTCAAGTGAAACTGATCCACAGGGCGCCCGGGTGGCTCAGTCGGTTAGGTGTCCGACTTCTGCTCAGGTCATGATCTCTTGGTTTCATGAGTTCCAGCCCCCACTGGGCTCTGTGCTAGCAGTGCAAAGCCGGCTTGGGATTCTCTGTCTCCCTTGCTTTCTGCTCCCCCTCTCCTGCTGTCTCTGTCTCTCTTAAAATAAATAATAAATAAACTTAGGGGCCCCTGAGTGGTCTAGTTGGTTGAGCCTCTGACTTTGGCTCAGGTCATGATCTCACAGTTTGCGAGTTCGAGCTCCACGTCAGGTACAGCTCGGGAGCCTGGAGCCTGCTTTGGATTTTCTGTCTCCGTCTCTCTCTGCCCCTCTGCTGCTCATGCTCTGTCTCTTTCTCTCTCCAAAATAAAATAATCATTAAAAAAAAAAAGCTTCCTAGCCAAACTGAGAGCCCAGAATGTTACCAATGCTCCAGGAGTTTGAAAGGATTTGTCTCCCTAAGGTCGAGACGGAGGCGGAAAGTCAAGAACCATGACAGCACAGTGTCGCCAGCTCACCTTCCTCAGCATGTCATTCTGCTCCACGCTGTTGATCTTGCCAGGGCTGATTTCTCCTTTCAGGGTGTATTCGAAGAACTTCCCGCTGACGTTCACTAATAAGGTGCTAAAGGCCCTGTGTTCCTGAGTACAGCTGAGTGACTTGTCACGGCCGCTGGTGGCAGGGGTGCCATACCTCAGGATCACCCCAACGATGAGCCCTGAAACAGAGTGTTGGGGGAGGGAACCACATCAGGCCCGCGGAAGGACAGAGAGAGCATGGAAATAGTGACACGGTCAATTTGCGACACCGAAGACACCCAGAAGTCATCTCGGAGCCCAAGGACAAGCTGTGTATTTAAGAGCAGTGGCATAGTCCTTCCGAAGGGTTAACATCCTCTCGTACGGGTCCCTCGGCCGCCAGGAGGACAAGGTACGACGGTACCTTTCCTGGTTATTATGGCACTGGGTAATTTTCACAAGTGATCATGTCTCATTTCCCAGGCTGTGGGTGGAGGAAGATGGAATGATAGGAAGCACAGTGTTTTTCTGCCAAGGACAGCACAAAGCACCGCCTCTGAGCTTTGATCAGCTCCAGCAGCAGCCTTCAGGCCAGTCCTGCTGCCGTCTGCCAGCATGGACCGGGCCACAGGAATTTCTAGCTCCTACGAACGCAACCTTGCTTTGCCCCACACCAGAGGAAGGAGGAAGGAAGGAAGGAAGGAAGGAAGGAAGGAAGGAAGGAAGGAAGGAAGAAAAGAAATGCTTCTGTGTAGGTCGTTTCAAGTTCCAGGTACCATGGTGGAAGTAATTATGTCACTCAGGGGTCTGCACACCACAGTGCAAATGCTTTGCCATCAAAGAGTGGAGAGCTGGCCTCTTGGAACTGTGGCTACAATACAGCTAATTACCTGCAATTCTGAATTTTTTTTAATGTTTATTTTTGAGAGAGAGAGAGAGAGAGAGAGCAAGAGTGCGAGCAGGGGAGGAGCAGAGAGAGAGGAAGACACAGAATCCGAAGCAGGCTCCAGGCTCTGAGCTGTCAGCACAGAGCCTGACGTGGGGCTCGAACTCGCAAACCGCGAGATAATAACCTGAGCTGAAGTCGGACGCTCAACCGACTGAGCCACCCAGGCACCCCAGCTGCAAGTCTTTAAGTCTCATTCCATTCTTAGGAGGGGGTTCCCATTAGGGAAAAAAAATAAAAACAAAACCAAAACCCAGCAAAATCGTATATAAGCATCTAATTCCATGGTGAAGGACTCTTGTCCCCCTGGTCCTGGACAGGAGTCACATATGCCACAGTAAAAGTGAGTGACATGTGAAGAAAACATAAATCACCACCAGACACTTTCTATGATTCTCTTTTGGGAGGAAAACATCAGGACTCTCTCCGTATCTAGCTCTTTGCTAGCAGTATTAAAAGCAGTATTAAAAGGGGGTGCCTGGGTGGCTCAGTCGGTTAAGTGTCCAGCTTCGGCTCAGGTCATGATCTTGTGATTCCTGGGTTCAAGCCCCGCATCGGGCTCTGTGCTGACAGCTCAGAGTCTGGAGCCTGTTTCAGATTCTGTGACTCCCTCTCTCTCTGACCCTCCCCTGCTCATGCTGTCTCTCTCCTCTCTCTAGGAAATATATATATATATATATATATATATATATATATATATATATATATATATAAAGTAAGTATTAAGATCCCTCTGCCATCTCATCTTGCCAATTAATGGAGAAAGTTCCATGAGCAAAAGGAAGAACAATGTTTACTGTGTTCTGTGCCTAATGCTCTATAACGTCTCTTAATATCAAGACATAGGAAAACTCAGAAGACATTGAAGAACAAATGACATATGAAATCTCGACAAATACAGTTCCTTAAGCCAAACTCCATCTGTACCGCATTATTATTATTATTAGAGATTTCTATTAATAGATACTTGCAGCTGCTTGACCTTTGTGAAAAAAATCAAATTACAGAACTTTATTACAAATTAACAATGAGGTTATTAATCATCTCAATTTGCCCAGCTATAAAACAGTCTTAAAACCTTGAAAGGTGTAGGAGAAAAAGCCAGACTTCAAAGAAAAAAGAGTTGGTCAGAACCAAAACAGGATGATGTCTTTGAGGAAAAATAAGAAGACCCCCGTAATGCAGATAGTCTGGCTGTCTGTTCAAGGGGGCAAAAGCAAGCACTTGAGGCCTTCGGCGTGGATCCTTTGTTCAGGTCCTACAACCGGCATTTCATATTCATTTCTTCTCGCTGGAGGACTCAGCGGGCCCCGGCTGTGGCCTCACGGCCACCTCGTAGTTTAGGGTTTCCCGGGCATCTGTGCCTAACTGAAGTTGGCGAGGTACGTACGTTAAGGCAGTTGCTGACGGCGGGTCCCTTCTCCGTGAGTTTTCTGCTCCTCTTCCTGGCTGTGCCAGGCGAAGAGGGGGTCTATCACCCCGATGGATAACCGGGCCCGCTAGTTCTCCTGTATCCTGGTCGTCAGAGTTGGACTATTCAGTCAGCACCCACAGGGTCTCTGTCCGGAGTGAGGTGTGTGCTGCTGGGCCCGGCACTGGGGGGCCCTCTCCAATCTCCCCTTTCTTTTCCCCACTCTCAGTATTGTGGTCATTTTGCTGGTAGGCACGTGGACGGCCCCCATAAGGTCTGTAATGCTTTCACTCGGCTCTGTATCGACTGCCCGGCACTGGAAATCTAGCGGGGCCTCCATTTGCCGCCTCCCCGCCCTTTTCTCCTTCGAGAACATCGGACCGCATAGCTTCTCAAACACTGACCACCTGCGCTGGGAAGGGGGCAATCTAGTGTATAAGTATATCTATCGTTTGGTGTCATGTCTGCGGATGAAACCGTATCTGTTTCTCACTCTGGACCATCTTACTGTTCCTTAAATTTGTGTTGCGATGACCTTCTTATCCCTATGGGTGAGCCACCGCTCCCTCCACCCCTGCCCGCGGAGCCACGTGGAGTGATGGCAGCCTTGAGGGGCGGTGCTGGGTCTCGGCCCTGCTGCTCGTGTTTACAGTGAAGGGGATGGTGACCGGGGCTGTCTGGGGCCACTGCGGCTCCTCCCTGGGTATGACGGTAATGAGGCCACTGCGTGGGGGGGGGGGAGGGCAGGGCCAGGGGGGTTGCTCAAGGTTCTCTGGGGTGGCTCCCCCCTCCGGATGGACCTGGTATCGGTTTTTCAAATTCTTTCTTCACTCCCTGGTAGGCAGTTATTCTCTGCTGAAGTTTTACGTAACGCAAGATGATTCCATGGCCCGTCAACACTCATCATAACACAGGGTGACCATTAGTGCCTGCCGACATTGAACTTCAATGCCTTTGGCAGGAACCCAAAATAAGTCATTTGCAGAAGACCATCCTTCTCCCAAATCAATGGCTTCCTCCCATGACTCAGTGTTTCTTTACGGCATTAGCCTCATTATTAGCAGAGGGAACGAAAAGGTAAACCATACTACCGCAGGGGCTTCACGATTAACACCGCCCTGATGCAAGAGGACACGGGATACTGTGATTTCAGACAGGAAATACACATTTGATCTTTGTCCCAACTTCCTGGTACACAGCTCCTAAAACCCACGGAATCGGGACTGATAGGTGTCTTCCTGTATGCTAGTAAGATGACTCATGGCTGGGGGTTGTCTGGGTTATCTTCAGAATGAGGGGCGGTTGCCAGGGGGCCCCACCTTGTGATCAGAGAGCTGAAAAGCTAAACGTCACCCCAAAACTCCAGCGAGGGGAGAGGGGCGAGAGGCTGAGCTCAGCACTAATGGCCAACGATGTAATTCACCATGCCTAAGTAATGAGTCTCCCGAACAATTCCCCCAAAGGATGGGGGTTTCAGAGGGCTTCTGGGTTGGTGAACACGTGGAGGTGTGGGGAGGGTGGTGTGCCCAGAGAGGGCGTGGAAGCTCCCCACCACCCCTTCCTTCTTTCCTTACCTTTGCATCTCTTCCATCTGGCTGTCCCTGAGTCCCACCCGTTTATCATACAACCAGTAACAAAGTAAGTAAACTAGTTCCTGAGTTCGTTGAACCATTCTAGCAAATGACTGGACCCGAAGAGGGCCTCATGGGAACCTCTGATGCACAGCCAGTCAGCCAGAAGCACGAGTGACCATGAGGGACTTGCAACTGGTATCTGAAGTTGAGGGGGTGTGGTCTTGTGGGGCTGATCCCATAACCCGCGGGACCTGCTGCTATCTCCAAGCAGTGTCAGAATGGAGCGGAGATCCAGGACACTCAGTCACTAGCCACTGGAGAGTCAGAGAACTGCACGGTGTGGGAAAGTCCCCACACTTCAGGTGACAGATGAGAACTGTGTGTGTAAAGGGGAAACAGGAGCTTTCTCCTCATAGGAGGTTTATAATTGCAGACAAATTCCTCAATTACAGGAAATGCCCTCGCACTCTCTCCTGGTTATCATGTCCATCATACTAGAAGTGCTATTAACTGACGAATACTGTTTTTATATACTGGTAATATGTTTCCCTCCCTGCCTGGGCCCAATGGGCCCGTTTTAAAATGGGAGACCCGTGTGCTGCTGCTGCCCCCTTGTGGTAAAACATGGCAACATAAAACACCCACAGTAAAGGTCCACTATACCAAGCAACGGGATACGCGGCTAACTCAAGGGAGACTTTGAGTTACTCCCCAAACATTTTCGATTGAGACTTGTTATCACCATAGTTCTTGGCAAAAAGGAAGAGAGTCATGGCTATGATACTTCGTTCATGTTTACTATCTTACGCCACAGGAAAGAGTAAGATATTGGGAATAGGGAGGAGCATTTTGGTAAGAAAATGATGAAAGGTTAGAAAAAAACATGAATGGCATATTTTCATCTGGAAGGTCTGGATGACTTCCTCTGACGGGGGAGCTATAAAAAGTCCTAACTACAAGGAGTTAAAACACAACATCGAGGTTTTTGTTAAAAGCTCAGAAGAGTCAGTAGCCACAAAAGACAATGATGGAGATCAATAGAGGCATTGAAGATTTTACTGGATCAATGTCATGTGTTCCGGATTCCAAGGAGAAATAACCTAGGACGTATGCGGGCCAGAAAAGTAGCACATCAGATGTCTGCTAATGAAGAAAGAATGATTGACTTCACAGGTATAGGACTAGTATCAGAGAAGAATTTAGTTTTAAACTTTTACAGAAAGCAAATATGGATGAAATTCCTTTGACATTTAATATGGCTTAAAATAAGATGGTGAGGGGCGCCTGGCTGGCTCAGTCAGTGAAGCGTCAGACTTCTGCTCAGGTCATGATCTTCGGCTCATGGGTTTGAGCCCCATGAAGGGCTCTGTGCTGACAGCTCAGAGCCTAGAGCCTCCTTCAGATTCTGTGTCTCCCTCTCACTCTGCCCCTCCCCCACTCATGCTCTATCTCTGTCTCTCTCTCTCTCTCTCAAAATAAATAAAACAAAACAAAACAAAAAACCCAAGATGGTGAACTCCAAACTGCAAAAATTCAAGACTTTATCAAGAAAAAAAATGTTAACACTCTTTCACCTTGAAAGTATGAAAATAAGTCCCAGGGCACCTGGGTGGCCCAGTCAGCTAAACGTCTGACTTCAGCTCAGGTCACGATCTCGTGGGTCCTGAGTTCGAGTCCCGCATCGGGCTCTGTGCTGACAACTCAGAGCCTGGAGTCTGCTTTGGATTCTGGGTCTCCCTCTCTTTCTGCCCCTCCACTGTTCACTCTCTGTCTCTTTCTTTCTCTCGAAAATGAATAAAACGGTTAAAACAATTTTTAAAGACAAAAACTCAACTTCCTTCACAACGACATTCGCATATTTGTGCTGATGGTGTAAAACTGCCAACTTTTCTAATTTTAAAAAGAAAGACATAACAAAAAAAATAACCCTCTATACACTTCATATATGTGCCCATCCGAAAAGTGATGGTGTGAGGAAAGAATTTTATTATGGACAAAGTGTGGTTCAAAAACCCTATGAGACCATTAAAGAAACCAGCCTCCATTAGTCTGGTGCCAGTTCCTGCTTCTGTGACTGACGCTGTTGGGAAGACAGTTGAACAAGTCGACACTCGGCTGTAATTCTAGACCCCCATCCACCTGCTGTAATAGTTAGATGTCTCTATTAATAAAAGCCTTTGTTAAGGAGGCGGCAAACAGGTGCATGGATGTACTGTTCTCCCCTAATGAGGTTTCACTTCCATTATATGAGCAATTGGGAGTAGGTGATCACACACTTCGGTCTGGCTACCACTGTGGGCTCGTTTATGGCACCATCGGGGTGGTTCCGAGCTCAAAAGCTGCATCCGAAATTCTGAGGAAAGAAAGCCCCTCACTCCACACCCAGTTACACAGTGTTCGAGGAAAGTGAATACGACTTTGAAACGTTTTCCATTTGTAATCTGTCTCCATTTCCTACTCTCAGCCTCAGGCACAATTACTGATCTACTTCCGGTCTCTCTAGGTTTGCATTCTCTGGACATTCCATATGAATGGAATCATAAAATACGTAGTCTTTTGTGTCTGGCTTCTTTCATGGAGTCTAATGTTTTCAAGGTTCGTCTGTGTGGAAGGAAGGTATCAGTACTTCATTAGTTTCGATTGCTGAATAGTATCCCATTGTAAGGATATACCACATTTGGCTTATCCATTCACCAGATGATAAGCATTTGGGTTGTTTCGCTTTTCTGCTATTATGAATAATGCTCCAGATGCCCAGATACCATTTTGTGACGACCCCTTTCCCCCCAAGCAACATATGAGAGTTCTAGTTGCTCCACACCTGTTAACTCTTGAAAACACACCAGAAAAATCTGTGAACCATCGCATAGCCAGCCTGGGAGTCATGCTCCCCTAACAGACTATGCCTTTGGTGAAAGAGGTAAACTGAGTCCACAGCTCTTGAAGACACAAGTTCTGTCTCGTCCTAACCAGTATATGAAACCCGAAAACGGTGAAAATGAAGACTGTCAGTCAAGAATTAGACCTCTAATCCAAGGCCCCTCTTCTTCAGCAGCTGACATTCCAGAGGTTGGATTAAGACCAAGATGGAACGTGTCCTTGTGATTCTAAACCACCATCCATGATAAGTAGTCTCCCCAAATATGGAATGTCACAGTTAAGAAGAAGAAGAAAATGATCTTAGGTCTTAGATATCTACTTAACACCACCAGACACGGAGAAACCATTACACTGTCCACTGAAGTTCGTGAAGAGTCTTTTTTTTTTAGGTCTATTCATTTACTTTGAGACAGACAGAGACAGCACGAGCAGGGGAGGGGCAGAGAAAGAGGGAGACAGAGAATCCCAAGCAGGCTCCGCACTGCCAGCATGGAGCCTGACACGGAACTCGAAACCACAAAACTGTGAGCTCATAACCTGAGCCGAAACTAAGAGTCAGATGCTCAACCAACTGAGCCACCCTGGCACCCCATTTGGAAGAGGCTTATATTAAGAACTAGGCCCAGGGAGGAAGACATGGCTTGAGGACTGAACTTGTAACTGCTAGAGTCCAATATGGTACCCACATGTAGCCTGATGACACTTGCCTCATTCTGGGTAGGGTCTGTGCGGGCTCAACACCTCCAGAGGCTGGAGGGATGATATCTGCCTAATCCAGGGTTACAGTCTCAGGAATGCCATCATGGCTATGCACCTACACCATCACTAATTCAACCCCTCAGACACCAACAGTACAGATGACTGCCCATATGCTTAAACACATTTTCTTTAAAATGCTTTTGAAATAAAATTCACAGAGAGGTCTGAGAGGAAGATCATGGGAGGTAAGCAAATTCCCAGACTAGGTCTGAGGACCTTCCAAACTACAGGACTGGCTCTTTCTGTTGTAGAGCAGGTATAGGATTTATTTGTTTCTGCTTCATCCTCTAATGTTTTCCAAAATCAAGGCCAGTATGTGTGGCTAAGTCATCACTCAACACATCTTAATTGCTGTGTTGGATATCTTCCCTTCAGTTAAGCACATCAATCAAATCCACTCCGGTTGCCAAAGGGCTAGACTACAAAGGTCATTAGTAGTTATCACACGTCTTCCTGAGGGGTCTGCCACTCTTCAAAGGCCCAGCCAAGACTTCCAGATGAACATCAGCGAATTCTCTCCCCACTCTGCCTTCCCTAATCATCCCCTGCGGGGTTCACTCCTACTTTTCCTTCAAGTCACAATATAGTTTTCCCTTCTTCCAAGTAGGGAAGCCCTGATCCCACCTCAGGACTGGACACAGTCCACGATCGGGGCTGCCATCACAGCATTCAACAGGAAAGATGCTCCTTGGAACTGTTCAAGGCACATCTCTACAACCATACGCTGCTGTATCGTGCATTTCTAGAACAGTCTCTCCTGAACTGTGCATGCCTTTTAACTGCCTGCCCCCCATTCCCAGGGCTAATTTTCCCGAGGGCAATGCTCAGTGAGTGACTGCCAGCCATTCCCGCACCAGACCCACCATGGCCACTTAATAAATGGCGGCAGACTATGGGCACATTAGCCGGTGGCCATCTGTTAACCAAGAACTGCCTCGTGTGAGTTACAGAAAAAGATATTTCGTTCTGAACCCTAAGAAAGCAACTAAGTATTTTCAACCTCTTACCTGTCGTAAAAGTCCAAGGATACCCACATCCAGTAGCCTTTAGAATTTGGCCCAAATTGGGGCACCTGGATGGCTCAGTCGGTTAAGCGTCCAACTTGGGCCCAGGTCATAATCTCACGGTTCGTGAGTTCGAGCCCCGCGTCAGGCTCTGTGCTGACAGTCAGCTCAGAGCCTGAAGCCTGCTTCCAATTCCGTGTCTCCTTCTCTCTCTGACCCTCCGCTGCTCACACTGTCTCTCTCTCTCTCTCTCTTTCTCCTAGAAATAAACAAAAACATTAAAAAATAGAATTTGGCCCAAATTAATGGTCGCAAATCAAGTACTCTCGTGGGTTAGAAATCTTTCAATGGTTTTATGAGGCAGATCGTGGAATCCACCTTCCTGGAGGCTCTGAAGTGAGGGAACACTGCAAATAAACGGATGCGCCGATCGCCGTTACCTTAGAGAGCCATGAGACTAGGGCACGTGCCAGCCACTACATCTGCTGCTCTTGCTACTGGGATCACTGAGGGATGGCTGGGTCTTAAATGCAAAGAAACGCAAACATACAGACACACACGAGTGAGAAGGCAGGGTTTTGCTAGCACGGGGGCGGATACATGAACAAAATAGAGCTTGGGCTCACCTAAGTTCTAACTGATGATGGTGTATTTTTGAAAAGTAAAGAAAACAAAGCCTATTTAAGAATCATCTGAGTGCAAAGGCTAGCGACCAAAATCAGTTATCTGCTGTGGATTGAACTATGTTCTCTCAAACTTCATACGCTGAAGCCCTAACCCTCTCCCCATGTGGCTGTATTTGGAGATAAGGCTTTTAAGGAGGAAATAATGGTTAAAGGAAGTCACAAGGGAGCTCTGAGCCACCCAGTCCATGGTGTTTTGTAAACAGCAGCCTGAGCTAATATACTACCTTTCTGAGAAATTCCAAGTGGCTTCTCCAAACTATCAACAATATCCTTTCAGCTAATGCACACGTGACCTCACCACTAGGAAACCTTTCTTTTACAGTCGAGAAGGTAGGCTCGCACTGCTCTAATACAGGGGCCTTAATTAACCCTTTCTTTCAGAGATGGTTTTTGTCTGCCCTTCCTTTCCCCCGTACCCCCATCACCAATGACTCTTCTTAATCTTCCAAAGGAGACTCTGGCCATACTGACCTCCCGGCATGAACTCAGACTTTTGTTGAAAGCATTATCCTAGGGCACCAAGAAACAACCATACCTCTGTTCTCTTGGATCAGAACTGGTGGGGTGAGACGAGAGATAAATTTTCATTAATGCTTTTAAAGTATCATCACGGGAAGATGTTGAAATGTGTTGTGTTTAGAAATTTAGCTGTAGTCCAATGATACATAGTTTTTTCTAAATGTTTATGTATTTATTTTGAGAAAGAGAGAGGCAGAACATTGCAAGCAGGGTAGGAGCAGAGAGAGAGGGAGAGAGAGAATCCCAAGCAGGTTCCGCACTGTCGGCGCAGAGCCCCACACGGGGCTCGATCCCACGGGGATGATGACCTGAGCCAAAATCAAGAGTCGGCTGCTTAACCAACTGAGCCACCTGGGGCACCCCCACAAAACATAATTTTTAACTCAGATGATCAATACAACAATCCTAAAAAAGAAGGACAAAGATTTAAATTTAAATGAAAGATTACCTGTACTAGTAAGTTAGCTATAATAAGACTATAAAAAACTTTATTATGAAATACATCAGATACCCAAAAAATATATATAATATATAAAAATACCCAAAACTATAAAATATAAGTACATATAAGGTAAAGAGTAATATAATTAGAGAGGAAAAATGGCGGGGTGGGATTCAAAGGTACTGGTAATTTTCTGTTTCTTAAGCTGGGCAATAAATACAGAGGCATTTATTCTACTTTTTAAGTTATGTACACTGTTTTGTATATTCCATATATCTCATAAGAATTTATCAGGACAAGGGACACCTGGGGGGCTCAGTTGGTTAAGCATCTGACTCTTGATTTCCGCTCAGGTTATCATCTCCTGGTTCGTGGGATCGAGCCCCATGCCGGGCTCTATGCTGACAGCGCGGAGCCTGCTTGGCATTCTCTCTCTCCCTTTCTCTCTGCCTCTCCCTGGCTCTTGCTCTCTCTCAAGATAAATAGATGCTAAAAAACAAGAGAATTTATCGGTAAGAATGGTCTACCAGACACCTACGTGGTCAGCATTCAGTTCAACAGTGCACAGCCAAGAGGGGTAAGCACCCTTTGTACTGTTCCCAGGCAAGACCTCCCCCCACTCCCTGGAAACGACTACCCTGAACTGGGTGTTCATTATGCCCTTAGAGTGTAATTGAGGACGTATGTTGTTTCATTTTGCCTGTCTTTGAATTAGTTATGTGAGATGTGGATTATTCAGTAACTTGCTTTTTTCACCCCACCACACGCTTCCGCGAGTCCTCCGTACTGACGTGCGGCCCTGGTGCAGGATTCCCACGGCTGTGGCGCGTTTGGGCATGTGGGTATCTTTTCTGCTTCTCTGGACCACTTTCTGGATAACTGCTTCAGATCCACTGTCTGCTCCGCCAGTTCCCTCCTCGGCTCTTTACCCTGTCCACGGAGTCTGTAATGTCAGTGACTGTCGCTTCTTGAAATTCTGTTTGGTTCTTTCCCAAGTACGCTGGACTTTCTGTTTGTGGACAGAATCTGAACGGGGAGGGGAGTATGTTTACGAGCGTCACTTCTGCACTCTGTGACCACTGCTCACTTACTCCAGTCGGCTTCACGGGTGGGTAACAACACAGTATTGTAAAAGGCTTAAGGGGCGCCTGGGTGGCTTAGTCGGTTAAGCGTCCGACTTTCGCTTGGGTCATGATCTCGCGGTCCGTGGGTTCGAGCCCCGCGTCGGGCTCTGTGCTGACTGCCAGCTCAGAGCCTGGAGCCTGTTTCAGAGTCTGTGACTCCCTCTCTCTCTGACCCCCTCCCCTGCTCACACTGTCTCTCTCTCTCTCTCCTAGAAATAAATAAAACATTAAAAAAAATTAAAAAAAAAAAAGGCTTAAGTGCTTCCTCCAAAGGATACCGGCTAAATAGATGGTGCTCCCTTCACATAATGGAGTCTGTAGCCACTATATTAAAAAGAATGCAGCAGGAGCGCCTGGGTGGCTCAGTCAGTTAAGCATCTGACTTGGGCTCAGGTCATGATCTCACAGTTCGTGAGTTCAAGCCTCGAGTCAGGCTCTGTGCAGACAGCTCGGAGCCTGGAGCCTGCTTCCGATTCTCTGTCTCCTTCTCTCTCTGCCCCTCCCCCACTCACGCTCTCTCTGACTCTCAAAAATAAATGTTAAAAAAAATTAAAATTAAATAAATAAAAAGAATGCAGCAATGCCACATCTGGTGCATTAAGTGGAGGGGGGAAAGAAAGCAAGGTGCAGAATGAGTCATATAAAATGCTACCTTCTGCATGGGAGATAAAAACGAAAATCTATCTCAGATTTGTAAATACGACAAAACTCCCTGAAAGGATATACACAAGAAGGCGTAACATGGGCTGTCCCTCTAAGGGGTGGGGGGGGATTGAATAGCTAGGGGGTCTCGGAGAGATGGGATTTAATTTTCACTCTTGTGCTATCTGAATTTTATTCCACGTGAAGTATGTATATATACACACATGTATATACCCACATATAGTGTATATATATATATATACACACACACATATATGCTATGTATATATATGTATTTCCCATTAAAAATTAAAATTAGGGGCGCCTGGGTGGCTTAGTCGGTTAAGTGTCCAACTTTCGCTTAGGTCATGATCTTGCGGTGCCAGGGGTTCGAGAGCCCCGCGTCGGGCTCTGTGCTGACTGCCAGCTTCAGAGCCTGGCTCGTTTCAGCCTGTGACTCTCTCTCTGACCCTCCCTGCTCACGCTGTCTCTCTCTCTCTGTCTCCTAGAAATAAATAAAACATTTAAAAAAAATTAAAATTAAAATGACAGCCAAATACTGAAGGCCATTTCCTACCTCTCTGCTCTTGGCACATGCTGTCTACGCTGCCGGGTCTGTGTCCCGGTTCCCACCGCGCCCCCCACCCTCACCCTGCCTCGACTACCTGGTCACTTCCTATTCATCAGCAGGACTCATCTGAAACCCCACCAGCTTTGGCACAAAGTTAACCGCTCCTTCCTCCAGGCTGTTAGTGGCTACATAAGTGTTACTGTGCATCTGTTCTCCCCAGGAGACGGCAGACTCCACTGCACGACATCTGGGACGTAGTCATCGCTCAATAAACGTTTGCTGAAAGAATGAAATAATGAAAGTCCAAAACTGTAATGGGACTACTAATAATACTAATAGATTACACACACACAGAAGCACCAGTTCCCCAAACTGTGACCATATTGCCCTCTGCCGCCCCCCAAAACTTACATCTAGGGTTTGGCAGGCGACAAAAACAGCATCTGAAAAGATTACTTCTGTTGTTTTTGATGCAACTTTTTGAGTCACACAATTGGTGTCAGGGAAGTATCCAAAGTCAGCATTAATCCAGAGTCGACATTAATGATACATCGAGAAACACTTCACAGCATGTGCCCAGCAAAATCTTTCATGTATTTATGAGGGCAGACTCAAATGTAATTACTCACTAGTTTACATCTGACCCAGCTCGAAGCAGCCTATGTGATAAAATAATTTTAAAACAACACACACACACACACACACACACACACACACACACACACACAGGAGAAGCTGTAATAGAAAATCTGGGGGCGCCTGGCTGGCTCAGTTGGAGGAGCATGGAACTCCTGATCTCGGGATCATGAGATCAAGCCCCACGTTGGGTGTAGAGTTCACTTAAATAAACTTTAAAAAAGAAGAAGAAGAAGAAGAAAGAAAAGAAAATCTGTTGTTCATCCTTCTGAGAGCCGGAACCGAACACGCGTATGCTGCATTCCAGGAGGAGAGGGTGTTGGGATGCCTGCTAAGCAGGTAAGGAGCAGCCGCCCTTCTGAGACCCCCCCCCAACACCGCACACCCCCCTGCCTGCCTGGGAACACATAACTAACAATAAAACCAGCCAAAGTGACAACTACTGTAGAAAAGAGGCATGACGGGGCGCCTGGGTGGCTCAGTCGGTTGAGCATCTGCCTTCAGCTCAGGTCATGATCTCACGGTTTGTGGGTTCAAGCCCTGTGTTGGGCTCTGTGCTGACAGCTCAGAGCCTGGAGCCTGCTTCGGATTCTGTGTCTCCCTCTTTCTCTGCACCCCCCCCCCACTCACACTCTGTCTCTCTCAAAAATAAAATAAACATTAAAAAAACCAGAGGCATAAGAAGGTGACACAGTAGGGAAGAGAATAAATAATTCTTTCAGGTGAAAAAAGCAGTAGAGGAAAACTTCACAGAAACAGTGACTTTCTCAGTTGGGCCTTTCCAGATGAGTCAGACTTTCTGGACGAAAGAAGAAAGATGTGTGAGCTCTATTTCAGAGAAAGGCCTCAGCATGATGTGGGGGAAGCGAACATTCTAGCCAGACCAGCGTGGCCGGAGCACAGACCATGCTGGGAGAAGGAGGAAGGGTAGAGACCAAGTGCCAAGAGTGAGGTTGGCTCACGGAAGATGGAGAACCTTCTCTGGAAGCCAAGCCCACAAGTGCAGACTTTATCCCACAGAAAAGAGCCACCAAAGACTTCTGGGTTAGGAGGGCCCTAATCAGGCGTGATGTTTAGAAGACACTGTAACAACAGTGCCGAGAATGAACTGCAGGAAAGGAGAGGCTATGAGTACAGAAGTTTATCGCGCTTTCCTAAAAGTATCATGCCTCCCGGGGGGAAAAGAAAAGATAAAAATCATTCCTCCAACTAAGAGAAACCCTACGGTATTTCACACTCCTCCGTGCCTCTCTTTTGTTCCAGTGCGAGTTATTGCTCAGGTTCACACAGATGGGACCCAGAATGCGCTGAAAGGTTACCCATCCAAACGTACAGATTATGACAGACTGATGAGCTATAGGGACGTATTGACCAAATGCAGTTGTAGGGACTTTATTTGCATCTTAAATCAAACTAAAAAAAATCAATTGGGGAAATGTGAACTCACTGGATATTTGACAAATATGAAATTGCCGTCATTTTTGAGGGATAACAACATACTGTGGCTGTATGCGTGTGTATATATACACACATATTTTTCATATACATGAGAGAGAGCGCATGCAAACCGAGGGAGGTGGGGAGAGAGGGAGAGGGAGGGGGGGAGGGAGGGAGAGGGGGAGAGAGAGAGAGAGAGAGAGAGAGAGACTCTAAGCAGGCTACAGGCTCAGCATGAAACCCAACACGGGGCTCAACCCCACAACCTTGGGATCATGACTTGAGCGAAAATCAAGAGACAGACACTTAACCAACTGAGCCACTCAGGAGCCCCTTATAGGGCTGGGTGTGTGTGTGTGTGTGTGTGTGTGTGTGTGTGTGTGTGTATTTAAGGAGTCTTTATCTGTTGGAAATACTGAAATATTTACAAATAAAAGTTGGGATTTTGTAACCGTTGAAGTCTACTCTTGACACCAATATTGGACTGTATGCTAACTAAAATTTAAATTAAATTTTTTTTAAAAATTGGGATTTTTGTATCAGCAACATGGGCAGCTGTGGGGGGTAGAGATTAAACAAGACTGGGCCGCCTGGGTGGTTCAGTCAGTTGAGCATCCGACTTTGGCTCAGCTCATAATCTCACAGTTCGTGAGTTCAAGCCCGGCATGGGGCTCTGTGCTGACAGCTCAGAGCCTGGAGCATGCTTCTGATTCTATGTCTCCCTCTCTCTCTGACCCTCCCCTGCTCACGCTCTGTCTCTGTTCAAAGATAAATAAACATTTAAAAATTTTTTTTTTTAAATTTTTAATGTTTTATTTTATTTCTAGGAGAGAGAGAGAGAGAGAGAGAGAGAGAGAGAGAGACAGCGTGAGCAGGGGAGGGTCAGAGAGAGAGGGAGTCACAGACTGAAACAGGATCCAGTCTCTGAGCTGGCAGTCAGCACAGAGCCCGACGCGGGGCTCGAAACCCACGAACCGCGAGATCATGACCCAAGCGAAAGTCGGACGCTTAACCGACTAAGCCACCCAGGCGCCCCTAAAAAAATTTTTTTTTTAAAGGCTAGAACTCAGGATGAGCCAGATGGAAGAGATGCACAGGGTGGTGTGGGGAAGGGCCAAGGAGCCTCTGTCCTCTCCACCTGCACCGCCCCCCCGCCCCCAGGTCTCCACACGTTCACCACCCAGAAGCTCTCTCAACGGCAGCCTTTTAGGTTTTTATGAAGGCTTCGTTACCTAGGCATAGCTGATTAAACCATCGGCCATCGGTGATTCATTCAACCTCCAGCCCCTCTCCTCTCCTCTGAAGTGGGGGTGGGGGACCTAAAGTTCCAACCATCGAATCGAAAGGTGGGCTCCCCTCCCAGGTGCTTTCCTAAAGTCCCCTCATTAACGTGAACTCGGGTGTAGCTGAAAGGGGATTTGCTACAAAACATCAAGACACCTTTACTGCTCTTATCGCTTAGGAAATTCTGAGGCTTTTAGGGGCTCTGTGCCAGAAACGAATACCATTTATTATAAATCATGATATCACAATACTATGGTCTCGACTTTTATGTGTTTGAAATTTTCCATGATAAAAAAATTTTTAAATAATAAAGTCATCCAACCAACACGTGATTCCAGGGGCGCCTGGGTGATGCATCCAACTTTGGCTCAGGTCACGATCTCATGGTTCACGAGTTTGAGCCCCACATTGGGCTCTGTGCTGACAGCTCAGAGCCTGGAGCCTGCTTTGGATTCTGTGTCTCCTTCTCTCTCTGCCCCTCCCCTGCTCTCTCTCTCTCTGTCAAAAATAAACATTAAAAAAATTTTAAACAGTGATTCCAGCAACTGTGGGTCCAGCCGTCTTCCCACCTCCCCACCCCCACTCCAGACACGTACGTCCCAATCTCCCCCAACACCTCTACCACCCTAGGTGCACAAGGTAACTGTCACTCTTCCCTGTGAGCATCCTTGTCCCCGTGAGAGCCAGATCCCTGTGAGTCAGCCCCATGTCACTCGTGCACAGGCAGGCACCTAGAATGCACGGTGGCAACCATTCTTCTCACGTGGATTTTTTCTGACAGCCTCCTAAGGCTGCCCCACATCCGCCTCATGCAAGAACGGCCACTCTAAAATAAACATCTCTGCCTGGCTTTTTTTTCTAAATAAGTAACTTTAATGTTTATTTTTTTTTTTTGAGAGAGACATAGAGCGTGAGCAGGGGAGGGGCAGAGAGAGAGGGAAACACAGAATCCAAGGCAGCTCCAGGCTCTGAGCTGTCAGCGCAGAGACGGTTGCAGGGCTCGAACCCACGAACTGTGAGATCATGACCTGAGCCGAAGTCATACGCTTAACCAACCGAGCCACTGGGGCGCCCCCATCTCTGCCTCACTTGAACTCTTCCAGGGGCTCCTTGCCATCTAGGAAACAGGTGCCTCCGCTCCCTGGCAAAGCACCATCCGTTGATCTCTTTGCGTTGATCTAACAAGGTAGGCCCTGAGGGCTTCCTGATGCCATCTTGGCGACTTCAGTCCTCACAAAGGACACAGATGCCATTTTCGAGCTGAGTAGCTGACGCGAGCAGTCAACGGCACCGGCCTCTGGGCCTCTCTGCGTTTAAGCAAACAGAATGAAAGCAGGGGCAGCTGCATAGACAGAAGACCCTCTAATGTGCCAGGAAGAACCTCACTCAAAAATACTACTAGAAGCATCATGGAATGCACTTGGGATGGGGGGTGGGGAGCAGAGGTGAGGGTCCCCAAGATTTAAAGGTAAGAGAATGAAGGCTTTCTCAGGTAGCCAGCAAAACTGCCGTATAGTAGGTGTGACTGGCGAATTGTGGGCGTCAACCAGCTGTGGGGAGATCAGCTGTCCATGTGCCCCGAGGAGCCTGGGAATCCCCAAACCACAGAATGACCCAGTTGGAATGCACCTGAGAGTCCTTTGACGAGAACCTGGCGTCTGTGGGAGAACCAGTTTGGAAGAACACCGCGAAAAGAAGAAAAGCAAGCCTCTGGAAGTCAGACGGTAAGACGACCCATGTAACCACTGGCTGACGGGAAGGGTACAGTGGCTGACCTAAACCAGTTGGGGGGAAGGGACAAGGCTGTCCCTACCAGGGAGACAGACCCAGAGAGAAGCAGACTACAACCAAGTGCTTCCGTTTCCATCGCATCTTCTAAGCAACCTTCTGGCAACAACGCGGGGTGTATGCAGAGGGGTCTGCTGCCTGTCTACACAGAGGAGGCAGTCTGCTCGGTCTGAACTCTGCACTCTGGTTAGGTTCAGGCTCTCTGAGCCTGATGAACATGAGCTGGGCCCTGAAGGACAGAGTCCCTCGGGCTGCTGACAATGTCAGCTTTTGGGCGGGTGATGTCACTGTCCAGGGTCTGGGCCAGGGTACGTGCTAGCGGTGTGGGCTCGTGCAGCCTGCCAACCTTCTGCTGGCGACAGCGGTGCCACAGGCCTTAACGTCACGCTGCAAAAGCTGTCTGTGTTCCCCATTTCCGTTTTGCAGCTCACTCCTGTCATGACAACTATGGCTGTGTCCTCCATGTCTGTTTTACAGGGGACCCGGTGACACCAACATTTTCTCCAAATCACTTCATACAGGGATAGAAGTCACTGTTAAAAGCCACCATTGGGGGAGGGGGAAAAAGGGGGGAACCCGGGTGGCTCAGTCGGTTGAGCGTCCGACTTCGGCTCAGGTCGTTATCTCGCAGTTCGTGGGTTCGAGCCCTGTGTCGGGCTCGGTGCTGACAGCCAGCTCAGAGCTTGGAGCCTGCTTCCGATTCTGTGTCCCCCTCTCTCTCTACCCTAGCCCATTATCTCTCTCTCTCTCAGAAATAAATAAACTTAAAAAAAAATTTCAAAGCCTTCAGAAAACAGCTGGGCGTAAGTAATTGCAAACATCTCACACGTACAGACATCTCCGTCATTCAGCGCTGCCTGTCCTACTCGGACACAGGTGAGCGGGCACTGCGCACTGGTTCCATCCCCTCCCTGTGTCCCTGCGGAGCCCACCACTCATTTTAGCCTATGCCTCGCCCAGGGATTATGAAATATGCATATCCACAAACATACAGTATTCTTTTGCTTCTTTTAACTTCTGGTTAGAGCATCACGTGAAGTTAGGACACAGGTCCGGCTGCCGGAACAAAGACCAAAACAACAGGGGCTTACGGGAGAGTCCATTTGCCTCTCACCTTGGGACGAAAAGGTGGCACCCCGGTCCTCCCGCTCCACCCGCGGCTGGGGGTGCCCTCACTGGCGTGCCCACATATCAGGGAAAGAGAATTGAGGATGGGACCAGGAAAGACCGCCTCTAAGTTGCGCCCGCTGCTTCCACTCACACCCCCGCTGGCCACGCCCCGGTCACATGGTCACATCTGCTTCAAGAGAGGCGACGCGAGAAAGTCTGGGAAAACCATTCTCCTTCTCCTTCATCTTCTTCTTCTTCTTTTTTTTTTTTTAAGTTTTATTTAGTCAAGTCATCTCTACACCCAACGCGGGGCTCGAACTCACGAGCCCAAGATCAAGAGTTGCATGCTCTTCTCACTGAGCCAGCCAGGTGCCCCACCATTTCTCCCTGTAAAAGACCATTCCTGTGGAAGAAATGGAAAGCAGATACTGGGACCGGTGTGGGGGGCGGGGGACAAATAGCATTCTCTACCACATTTCCGGGGCGCAATGGTGCCACACCTCCCTTTCTTCCCACTCAACAGTATGTTTTTGTAAGTTACCCACATTCAAAACAGCAGTTCACGTGCGTGCCTTGCTGTTCAGAGCTGTGTTGTGCATTGTTAAGGGCTCACGTGAAGGTTTTCCTTAGAATTTAGGATCTACAGTCTCAATGTGGTGTGTCCATACACCACATTTATTAAACCATTCCCCCCATTGTTAGACACCTGGGACTTTAAAAATTTTTTTTGAGTTTATGTTTTTATTTTGTAAGAGGGAGGGAGGAGATAGAGAGAGAGAACTTGAGAGTAGGGGAGGGGCAGAGAAATGAAGAGAGAGAGAATCCCAAGCAGGCTCCCCGCTGCCAGCACGGAGGCCAATGCGGGGGCTCGAACTCAGGGATTGTGACCTGAGCGGAAATCAAGAGTTGGACGCTTAACCAACTGAGCCACCCAGGCGCCCCAACACCTGGGGCTTTGAAACCCACTCTGTGTACAAAGTGTTTGGATCACATTAGGACAAATGCTCAAAGAACTAAATGCTAATGGATGGGTCAGTTTCAGGCACAGGCTAGTTGTTTCCTGAAGCCTTTCGAGTCCCCTCCAGCAAGCCAATTAGAACAGAAATTGGGAATATTAACCCATACAGGAGGAGGAGTTACACATATGGTCCCCCCCTTGGCTCTCTGTGATTGCAATAAAGCTTTAAATGGTGTTCTGGGTTTCTTGACAACCGAACGAGAGAGGAAACATTGTGTACCATTTGATTCACATCATTTGAAAAAAAGGGAATAAACCAGTTCAGAGAAAGAAATGTTTGCTCGATCCTAATTCTAAAATGAATCAATACTCTGGTTTCTCTGCGGATCGCAGAAATCTTTCGCCTTTTACTAATTCTAAAACAAATCTGTCACATGAGGAGCCCTTATCCAAAGCTCAATCAGCAAAAAGGGAGAATGCATCCATTGGTGGAGCCCTGGCTAGCGGAGGACTTCACATTAAAATATTTCCTTCAGAGGGTCAGGTTAGTGCCCGGGGTCACGTCAGCATGGGATTTCTGCCTGGAAGGGGCCCCCCGTGAGGGTGTCAGGAAAGGCAGATTTCCCCCCACAGCCTGGTGGCTTCCCAGTGGTTGGTGCTTTGGGGGAAGGGGGCACGCTGTTAGAGCCTTCAGTCTTATTAGGGTGTTTTCCTCTCTTCTGTAGTTAGCTCGAAGTTTCAAACCATTTTGGAGAAGTGAAAAGATAACTGGTTATTTCTGTGGGGGTTTTTTCCGTGACCGTGAAGCGTCCAAATATAGTATCTTTTTTTTACTCATCTTCGGTAATTTTTTCCTGAGCTGCAGTTATAATGCATTACCCCAGTGTCATTCGCTTCTTCCTATACTCCAGTTTTCCCCAAATAGAAAAAGTATGCTTTAGTATGTTAAAAGATAATAATTATTTTATTTTTCAATTTTTTTTTTGAGAGAGAGAGAGAAAGCACACGTGCAAGAGGGAAGGGGCAGAGGGAGAGAGAGAGAATCTTAAGCAGGCTCCATGCCCAGCACAGAGCCTGATGCGGGACTTGAACCCACGAACCGTGAGATCATGACCTGAGCCGAAATCCTCAGGCACTTACCTGACAGAGCCACCCAGTTGCCCCTAAAAGATAATACTTTCAAATCAACCCATGCAGGATGAAAACTACTTATTGAATATCTACTCGATTCTAAGGGTTTTACTTCTAACATTCTCTCTTAATTTTAACTCTAACTTTATGAGGTAGGGAGTTGCTTACAGTACTTTATAGTTCAGAAAACTAAATCTTTAAAAGTAAGCAACTTGCCTGCGGTCACGCAGCTGATTTGGTCGTAGGAACTATAGGATTCAAACGCATATACTTTGAATTCCAAAGCAAGAGTTCTTTCTGTTATTTCCTGATGCCTCCCAGATGACAAGTGAATTACAGGCAAGATTTTGTTCAGCTTTATGAATAATGTATGTGCCTACTGGAGTGAACCCCTTAACCTTCCCTCAAACCATGCCCCCCTCTGTAATCTGGCCATAGTGAATACAGCCCCTCCATCTTAAGTCCTAGTATGTTCTACAAGGACCTCTCCCCTCAATCTGACCTGACGCCTTTCATCGATGCATCCACACTTACGGACCACACATTTGTTCAACAAGTTTTCAGCTCTTACTATGTCCCAAGCACTGTTCTAATCTTTGGGGATATGTATCAGTGAACAAAACAAACAAATTTCTGTCTCATGGAACTTCTTCACATTCTACTAGGAGGGAGAAACAGAAGAAATGACTCAGAGCACCTGGGTGGCCCGGTTGGTTGGGTGTCCGACTTCAGCTTGGGTCACGATCTCACAGCTCGTGGGTTCGAGCTCCACGTCGGGCTCTGTGCTGACAGCTCAGAACCTGGAGCCTGCTTCAGAGTCTGTGTCTCCCTCTCTCTCTGCCCCTTCCCTGCTCATGCTCTGTCTGCCTCTGTGTGTCTCTCTCTCAAAAATAAATAAACATTGGGGCGCCCGGGTGGCTTAGTTGGTGAAGCGTCCGACTTTCGCTCAGGTCATGATCTCGCAGTTCATGGGTTCGGGCCCCGCGTCGGGCTCTGTGCTGACTGCCAGCTCAGAGCCTGGAGCCTGTTTCAGTCTGTGACTCCCTCTCTCTCTGACCCTCCCTGCTCACACTGTCTCTCTCTCTC
>JAESUZ010002240.1:0-32407 GCA_017311185.1 Proteles cristata cristata | reverse complement strand
TGGGTGGCTTAGTCGGTTAAGCGTCCGACTTTCGCTTAGGTCATGATCTCGCGGTTGGAGGGTTCGAGCCCCGCGTCGGGCTCTGTGCTGACTGCCAGCTCAGAGCCTGGAGCCTGTTTCAGTCTGCGACTTCCTCTCTCTTTGACCCTCCCCTGCTCATGCTGTCTCTCTCTCTCCTAGAAACAAATAAAACATTAAAAAAAAAAAAGAAATTGGCGGATGAGTATATTGTATACCTGAAAGCAATCTTACACTGTATGTGATCTACCTGAAATTTAAATCAGTACTTTAAAAATGAAGTGTTTCTGGACTTTCTTATTCTATTGCACTGTTCTACTTGTTTCTTCCTATGTTGATAGACAACTCTCCGAATAACTACAGAATTATAGTAATGCTTGATAACTGATAGTATAATATATACAACTTTGGTCTTTACAATTTGGTTTGCTTTTCTTTGCATTTACATAAATTTTAGCACAAGTAAACGAGATTGAGTTAGAATTAGAAACTAATGAGGAAACATTACAACAGATGCCACAAAATACAAAGGATCAAAAGAGAAACTATGAACATTTATACTCCATGAAATTGGAGAACCTAGAATAAATAGACAAATTTCTCAAAACATCCTATCTACCAACACTGAATCATGAAGAACTAGCAATTATGAACACACCAAGAAAAGAGTCAGGAGGTTGAATTAGAAAAAAACACCCTGCAAAGAAAGCCCATGCCCAGATAGCTTCACTGGTGAATTCTACCAAATAGTTGAAGAAGAATTAATGCTAATCCTTCTCAAATTCGGCCAAATAGTTGAAGAAGATAGTCCACTTTGAGATTCATTCTTCATGGCCAGCATTATCCCACCCCAAAGCTAGATAAGGACAACACATGAGAAGAAAACCTGTAGACCAATATTTCTTAACTATAATGTAAAAATTCTCAACAAAATATTACCCACCTGAATTCAAGAACACATTAAGAAGATTAGAAACCATGACCAACGGGATTTATTCCTGGTATCCAAAGATGGTTCGATATACACAAATTAATCACGTACTATAGGCATTAATAGAATGAAAGAGAAAAATTACGTGATGATAGGAAGAGATGCAGAAAAAAGATTTGACAAAATTCAACACCCTTTCACAATAAAAAACCTCTACCACACTGGAAATAGAAGGAAGTAACTCAACAGAATCAAGACCATCTACAGCAAACCCACAGTTAACCGTATCCTCAACAGAGACAGAATGAAAGCCTTCTGGCTAAGATCCGGACAAGACAAGTATGCCCACTCTTACCAATGTTATTCAATATAGTACTGGAAATTTCAGTTAGGGCAATGAAGCAAGAGAAAGTAATAAACGGTATCAAAATCAGAAAGGAAGAAGTAAAATTGTTACTCTTTGGAGATGATAGAATTTTGTAAATAGAAAACGCCAAAGACTGAATCAAACACTTGTAACTAATCAACGATTTCAGTAAAATTGCAGGATGTAAAAAAAAAAAAAAACCCATACAGAAATTAGTTTTATTTCTACACACTAATAGTGAGACATTTGATAAGGAAATAGAATTATCCCATTTACAATAGCATCAAAAGAATCAAATGCTTTAAAAATAAAGTAACATTTTAAATAAAATAAAATAAATATGACTAAGGAGGCAAAAGGCTCTACAGTGAAAATCATAACACTAAAGTTACGAAAAAGACAACGTGTGGCCCTTGAATAAGATCCTATCTTCTTTGATCCTCAGTTATCTCCTTCAAAAATGGAAATAACTGAAGAGATAGATATATTTTTTAATGAAAAGGGGCCATTCTGATTACGGTTGAGCCTTGAATAACATGAGTTTGAACTCTGTGGGTCCACTTATACAGAAGAATTTTTTGATAATACAGTACAGCACTGTAAATATATTTTCTCTTTCTTCTTATTTTTTAAACATTTTTCTCTACATTATTCTAATACTGGATATAATACATAAGAAAACAAAGTATGTGTTGACTCTTTATGTTATTGATAAGGATTCTGGTCAAAAGTAGTCAACTAATAGCTTCATTTTGGTAGAGTCAAAAGTTATATTGAGTTTTGACTATGCAGGAGGTCAGTACCCCTAACCTCTGCATTAAAGATCAATTGTATTTTATGTTTGAGGTCAATCTAGTAATTTTAGTGTTTTTTTAAATTTTTAAGTATTTATATTTGAGAGAGAGAGAGAGAGAAAGAGAGAGAGTGCATGCATGCACAAGTCGGGGAGGGGCAGAGAGAGAGGGAGACAAAATCTGAAGCAGGCTCCAGGCTCTGAGCTGTGGGTAGAGCCCCACGCGGGGCTCGCACTCAGGAACCATGAGATCATGCCCTGAGCCGAAGTCGGACGCCTAACCAACTGAGTCACCCAGGTGCCCCCAGTTATTTTAGTTTTAAGCATAAAGCATAGATGTTACCTAGCCTCATGTCAGCAGGATCATGTATGCAAACCCAGTGACCAGCTGATGTGGGAATCCAGATAATGTGGGAATCCAGTCTAACAATGAGCCTCCTCTCCTGGTTTTCCTCCTGCTTCCTGGCCACCCTGTTCACTTTTTTTCTAGGTCCTTTCTGTTTCCATTTTACATTTCAACCACGTTTCTGTTTATAAGTCTTTTTGTCCCAGTGTACTATCCCCCATAATTAAGACCGCAGGTCATTAGTCTTTTCAGCTCCAGCTTCCCAGATATTTCCTGAAACATGCTGGGAATCAATGCATATGTATTGAATTAGTTAATCACTTGTAATGACCCTGACAGGAAAAGCATCTCCTCCATTTTGGAGTCAATAGGATAGATGTTATTTTTGTAGAGACCATGCATGCAGCCTTAGTGCTCTGGTGACTTTGCATCCCCACTTAGGATTACTAGGTAAGCTACGCTGCAGGGCTGACGGCCTGACTCTTGGCAGGCACCTTTGTGATGAAACGTGTAATATTTAAAATAGCAAAACTAAACTGTTACTCTTCAAGGATAATATGATAATATGACTATCTGCTGAAATAAAAAAAAAAAGATGTAAACAGGGGCGCCTGGGTGGCTCAGTTGGTTAAACATCTGACTTCGGCTCTGGTCATGATCTCAGTTCCTGAGATTGAGCCCCATGCTGGGCTCTGTGCTGACAGCTCAGAGCCAGGAACCTGCTTTGGATTCTGTGTCTCCCTCTCTCTGTCCCTCCCCAGCTCATGCTCTCTCATGCTCTCTCTCTCTCTCTCTTGCTCTCTCTCAGAAATAATCATTTAAAAAGCCTTTGAAAAAAAGACATAGACGTAAACTCTTGGAATTAAGTCTTAATTATTACCAAGATTCCTGGAAAGAATATCAATGTTCAAATATATTTATGTATACAGGTTCCATCTGAATATAAAATTTCAAATACTAAGATAATTTTCAATAGCATCAAGTACTTATAATAGGTTTAAAAACGAGCTGCCAGAGTTTTTTGGATAGTTTAAAATTTTATTAAGAGAATGTTAATAGTCAAATAGGTAACCTAAGCGCAGTTTGCAAGGTTTCAGCTTGTCTTTGGTTAAATCTGTGCCCTTCACCTGTAAGATAAAATCACAGTTGGGAACATTACTTAGCAGATCCTTCTTTAGATGGCATTCATGGTATACAACAAAACCACAGATTTTTTTTTAGAAGACAGACTTCCAAACAAATTTTACCAATGTATTTTAAACACACCACTCTTTCTACTGGTATTAGGAAACAAAGGGGTCTGCATGTTCAGAACATATTAAATGATGTGGATCTATTCAAAGGTAGTTTTAAATGAAAGCACAATTGTGTGTACTTTTACTAAAAATTCAAATAACACACAAAACAACCCAAGAAACAAAAGAAATTTACACATCAGTATTATTTAAATAAAGCAATTGAAAAGTATTCTGAATATAAGATATTAAAACAGTAATGTCTCATTTGTCACTGTTGAAGTAAATAGAAATTTCAGTACAACAACTGTTTTTTGTCTATCACGCAGAGGTGCAAAAGTGTTTCTTCGGTTTAGTTCAGTGCTGATGTGATTGCTAAAGTAGGGTAACCATTTGTCCCTATTTATGCCTGAAGTCTAGTGTGACTATGAATTAATGTCCTTTTCACACCTGAGAGTGTTGAGTTTGTATAATAAACTATTCGGTCACACTAGTTTCGAGTCATTACCTTCCTTTCTGACATCAAAATGTGAAGCTCACATATACCTTAAGAGAAAGGTAACCATAAAAAGGAAGGAAGGAAGAAATGAATGGAGACAAGGAGGGAGAGGTAATGGGAGAGGGAGGAAGAGATACCTAGAAAAGTCAGACATTTGTTTCTAAAAGTCAGTGCTTTTTAAAATTTTACTAAGGAATGACTCACAAGTATAACTGGATATATTTAAAGTGTACAGGATGATGTGCTCCATGTACACTGTAATTAGCACATCCATCACCTCACATAATTAACTCTTTTTTTGTGTGGTGAGAATGTTGAAGATATACTCTCATCACCTTTCAAGTATACAATACCATCTTATTTACTAAAAGCAAATACTTTTGAGGGACAACTCTGATACATTTCCTAAGTTTTCCTATGGTAACTGTGGTGTTTAGATAATTAGGTGCTACTGGGATTTATTAAGTAATCTATGTTTTCCTGATAAATCAACCATTTAATCCATATCTTGAAAACAGTAGAGTTCAAGATCGCATCACTTTCCATTACATAAAATAGTCAATGTCTGTCAGTGTCTTGTTCATTTTCAATATTGTATATGCTTGGGTGTATGTATTTGGACTTTTTCCACTTTCCTTAAGATTATGTAAACTAGTGGATACTCGTCATAAGTATTTTTTAAATGCACAATATTTCTGATGTATTAGTTGTATACTTTTCTTTTTACAAAGGATTCACACCTTTTATTAAGTACCTCTTTCTTTTTCCCTTAGGTTTATTCTGTTGCACTTTTTTCCTTACCGTTATATAGAATGATCATGCAATGTATTATCTATTTAAAAACATGCATTTAAAGGCCATTATCTTCCTAGGAGTACCTTCTAGCCATGTAAAATAGGCTCCTGGAAGTAGTCTAAATTAATGTAAATAGTCTAAAGGAACACTTCAGCAATGTAGAGCAAACAAAGTTTAGTACACGGATGGATGGCAATTTATACCTTAAACATAAGTGCTTACTTTAAGCTCAGAAGCTCTTGTAATTACTGGTCAGGAATTTTCAATATGCACGTAAAACATACTTAAGTTGATGAGTCAGAATTATTAGGGTTCTTGTCTTAGGACTTCAAATCTTACCCTTTCATGTCTCAAGGCAAAAATCTGTAATATGCCATGTGTCAGAGGGGATTACGTCATAGCATCCATCGCTCATGAAGTCTGACCGTGGAGACAAGGAGTGTGCTTCGCATAGGTATCTTAGAGCTGACTTGAGCATTAGTGACCACGTGCATCTCTCTACTTGATCAGCCACAGAAACTAGAAACTGGACTATCTCTTGCCATTTTATTATTCAGTTAAAGAGCCTTCTTTGGGGACAGGATTTAAATTGGTATAGTTTTTCCGAAGAGCCAGAATAATCTAGAATTTGAACGAATCTAAGAACAGCTATCCAGGTCTCCACAGAGAAAAACCAACATCAAGGAGAGAGATTATTCATTATCTCAGGAGCAATGAAATCTCAGTTCAGATGTTAAAATTTGATCTACTCAGGGTGTGACTTATAAGAAATAACTCCTGTAAATGGATTTTTTTTAATTCTTTGAACAAAACCATAGAAAGCAAACATCAGCATTAAAAATGACTGTAATATATCTGCTTTGCAAACACTGATTATATAAGATTAAGGATGGGATTTAGAATCAAGGAGTTCTCCCAGAATCACACAAATTGTGTCGGAGTAGGTACTAGAACTTACTTCAGTGCCTCAGCACAATGCACGCAAACTGGTATTTATTCCCAGTTTGTTAAAAGGCTGAAATTATTTTAAAAAACTCTTAAAGTTATTAGAACTTGGTTAAAGCACTGCTACTCAAAAACAAGAAAGTGTTTTCATGTTTGTAATTCAATATAGCTTTGACCCAATTTGTTTCTGTGTCTGATAGTCCATAAGTCACTCAGTGAAGTATATAAGGTCCAAACTCTCTGTCATAGTATCTTTCTTTGTGAATTCAGTTATTAAAATAAGAGTAAAATTAAACCTATATTATCAAAGATATAATATTCAACAAAACAGAAACCATGTAATGGACATTCTTAATGGATAACATACCTACTTCGGGCACTTTAATGGGCTTTAGATCTGAAAAATTCACTGCCTCCCAACAGGACCATCTTCCTTTTGACCCTCAGGTTGTGGCTGAGCCAGTTCCTGGGTGTCAGCTTTCATTTCAGGCCCTTAAAAACGAGAGGTTATCAATTAATTACAAGAACACCCATGCACTCTCCCTACCTGATGTGCCACAGAAACTAGAAACTAAACCGTCTCTTGCCATTTGATTACTCAGTCATTTGAGCCTTCATTGGGGAAAGGGATCAAACTGCACGTGTTTTGTAAGAGCCACAATGATTTAGAATTTGACAAAATTTAAGAACAGGTATCCGGGTCTCCATAGAGAAAAACCCACATCAAACAGCGTGTTTTCTTGTCTTCAGCGGCATGGAAATGTCAATTCAGATGTTAAAATTTGATCAAAGATGCTATCTGATGATAAATGAATCAAACAAAATGGACGATTTTTGTATCCCCTGTATGTTATCCAACAGAACCACAGAATACAAGAAACAGCACTGAAAAATAAATGCAATATATCGGACTTGAAATCACCAAATATATGAGTCAAGATGGGTTCAGAAGCGGAGGGATTCTCCCAGAGTCACACACCTTATGTTAGAGCTGGTATTGGATGCTACTCCAGTGCCTCAGCATATTGCATACAGCTGGTATTTACTCCAAATGCACTCTGTGTTTCTTAAAAGAGGAAATTAGAGAAGATTCTGAATTTAATCAGCTAGCGGTGAAAGTGTTTACAGTTTATTCTATTTAAAAGTTTATTTACATATTTTGAGAGAGAGAGAGAGATAGTAAAATGAGAGAGGGACAGAGAGAGAGGAAGAGAGAGAGTCCCAAGCAGGCTCCACGCTGTCAGCGCAGAGTCGAAAATGGGGCTCGATCTCACAATCTGTGAGATCATGACCTGAGCCAAATCATGACTTGTCACATGCTTCACTGACTGAGGCACCCAGGCGCCCCAGTATTTACACTTTATCAAAAAGCAAATGCTTTCCTATTTTATAATTTAATAAGGCTTTGACCCAATTTGATTCTGTATCTCATAGGGTGTGTGTCAGGCAGTAAGGAATTTACAGTCTGAACTCCTTGTGAAAGTACCATTCTGTGTAAAGTCTGTTATTAAAGTATCTATCGGTAAAGTTACATCTAAACAATGAAAACCATAATATTCAGGAAAAGATCCTCATACTTCGCATTCCCAATGGATCACATACCTGCTTCAGGCATTTTCACGGGCTCCATAGTTGGGAAATCTGCCCCCTTCACATCCGTGTCATCTTCACTAATATCCTCAGTCTTTGGCAGAGGCAATTCCTGGATACCAGCTTCCAGGTGAGGTCCTTCAAAGACAAAGGTTATCAATTGGAAGAGTGAACGTAAAATCTAAGGAACGAGATGATAATATCTATTGTTTCCATTATATGAAATACAAGCCTGTAGACTTCATGTAATCAAAAAAATGATGATGGAAAGAGGACTTCACATCTTTGTTTTTCTCTATTATGAAACCTTATTTCAAATAAGAATCTAAAAAGAAACCCCACTAAATCTACATTTGCCTTATCCTACCACAGTGAACTGAGAGGTGAGGGTAACAGCTAAGAAATCTTGAAATAACACCATGGACAGGCTTTTTTAAACTTTATTTATTTACTTTGAGAGTGAGATAAAGAGTGAGCTAACAGCGAAGGGACAGGGAGGGAGGGAGGAGGGGAGATAGAGGGGGAGCAGGAGAGAGATGGATAGGGAGACAGAGAGAGAGACAGAGACAGAGAGAGAGAGAGACAGAGAGAGAATCACAAACACGTCTGCATTGCCAGTGCAGTCCGACACGTAGCTCAATCACAAACTGTGAGCCAAAATCCAGACTTGAGCCCAAATCCAGAGTCAGACACTTCAGTGCCTGAGCCACCGAGGGCCTGCACGTTGGATACGATTTTAAGAAAAATTATAATTTAATTTCTTGAAACATCAACTGTGTGCATTTGTGGGCCTAGGACAAATCGAATACTAGTGAGATCCATTCCCTATTGTGGCAACCTGAAAGTTCTCTTGTGAAAATTAACCAGTTAGATTTAGTTGCCAAGTCTGTCTCTATAACTTAGGACAAATGAGTCATGTAGATGACAAAATATCAAAAATAAAAGCAAAACATGAGTGAAAAATAGTCAAACTTCAATCTTAACAGGGAGAATAAAGGGAGCAGGGTGGACAGAAAGCAAAAGACTTTGTCATCAATCCTACAGTAGAAACCTCTTCCAGGCAAATCCCTAAAATAATCCATGGGCTGAATGACGCACATAGTTCACTACAAGTATTTGAGGAAAATACTGCATTGGAAGCTGTTAATTTCCATTTCATGATCATTTTAAGATTCTTTTGATTTTCCTAATCAGAAAAGTATTTCACTACCTCGTAGAGTCGCTTAAGAACCAGACTACTATACTTTTCCAATATGCCAGTTTCCTGAATTATCCAACTTTCCCCAAATATACCATATCAAATGATTCAGCAAAGGAAACGGTGGCTATCATTCCTTGAGCCTTTTTCTGGAGTCTATCTCCAGCTCCACTGAACTTCATTTATCCTGTGGCTATTCTTCGCTAATTTTACAGTACACATTTCAGTATTATGCATTTTGGACAAACCATTCACATTTTGGTATGAAAAGACAGATGGTAGGAAGTAAAGAAAAAACAAACGTGAAATGAAATTTAATTATGTCTCCATGTGGCCAGCAGTCTTTAGCAAGCCACAATCCCTGAACCTTAGTGTTCTTATTTATAAAACGAGGCTAAAATCCCTATGTAAATCGTCTTTATTCCAGATATTATAAGATATGCTGATTTGGCCCTCTGCACATACTATTAAAAACTGCTTAAACTTTTGATGCTCTGAAGAAAAAGGCCACACACAAATGTCCTGAGAAGAGCACATTAAACTACTGAAGAAATGTATACGTTAGTAGTCAACAGTTTCCACCGATTTAGGAAGGAGTGCATTGGAAGAACGAGGGGAAATTCACTAGAGTGAAGAGAGCTGCAAACTATACTCTACTCATATTTTCAAAGAATTTTCAGGAAATGACTGAGATTCTCTTCTAATGAATTGTTTTGTTCTGTTATGTCATAATGCGTGATGCAAATATGTACCCTGTGCCCCCAGTAAGCATTCTTCTCTGCTTTACCTTCACTGTGATCCATAGGTGCTTCTGCAATTGCTTTCTCTTTATCAGGAATAATATCCCGACTCTCAGGCGGTGCCTCCGTTTGTTGAGGTTGCTCATCACTCGGCTGCTGGACCTAGAGTGTGTGTGCGTGTGTGTGTGTGTGTGTGTGAGTGTGTGTGCGTGTGCGTGTGTATGTGTCCAAATAAAAATTGCATTGTAAATACATACCAACAATATAAACATCCAGTACACATTTTTCATTAAATAATAAATAAATATAAAAGCACTTATAACTCATGATTCTATATATTTATTCCTAAAATGAATATGGCTGTGTATATATATAATGGAATATTACGCACTCATGAAAAAGAATAAAATCTTGCCATTTGCAACGATGTGGCCAGGGCTTAGAATGTATTCTGCTGAGTGAATGAAGTCAATGAGAGAAGAACAATCACCATATGATTTCACTCATCTGTGGAATTAAAGAATAAAACAGAGGAACACATGGGGAGACAAGGAAACATAAGAGGAGAGGGGGAAACAACTCACAAGACTCTCTTAACTGTAGAGAACAAAGTGAGAGCTGATGGAGGTAGGTGGGTGGAGGATGGCATAAATAGATGGGTGATGGGCGAGAAAGACGCCACTGCTGATGAGCACTGGGTGTTGAATGAAGGTCATACATCAAGAGAGTCTACTCCTGAAACCAATATTGCACTGTACGCTAAGTAACATTCAAATTTTAAAAAAAGTTACTCTTCCCGCAGCCTGGCTACTCCAGAAGAGGCACCCACAAGCACTTGGGAGGCTATTTTACACCGTGCTGGGGCGGATATGTACAACCTGTTGTTAATAAGCATAACAAAGGAGTCCTAGGGGACATTTCCACAGGCAACACGAGGACGGTCGCCTTATGGTTCAACGTTTCCTGCTCCTTCTCAGCAGAGAAACGTTTATCACTGTAACTGTATGTTTGTAGTTCAACTACATTTTCAGAAAAACACACTGATGGTATAGAAAACATCAAATACCGAAGTACTCACAGACACAGGTGGAGCCGGCTGGTTAGCCTCTCGATTATCCTTAGTTTCTTCAGATTTAGATCTTACTCTGACTCCCCCACTCATGTTTCACCCTGAAATTAGGATATCAGTGTTTGGAAAATGTACTCTCAAGGCTAGGTATACCACTTCCAAGACGAAACGTTTTCATTTGTTTTTCCTTTGAAAATACTTTCAAAATCAACCTTGCATTAAGGATACTGTACATGCTGTGGCTGCTCCACATGTGAGAAAAAAGTGCTGGAAATTTAAACCCGAGGCACTATTGCTCTGCACATTCCCATTGGCTGGGCCCAATTCCCATTGGCTGGACTCTGGCTTCAGTGTTCTGCCGGCAGGTCTGGGTGTCTCCAGGACTCAAATACCTCAAAGGACGCCCCCAGGTCCCTCCTTGTCTCCATCACCTACGTCCTCCACCCCCGCATCCCCACTCGTCCCCGTCTTACCTCGAGGACCAGGGCCACGGCGGCCACGACGCCTGGGGGAAGAACACTATCTCCTAGCAACTTCCACCTCGGAGGCCACAGATCTACCGCTCCGAACCCCCGAGCCCCACTGGCATGATCCTCAGAGTCTCACACTTACGGTCCCGGAACGATGGATTTCTGGACCTACCAGTTGTGCTCAGGCAGCGACAATGATCAGGACACCAGCAACACTACGCCTTCTTCCTCAGCTCTGCTCACAGGATGCGGGGACAGCAGGGCGCATGCTCAGCAATAGTCTTTGATAACAATAGGCTTGCGCAGCAAAGGCCACGGTACAAAGTGTATGCGTTCTGATGTGGGTGTTTGCAATGTTCGTGGACTTTTTCCCATGTCTGATGCCAAGGCGTGGGAAGGCAGGGTCCACAGAGTAGCTGAAATGGTGCTACAAGAGTGATCTCTTTCCTCCCACCCGAGCTGTCTTTTGCATCCAGATACTTTGGGGACAGTTTGTAATCACTGTTAGTGCTGAATGTGTCTCGAAAAGAACAATAATAGATACTAAGTACTTGAACACTATTTTTTTATACATACGCTTTGATCAACCATTCCCTTCCATGCTTCTGGATTTTCTGTCGTACTTGAGTGAATTTGCTCTCCTCTGTATAATAAGTACATTAACAATGGTTTTCTTTACTTTTTTTGATTGTGTTGTTACACGTTTAAATCTGAACTTAGGTAACTAATTTCTTCACGGATCTGTGGTCCTTCCGTCAGTGCATGTTTCAGAAGTTTCTATCCTTATGCGTCCTGGGATTTAAGCTTGATCCACTGTTACATGATGTTCAGTAATGGTGACCATGCTCTTTAGGTACTGTGCTTTGCAACTATCAGTCAAACAACTTGATAAGTAAAGCTGACTTTATCAAACAACACTGTCAGGGAAAGCACTACCTGGACAGGGTCTCAGAGAGTCTTGGACGTGGCAGGACAGGAGAGGGATTTATTCAGATTTTGAAGTCAGTGTGGAATATTTCTTTTGAAGTTGGGAACGTTGTGATTAAGATGGAGGGAAAACAGTGATAAAATGGTTTAGGTTTGGTGGACACAGCAAGGCAAGAATATGAAGCCAAAAGTTTCAAATTCCTTATGGTTGAAAAATGTCATTTGGCACTTTTTATGGAAGAGTCGATGGATCTTTGTTAGTTCCTGGAATGGACAATAAAGAGATTTCCAAGTTTTGTCTGCCTAGGGAAGAGATGCTTTTTTTTTTGGTTTGTTTTTATTTATTTTTGAGACAGACAGAAACAGAGCATGAGTGGGGAAGGTGTAGAGAGAGAAAGAGGTACAGAATCGTGAACAGGCTCCAGGCTCTGAGCTGTCAGCACAGAACCCAAATTGGGGCTAGAACCCACGAACTGTGAAATCTGACCTGAACCGAAGTTGGATGCTTAACTGACTGAGCCACCCATGTACTTTAAGAGAGGCTTTTGATAGCAAAAGCCTATGTATGTTGAAACCCATACTATCATAAACTCTCGTTAATATAGATAGTAAGTTGTGTGCATGATTTCCTTTCTTATTTGCTTCTATATAACTTATCAGGTGAATGTTTAAGGAAGGAAGGAAAGGAAGGAGAGGAAAAGGACACTGGCCAGCAAATAGATTTTTGTAACTAAATTAGAATATATTTTTAAGACGACTCATATATTCTCTCCATTTGGGCTTAATTTGAAGAAATACCTTGAATTGGGAATGGTGAGTGTTTGTGTGTGTGTAGTGTGTGAAACTGTTTGAAAATGGTTATGGTTCTTTTTAAAATGAGAGCAGGCATCGACCCCATTCTATATATATATATGCATATATATGTGTAATTTTTTTCTCAGAAGACACCATCATTACGAAATTTTACTTTGTCACTCTCCTAATCCATATTCCTAGCACAGTGCACTCAACAAGTGATTCAAAAAATTGAGAGATAGTGATGTGTCATCCTAACACCTAACTAGCAAAATTCATATCATAACAATGACTGGGTGGCTATGGGTCATGAGAACCTGGGCTTTGTTGATTTCTAAATTGCTGCCCTCCAACTTCAAGGTGTAACTCCAACCTGATGCCAGTATTTCATTTCCGGTATTGCTCCTGTGGAATTGATGCCATGGCCAACTGAATGAATTTATAGGCCCATATTTAGAGCCTGATGCTGGACTTGAGCTCAGGGATGGCGAGATTTAGACCTACCTGAAAGTTAGATGCTTGACTGACTTACCCACCCAGGTACCAAACAGCATAGTTTAGTGTCTACTGATTTACATTTAAAAATGTATATTGTTCATGCATTACGATAGAAAAGTTTGAAGTCACTAAGTTAGAAGGTATTAGACAAACGCCTAGTGGACATTATTATTATTTTTTTACAAATAGTTTATTTTCAAATTGGTTTCCATGTAACACCCAGTGCTCATCCCCAAAGTACCCTCCTCCATGCCCATCTACACCCAACCCCCCCAAACCCATCAGTCCTCAGTTTGTCCTCAGCATTCAAGAGTCTCTCAAGGATTGCCTCTCTCTCCCACGCCCACTGTTTCCCCCCTTCATCTCCCCCACTGTTCTCAGACAAGTTCCTCCTAATCCTTCTATACATGCCAACATATGGTATTTGTCCCTCTCTGCCGGACTTATTCCACTCAGCATAACATCCTCAAGGTCCGTCCATGTGGCTACACATGGCCACATTCCATTCTTTCCCATTGCCTAGTGGCCATTTCTTAAGACATACATGTTTAAGGGCACGCGTGGCGGCCCAGTTAAGTGGCGGTGGCAGCGCGCTGCAGCGCCACTGACTCTGCGGACCTTAAGTAGCTATATTCTCCGAAGGCAGGCGAGTTATATAGCTGCTTGACCCCGTCTGATCTGAGGCTGCAACACTTCTCCCACCCCCACTCAACCCCCGGCAACAGGGAAGCAGCGACGTGCGGGACCTTTTAGGGCAATATAACAAAGCCCAGGGACAGGGACCTGGAAACGAGGCAGGGCGTGGGGCATAGAACTTAGCCTACCTCGTCTACAACCTCAGCACAGGGAGATCGGACCCGTGAAGTGATGTGCAATGCTTGGTTGAGAAGGGACTGGGGCGACAACCTTCTCCTCCCCACAACCTCCAAGGCGGGGCCTCAGGGAGCAGCCAGCAGACAGGCTGGAGACAAGACCAGCCTACACCAACCCATGCCCATCCCCTCCAGGTAGCTGTTTTGTTCTTTCGTTGTTGTTTTACCTGAGCCTGGGATTGCATGTTTATTGGTTTTGTCTGTTTCTTTGTGTATCTTTCCCCGTTCCCTCTGTGGTTTTCTGTTTTCTTTTTCTAGGGCTGCCTCAAGAAAGAAGCCCAACTACATCTGGTGGAGAGTCCCAAATACCAGGAGGAGCCTGAAATTAAGGCCTCCATTAAGAGCAACCTTGGGTTGCACGTAGCCTCGGTTCCAGGAAAAGAATCTCAAGGCTGAAGCCATCCTGGGACCGCCCTCAGATCAGCTAATCCAACAGCATTCCTGTGGTCTGAGTCAAGGCTGGGAACTTCAGTTATTGTATACAAACCAGCCAATGTCTCACCGCTTGCCTGAACCCTACGTGGGGCCTTTAAACTCACCTCATAATTGGTCATTGTCAAAGGAGAATCAAAAGTCATGATTGGGTCCCACCAAAAGTAATGAGCACCTCACAGACACTGAATGATCAAAGCAGTGTAATTGGTGCTTGTGTGATGGTGCTATATGTACAACCTCTGCACTGTACCACCCCCATCCCTTAACCCATAAAAACCCTGCTCACTATTGTTTGGGGCTTCACCCAGCTGCCACTACACCAGTAGACGGGTGAGCCCCGGCTCGAGCTTGTAATAAAGACCCTTTTGTACTTGCATCGGTGTTGGCTCCTTGGTGGTCTCGGGGGACTCGTGAATCGGGCACAACAACCACTACCAGCAGGGAAACAAAATCACCAAACGCTCAACAAGAGAAACCAAGAGACACCATCCAATCAACACGAAAAACGAGAGACACCATCCAAAGAACACTTCCTCAACAGACAGGCCCTGAACAGTCAAAGAGCCCTCTCTAATACAGCAGAACTCGCAGGGGCAGAGTGTACAACAAGCTGTTAAAATTAACAAGAGATAGAAAGCTAACCAAAATGATGAAAGAGAAGAACTCTCCTCCAAAGAAATTCCAGGAAGAAATGACACCTAAAGAACTGCTCAAAACAGATACAAGCAACATAAGTGCACAAGAATTTAGAACAATAATCATAAAATTAATCGCCGGGCTTGAAAAAAGTATGGAGGACATCAGAGAAACTATGGCTACAAACACTATGGAGCTTAAAAATAGTTATGAGGAATTTACAAATGCGTTCAATGAGATACATAATAAACTGGAGGCGTCCAATGCATGGATTGAGGAGGTAGAAAGGAGAATAAGTGATTTAGAAGACACTATTATAGCAAAAGAAGAAACTGAGAAAAAGAGAGATAAACTGGTCCAGGAACATGAAAGAAGAGTATGAGAGCTCAGCAATGCAATCAAACGGAACAATATCCGTATCCTAGGAATCCCAGAAGAGGAAGAGAGAGGGAAAGGGGCTGAAGGAGTCCTGGAACAAATTATACCAGAGAACTTCCCCAACCTGGGGAGGAAAGTAGACGTCGAAATTCAAGAGTCACAGAGAACTCCCCTCAGACGTAACTTGAATCGATCTTCTGTACGACATATCGTAGTGAAACTGGCAAAACTATAAGGACAAAGAGAGAATTTTGAAAGCAGCTAGGGAGAAAAGGGCCCTATCATACAAAGGGAAACCTATCCGAGTGCTGACAGACCTATCTCCTGAACCTTGGCAGGCCAGAGGGAAATGGCAGTAAATCTTCAGTGTGATGAACAGAAAAAAAATGCAGCCAAGAAGCCTCTATGCAGCAAGCATGTCATTCAGAATAGAAGGAGAGATAAAAGTCTTTCCTAATAAACAAAAATTGAAAGAATTCGTCACCACTAAATCAGCCCTACAAGAAATCCTGACGGGGACTCTCTTGCAAGGAACACAAGATACCAGAGATGCCACCACAAGCATGAATCCCACAAAAGACACAATGACTCTAAGCCCACATATTTCAAAAATAATAACACCGAATGTAAATGGGATGAATGCTCCAATCAAAAGACATAGGGTAGCAGAATGGATAGAAAAACAAATTCCATCTATTTGCTGTCTACAAGAAACTCATTTCAGACTGGAAGATAGATTCAGATTAAAAGTGAGGGGATGGAGAAATATATAACATGCCACTGGAAGTCAAAAGAAAGCTGGAGTAGCTATACTTCTATCAGACATTGTGGACTTTAAAATAAAGACAATAACAAAGGATGAAAAATGGCATTATATAATAATTACAGGGTTTATCCATCAGGAAGAACTAACAATGATACATGTCTACGTGCCGAATATGGGAGCACCTAGATATTTAAAACAATTATCACAAACAGAAACAATCTCATAGAAAAGAATGTGCTAATAGCCGGGGACGTTAAGACTCCACTTACAGCAAAGGATAGATCAACCAGACAGAAAATCACTAAAGAAACAAAGGTCTTGAATTACACATTGGACCAGATGGATTTGACACATATATTTAGAACCCTAAATCCTGAGGACATGGAATTCTCTTTCTACTCCAGTGCGCGTGGCACATCTCCAAGGCAGATCACATACTGGGACATAAAGCAGCCCTCCATAAATATAAAAGAAATGAGATCATACCATTCACACTTTCGGATCACAATGATTTGAAACTTGAAATCAAAAACAGGAAGAAGTCTGGAAAACCTCCAAAAACGTGGAGGTTAAAGAACACCCTACTAGAGAATGAATGGGCCAATCAGGCAATTAGAGAGGAAATTAAATAATATCTGGAAACAAATGAAAATGAAAACACAACAATGCAAACTCTATGGGATGCAGCAAAGGCAGTCCTAACAGGAAAGTAAATTACACTCCAGGCCTATTTCAAGAAATTAGAAAAAGCACAGGTGCAAAATCAAACAGCTCGCCTAAAGGAACTAAGGCAGAGCAACAAGAGCACCCTAAACCCAGTAAAAGAAGAGAAACAGTAAAAATCATAGAAGAAAAAAAAACATAGAAACCAAAGAAACAATTGAATAGATCAAAGAAACCAAGAGTTGATTTTACGAAAAATAAACAAAATTGACAAACTTCTAGCCAGCCTTCTCAAAAAGAAACGAGAGAGTACAAAAGACTTCACAAAATCATGAATGAAAATGGAGCGATTACAACCAACCCCTCAGAAATACAAGCAATTATCAGGGAAAACTATGAACAATTATATACCAACAAAATGGACAACTGAGAAGAAATGAACAAATTCCTAATCATACACTCACTATGAAAATTCACATGGGAAGAAATAGAAAATCTGAACAGACCCATAACTAGTGAAGAAATCGAACCAGTTATCAAAAATCTCCGAAAAAATAAGAGCCCTACCTGGTGGCTTCCCTGAGGAATTCTACCAGACTTTTAAAACAGAATTAATACCCATTCTTCGCAAGCTATTCCAAAAAATAGAAATCAAAGGAAAACTTTCAGACTCATTTTATGAAGCCAGCATCCCTCTGATTCCCAAGCCAGACAGGGATCCAGGTAAAAAAGAGAACTATTCTTGATGAATACGGATGCAAAAATCCTCAACAAGATACCTGGAAATCGAATCCAGCAGCATATAAAAAGAATCATCCACCATGATCCAGTGGGACTCATTACTGGGTGACAGGGCTGCTTCAACATTCACAAATCAATCAATGTGATGCATCGTATCAACAAAAGAAAAGAGAAAAACCACATGATCCTGTTCATAGATGCAGAAAAAGCATTTGACAAAATACAGCATCCCTTCGTAATAAAGACCCTTGAGAAAGTCAGGATAGAGGGAACATACTTAAACATCATAAAAGGCATCTATGAGAAGCCCTCAGCTCACATCATCCTCAACGGGGAAAAACTGAGAGCTTTCCCCCTGAGATCAGGAACACGACAGGGATGTCGACTCTCACGACTGTTGTTTAACAGAGCCCTGGAAGTCCTGGAATCAGCCATCAGACAACAAAATGAAATCAAAGGCATCAGAATTGGCAAAGAAGAAGTCATACTTACACTCTTCGCAGACTATATGACATAGGAAACATGACAGACTCCACCAGAAGCCTACTAGAACTGATCCAAGAATTCAGCAAACTTGCAGGGATCCCATTCATAGTTGCACAATAAAACCATAAAATACTTAGGAATAAACCTAAGCAAGGATACAAGAGATCTGTAGGATGATAACTCTAGAAAACTTATGAAGGAAATTGAAGAAGACACAAAGAAATGGAAAAACATTCCATGCTCATGGATAGGAAGAATATATATATAGTTAAAATGTCATTATTACCGAAAGCACTCTGCACATTCAATGCAATCCCAATCAAAATTGAACCAGCATACTTCTCAAAATAGACCACATCATCCTAAAGTTTGTATGGAACCACAAAACACCCCGAATAGCCAAAGTAATATTGAAAAAGAAAACCAAAACGGGAGGCATCACCACACCAGACTTTAGCCTCTACTACAGAGTCGTCATCATCAAGACAGTATGGTTTTGGCACAAAAACAGACACATAGACCCATGGACCAATGGAATAGAATTGAGAACTGAGAATTAGACCCAAAAGTATACAGCCAACTAATCTTTGACAAAGCAGGCACGTGTATCCAATGGAAAAAAAAAAAGCCTCTTTCACAGATGGTGCTGGGAGAACTGGACAGCAACATGCAGAAGAATGAAACTACTTCATTTTCGCACACCATGCACAAAAATAAACTCAAAATGGATAAAGGATCTGAACGTGAGACAAGAAACCATCAAAACCCGAGAGAGGAAAGCAGGAAACGACCTCCACAGCAGCAATTTCTTACTTGACACATCCTCAAAAGCAAAAGAATCAAGAGCAAAAATAAACTCTTGCGACCTCATCAAGATGAAAAGCTTCTGCAGGGCAAAGGAAAAGATCCATAAAACTAATAGGCAACTGATGGAATGGGATAAGACAGTTGCAAATGACATATCAGATAAAGAGTTAATATCCAAAGTCTACAAGGAACTCACCAAACTCCACACCCGAGAAACAAACAACCCAGTGAAGAAATGGTCAGAAGGTATGGATAGACACTTCTCCAAAGAGGACATCCAGATGGCCCACAGACATATGAAACGATACTCAGCATCCCTCCTCATCAGGGAAATACGAATCAAAACCACACTGAGATACCACCTCACGTGAGTCACACTGTCTAAAATGAGCAAATCAGAGCACTCTAGATGCTGGCGACGATGCGGAGAAAGGGGCGCCCTCCTACACTGTTGGTGGGAATGCAAACTGAGGCAGCCCCTCTGGAAAACAGTGTGGAGGCTCCTCAAAAAATTAACACTAGAACTCCCCTATGACCCAGCAAAAGCACTGCTAGGAATTTACCCAAGGGATCCAGGAGTGCTGATGCATAGGGGCACATGGACCCCAATGTTCATAGCAGCACTCTCATCAAGAATCGAAACATGGAAAGAGCCTAAGTGTCCATCAACGGACGATTGGATCAAGAATATGTGGTTTATCTATACGGTGGAATACTACTTGTCAATGAGAAAGAAATGAAATCTGGCCATGTGTAGCCACATGGATGGACCTTGAGGGTGTTATGCTGAGCGAAACAAGTCAGGCACAGAAGGACAAATACCATATGTTTGCACGTATAGGAGGATTAGGAGGAACGTAACAGAGAACCGTGGGGAGAAGAAGGGGGAAATAGTGGGGAGAGGGAGAGAGGCAAACCATGAGAGACTCTTGAATGCTGAGAACAAACTGAGGACTCATGGGTCTGTGGGGGAAGTGGCAGTGATGTGCATGGAGGAGGGCACTTGTGGGGATGAGCACTGGGTGTTATATGGAAACCAACTTGACAATAAACAATTTGCAAAAAAAAAAAAAAAAAAAAGACATACCTGTTGAAGATGGCTTGGAACCTGGTCAGTATAAGTCACTTTTTTCAGTAGCTTTCTATATAATGCTGGAATTGTCAGTCTAGTTTATTTTGGTTCAGCTTTACAGTAGCCACATCACCCTAAGCAAGGTCACCTGTGGAATTCTGAGGTTTTGAGAAGAAAGGCTGACAAGTGGTGAGGGGTTTTGATCATTCTCTCTGTCAATGCATGATTTTCTGTTGTCTCTTTCTATAGCAGCAATGTGTGTTCGTGGGTGTGATTCTGCACCTATCTGAAAGTGCTTTGATCCATTCTCTTTTTTTCCTGCTCCTTTATTATACTATCATGTACTTCTTTAAGAATCCAGTGGCAATGTCATGTATGTTGTTCAGTGTTGAGTAGAGACACCAGCAGCACCCACCCGAGACTCTCTGTGGGGTGATTCCAGATGGGGTTCTGACTGACTGACTTCCCTTGCCTCCTACCCATTTTCTGAATTCCAGTTCTCTAAACTTTCTGTGGATCCTGTAAACTGCTCAATTTTTCTTCTAATAAATTTGTTTCTTGCAAAGCTAACCTTGGCTGCAACCAAAGACCTAAACTATTTGAGACTTTAGTACAAAGGGTGAGAAGTAGGGAACGGACATTACCAGGCATAGTGGCATGTGGTAGGGAATCGGGGCTTGAGTATCTGGCCTAATTGGGATTCAAAGCAATAAGAATCCAGTTAGTAGTTAGGGATGATGATTTTTCAGCCCATGTGGACAGTGTTTACCTAGCTCATTAATTATCTAGGGGTGTCTGGGTGGCTCAATCTGCTAATCCAACTTCAGCTCAGGTCATGATCTCACGGTTCATGGGTTTGAGGCCTGCACTGGGCTCTGTGCTGACAGCTCAGAGCCTTGAGGCTGCTTTCGAATTCTGGGTCTCCGTCTCTCTCTTTCCCTCCTCTCCTTATGCTCTGTCTCTCTCTTTCTCCTTCCAAAATACACATTAAAAAATAAAAATAAAAATAAATAATCACCCAATACACCTGACTCATGACAGTCATAATACCTCTGAGAGGTGAAGGGATAAGGTAAGTAATGCACCCAGGAAGGTGGTTAATAGGGACTTTTAAACCATAAGATCCATCTTATAAAAAAGATTCTGCAAAAATGACAAGAAGATAGGTAAGTGTGGAAGACCAATCAGTAGTCCCTCCTATAAGGTTCCTTTTCAAGTCAGGGAAAAAGGGACTAAGGTGTTGCTGCTGGAGAACAGTAGTAGGAAAGGCCTGACGATTTGAAGGATTGACGTATAAACAGTTTAATGAAAAAGAACCCTTGTAAATCTTTAAGCTATCAGCTCAAGATCCATCTTTTAGCTAGAGAGTTGAGGTAGTTGAACAAGAAGTTGCAAGTTTGGCCCTGGAGGTTTCCTACTTGTAATGATGAGTTGCATTCACAGCCTCACCAGATTTTTTTAATGTCGATGCTAAGGTAAACAGTGACTTGGCATTCACTGTGGAACATTTTCACTGCAAATATTACATTTGTTAATAATTCTATTCTGCCATTTTCCTTTCCATCACGTAACTTTAAAGCTTCTCATGACTGGCTTTGTTTTTTGGGTTGATAACCAATTCTGTCCCAAGACTTGGCTTTGAAAACTTCCTAACTCTCAGTAGAAGAAATCTCATTACGCTGAGAAGCAGAAAATAGCTGCAGAAAAAAAAAGTAGTCTCATTCATAAAGTGTCCATGCACTGGCAATTAAAAGTGTTAAATGTTTATTTTTGAAGGGGGAGGGAAGGGTCAGAGAGAGGGAGACACAGAATGCAAATCAGGCTCCAGGCTCCGAGCTATCAGCACAGAGCCCAATGTGGGGCTTGAACGCTGGAACCGTGAAATCATGACCTGAGACAGTCAGATACTTACCTGACTCAGTCTCCCAGGCACCCGTGTACTGGCAATTTTAAATGAAGGATTCTGAAAGATACCTGGACTTCAGAGATGGTTGTCAGGACATGAGAAATTTACCTTTTATTCAAAAAATTTCTGCAATTCGGATCGGCTGTCCATAATAATTTCTTGCCCTCTTAGTACTATTTAAATAAAGAGCTCTTTTCTTTATGGTGCACACTTGGTGACTTTTCTCCTTCAATCTTAAGCTTTTTTAATATTTATTTATTTTTTGAGAGAGACAGAGTGTGAGTGGGGGAGGGGCAGAGAGAGAGAAAGGGAGACCCAGAATCTGAGGCAGGCTCCAAGCTCTGAGCTGTCAACACAGAAGGCTGGGAGCCGCACCGGCCTCTCTGGATGGCAGTCACAGCAAGGAAATGGCAGTGTTTGCACAGCTCCTGCCATACGAAACGAAACCTGGTATCTCTTTCTGCTACTACTGGCTCAGGTTGGAAACAAGCCTGCTGGTATGGACCAGGCCTCACAATATTCCATATCAGACCAATATTCCGAACACAGATACCTCATAAGGAAAAGCATATTCCTGCCTTTACAAAAGAGATTTTAGATGAAAGCTCTGTGGATGATTGTCAAAAGGCTCTTCCGATGGGCCTTGCAGATCCAAGACTTAGATAATAAGGGGGGTTAAGAACACAAGAGTTACAATAGAGCCTGGCCCTGAGACAAAGAGCCTAATTTAGAGTTACGGGACAGATAAGGGCAGAACTTACGTTAATACTTACACCTTCTTCTAACTGGTGATGGATGGCAGTCCCTTCCCCAAGGCCTACTTTCTGCAAACACCCTCCCTTGCAGGGGTGGCTGGCATGAGGAGAGATAAAAGTAGCTAAAACATAACCGAAAAACAAAGGCCGACACATTTAGAGCCTCCATGGTGTTTACACATTCAGCATCAAGTCAATAAGGTTTCCACAAACAACTTATTCACCAGTTTAAAAACATTCGTCCTCCTGTGAGCCAGACAGAATGACTCTTAGCCCATCTATACACTTAACCTATGACCTAGCCTTAGCGTCATTAACTTAGAACAAATATGTATCCTGTCTTTTACTAAGAATACTCTGTTAATTCTTTAGTTACAAGATTTACTTAACCTCACTATAATAGGCATAGTTCTGCAAGAATATTTCTGTAAAACCTGCTATTGTACACTTTCCGAAGCATGTTATCACAAAGAGTTTTCCATTGTAAAAATTCCTTTTTCTGACGTCATGTTATCATTTATCCTATAAATAAAGACACCAAACCCGAAAGGACAGAGATGCCTGCCTTGTGATCAGAAAGAATCTCGGGGCTCTCTCACTCTCTCTCTCGCTGACACCGTCCATCCCTCAGGGACCCCTGGACCCCGGCCTGAGCCGGCCTCTGGCAACAGAACCTGACATGGGGCTCAAATCCACACACTGTGAGATCATGAGCTGAGCTGAAGTCGGATGCCCAAGCGACTGAGCCACCCAGGCTCCCCTCTCCTTCAATCTTAAAGAGGAACATCGGCTCTCACATTTCCCTGCTTGGAGATAAAACAAAACAAAACAAAAATAACCTATGACTTTGTTGAAGTTCTTATTTAAACCAAGTTTGTGAGTCAGTGTCTCATGTAATTATCAAGGTTGTATTACTGGAGGCCTTAGGTGATTAAAGCCCTTCCAACCCCAAACCCAAATGAACCTTCCTTGGCAGACTGAACAGCCCCTCTTCCCTTGTGTGATGAGGTTATTGTTGCCTTGCTTGAGGATGATGATGCATCACCTTGCAAGGAAATCTTAGTGCTCCCCATGTCCTGACATTTCCTATTATTTCCAGACATACAGCTACAGTGGATCCCACTCGGAGGAAGTATGCTTACAAGGTTATATCCTGTAGTGGAGTGTTATATAAAAAAAGAACTAGAGGTATTCACTTATCTGTGAATACTCATCTTTTGGATAATATACTTGGGAAAGGATTCTGAAGAGTCTACCAAGAAGGGAAAACATAAATGTAGATCAGGAGAATGGTATCAATATGAATGTCTTTAAAAGAACTTCTAAATTCAATACAGTAGGTCAGCCAGCTGATTATACTGGACTCCTTACATCAGCATAGAGTTTGGACTAGATCTTGCCGGTACAAATACTGATTCACTACTTGGTTTTTCTTTCACTGCCTATGATACTCCTCAACACACCATCATGTGTGATCTCACTGAATGTTTTCTACAATGTAATAGTATCAGTACCTTTCCTGATATTAGTTCGAAGCAAGAAAATTGTTTTATATACCGCATGGAATTGATGATCTGGGTTTATGATACACCTCTTAATCTTAAAAGTAGCTGGCTATGGGGCACCTGCTTGGCTCAGTCGGTGAAGTGTCTGACTTCAGCTCAGGTCAAGATCTCACGGTTCATGGGTTTGAGCCCCTCATCGGGCTCTATGCTGACAGCCAGCTCAGAGCCTGGAGCCTGCTGTGGATTCTGTGTCTCCCTCTCTCTCTGACCCTCCCCTGCTCATGCTGTCTCTCTCTCTCTCAGAAATAAACATTAACAAAACTTTTAGGAAAAAAAGTAACTGGCTTTATATAATATTGGAATAATTCACCAAAGTTCCAGCGAGAGCATCTTATTAGCAACCAAAGATTTTCTCCATGTTGCATGGCATCTAGTTATAAACTTATTTTTGTTTTCTTTAGGTTCCATTGTTCAACCTCTATTTTTGCTCGCCTGTGTTGCTTCTTTCTGATTCTTTGACTATTTTTTCTTCCACCCCACCCACTCCCATATGATGTATGATGTGCTGCTGCTGTTGGTTGCCCAGTGTTTACACCAAGCAAAAGATCTTGGCTTCCCCCTTTTAAGATCTGTTCAGTTCTGTTGTTGAATATGCCATCACGGGGTGCATAGTTCTCTAAAACTATTGCAAAAGGAGAAGTGACTTAGAGAAACTCTGAGAAGCAACTGTGGCTGCATTGCCTTCCAAGTGAAATGATGAGGAGAATGTATTTGTAGGTGTCATTGGTGACACTTTGCAGATAAGGGCTTAGCTCTATGCCAAGGGAGAGCTTAAAGAACAACAGCAGAATATTGGAGTCTTCTGTCAGGGAGCCTCCATGGTGGCCTAGAGCTGCAAGGCTTTGCCCAAGGAGACACAGAGGAAGAGTCTGATGAGTCAGCTTGGACCAGGGGCCCTCAGGTGAGGGAAGGAAAGAGCATAAAACCTAAATCTAGGTCCCCCATGGAGAAGAAAAGCTAGGAAAATCAAGATAAAAGGGGCCAGCCACATGCCTGAGGCTGGATACTCCCCTTGCATCCTTTTGGCTTCTGTATTCTTGCTTGCCTCCTGCCTCACCAACTACCCGTGTAGCACCTCTGATAAGGGACCCCTCCTCTTTTTCTTTAATCTCTCAACCCCCTACCATCCCAGCCTTAAAAGGAGGCCGATGCCAAGATGCACGCCTCAGCCTCTGGAAGTGACCACGCAGGGCCAGCACCAGTGCGCAATAAACAGTCTTTTCTGATCCTCTAAGTGCGTGTGGCTTGTCTCTTCCTGGGCACTGGGTATTTGCAGTAACACCACAAGTTTGGAGGGAAAGACCACCTTCGCTTCCCCATCCTTTTCCTCACCGAAGGTCAAAATAGGGGCACTTTCTCGCCAAGAAAGGAGCCCCTTATTTGTCTACTCCCAAACTGACTTTCCTTTGTAGAAGAATTGAGAAGCTGGTGAGGACTGTGAAGCCTAGAGCTCTGTTGGAGTCTTCTAAGAGGGTGGTAATGAGGAAGCCATGGTGTGTGTGCCTATACCTGAAGCCCATGTTTCCTGGAGGAAGGACTGAAGAATGTGTTATCATCTGGGAGAAGGGGATGGTGGATCACAGTTGTTGGGAAGCCAAAGCCCAGGAGGCTGATGTGTCCAAGTACCCCTTGACTGCTAGGGCTCATTAGCTCCCACAGAGTAAAAGTGGAAAAATCCATGCTGTGGCAGCCTTGTCAGTTTCTACAGCCTTTTCCGTGGAGAGACACTTGAAATAGAATAAATTGTCAAGAGTTTTTCGTTGTTGTTGTTTTGGTTTTTATACTCCACCATTTGACTTAGTGGAGTTATGCCAGGGACCAGATTATGGAGAACTTATCTATAAGCAGGGTTCAATTTTAAAGATGTCTGTTTCATTTTAACTGTAAAATCAAGTTTAATTCTTGTTTTCTTTTATACATAATTTATTTTAAATTATTGCTATAATACTAAAAATATTCCAGCACGTTTCAGTATTTGTTAGGCTCCAATGATGGTAGGGCACAAGACAATAATACCTAGATAGGTGAAAGACAGAACTTTTTTTTTTAATGTTTTATTTATTTCTAGGAGAGAGAGAGACAGCATGAGCACGGGAGGGTCAGAGAGAGAGGGAGTGACAGACTCTGAAACAGGCTCCAGGCTCTGAGCTGGCAGTCAGCACAGAGCCCGACGCTGGGCTCGAACCCACGAACCGCGAGATCATGACCTAAGCGAAAGTCGGACGCTTAACCGACTAAGCCACCTGGGCCCCCGAAAGACAGAACTCTTGATTACTTAAAGCTCCAAAAGAGAAAAGGCCACACAGGGCCACACAGGGCATTGCACCCAGGAAAACGGTAACAGTGAGCTGGAACTGTAGAAAGGAACTTATATATGGCAAACAGAGTGGAGTTAGCTTAGTTTCATGGGTTTCTTGGCATTGGGTGTTTCAAGTAATTCTGTGAGCCCAAGGAAGTAGAGGATGTCTCTGGATATGTGGCATCTGACAGTAAGTGTTGTAATTCAGGAATGGCAGAGCCAGATAAGGGAAGTGGTTGGACTCAATAAACGGTCCTTGAAGGGGAATTCAGAATATTTAGCTATGATGTCTTAATTTGGACAAAACAGAATTTGTGAGATATATCACAAAGACATAGGGAAGCAATTACAACCTTTCCTCTGCCTGGTTTCACTTTTATTTGTTGAATATTATTAATGTATTTACATATTTTACACCTTTATTCAAAATGTCAATGTGTGGATAATTCCATATGGAAAGACTGTGGGTGGGGCCATAAGGGATGGAAACTCAAGTGATGAGGGTCACAATAGGGGATTTAACTACTAAGTACCATTGCCAAAGCAATGTGCCACAAGAAAATGTGCCACTTCGTAAAAGAGTTGGTGTTTTTACTTTTTAGTTCATTGAAAATATATTTTGTGAAGCCAGGGTTATTCATGGCATAAAACACTACCTATCTTGTCCAAAAAGGAAAAAAAATCCAGTAATCTGATTTACAAAAATAAAATCATTGAATTAGGTGATTTGAACAACAGAAACTTTTCACTGATGTCATATTACCAGTAGCAGAAATTACAAACAGTTTCTATATCTATATCCATAACCATATCTGTCTTAATAGATACATAAATATATACATAGGTAGATAGATTCATAGATAGATAGATAGATAGATAGATAGATAGATAGATAGATAGATAGATAGAGATTAGATATAGTTTGAGGTATAAATCATAGCTTTTCTTGTTCATGGATATCCAATTGTTCAATAGACATTTGTTCAAAAATCAACTTTCTTCACTTAATTGCCTTTGCACGTTTGTCAAAATTCAATTTTCCATAGATCATTGGCCTCTATTATGTTCCTTTGACGTATCCAGCTAGCATGATGCTAACACAGCAATGTCTCCATCATTGTAGTTTTGAAATCAAATAAGATTATCCTACTTTTTCAAAGTTGTTTTGACTATTCTAGGTCTTCTGCATGCCATATGTATTTTTGAATCAACATGTAAATTTCTATAAAACATGTATGGCGTTTTGATAGGGATTTCACTGAAATTACAGATCAATTTGGTGAGACTTGAGCTCTTTAAAAGATGGGGTCTTCTGACTCATGAGCACAGTATATATACCTTTGCATTGCTTTAGGTCTCTTTTAATTCCTCTCATCAATGTTTTGCTGTTTTCAGTCTCCAGTGAAGACCAGAAAATACGAGCAATGATTGAAATGCACAAGGAAGATATAATCTGAGGAATGACTAGAGCAGACTTCAAACCAGGCATAGGAGAGAAGTCCAGTTAGAGCCTGGCAGGTGGTACAAGCTTCCTGCAGTGGGATTCAGACATTCCTCCCCACAATGGTGAACAAAGCACATGATTATTTTTGCCCTAAGCTGAGATACTTCAGAGTCCATGCCTCATTCACAGGTATTTTCTTGTGGAATGATATGAATACCATCCTCCTAAGTCCTCCGTGGAAACTGGAGCATCTTTAACTTATATACAAATTAGAAATAGAAACATCCTAGAAATAAGAATAAATATAAAGGTTAACGTGGACTGTAATCTATTTTGTGATCTTGTCCGAGACATAGGGAGTTAAATAAACCTTAGGAGATTTGATCCCTCACATCAAGAAGAGAGGAGTAATAAAGGTGTTTCCAATCTGATAGCTATTTCCTCTTCTGTGACAATAGGATTTCTCTGGAATGCAATGCTTTAGGTCTAATCCTTTCTGTCTCTGTCTCTTTCTCTCTGTATCTCTCGCTCTCTCCACCCACGACTCTCTGACTCCTATAAAATGGCCTTCCTGATATTTTTCTCCCTCCTCATCCCTGTTCCTAGGCTCACTATCTTTTTAAAAAACTTTTAAAATGTTATTATTTTTAAAATTAAAATATTTTTAACGTTTCTTTATTTTTGAGAAAGAGAGAGACAGACAGACATCAGGAGAGCAGGAGAGGGGCAGAGAGAGAGGGAAACACAGAATTCGAAGCAGGCTCCAGGCTCCGAGTTGTCAACACGGAGCCCATCGAGGGACTCGAACCCACAAACCTTGAATCATGAACTGAGCCAAAGTTGGATGACTAACTGACTGAACCAGCCAGACACCTCCTTTTATTTAATGAAAGAAGTTCAACTTCTTAAATTTAAATTTTAGTTTGTTACAGCAAATACACTGTGTCCAGGAAGGGACGAGCGATGCCCACTCAGCGAATCAGAAAAGCCTGTTGATTTTGCACCGGTGCTGGCCCAGCAGGGTAACCTCCAAAGCCTGAGCATACCCCTTGGTTTTACTGATACCTATATGCTTCTGGAATGGGCGGGGCTAGTACAGTCAAGCTTCGGGTTCCTGGCTGCAGACTGGTACAAGAGGCAAGCAGGAGTGCAGAAATCAAAAGCACCCAAGGGGAGTATTTGGCCTGGGACATCTGGCTGCCCCTTTTATCTGCCTTTTTTTTTTCTTACCAGCTTTACATCTCAAGTTAACATACAGTGCAATATTAGTTTCAAGCGTAGAATTCAGTGATTAACAACTTGCATACAACGTCCATTGCTCCTCACACCAAGTGCTCTCCTTAAGACCCATCACCCATGTAGCCTACCTCCCACCCACCTCCCTCCAGCAACCCTCAGTTGGTTGTCCATCATTACAAGTCTCTAGTGGTTTGTTTTCCTCTCTCTTCTTCCTCTCACTTCCCAGATGTTCATCTGTTTTGTTTCCTAAATTCCACATATGAGTGAAATCATATGGTATTGTTCGTTCTCTGACTGACTTATTTCATGTAGCATAATACATTCTAGCTCCTTCCATGTCATTGCAATGGCAAGATTTCATTCTTTTTTATGGCTGAGAAATATTCCATTGTATATATACACCACATTTTCTTTATCCATTCATCAGTCAATGGACATTTGAGCTCTTTCCATAATTTGTCTATTGTTGATTGTGCTGCTATAAACATTAGGGTGCACATACCCCTTCACATCTGTATTTTTATATCCTTTGGGTTAGAATGTAAGAGTGCAATTGATGGGTCATCGGATAGTTCTATTTTTAGTGTTTGGAGGAGTCTCCTAGGCTCATATCTTCACTGCACGGTTGCTCCTACTCTGTCTTCAGCTTTCACACCGAGCTTGTTGACACCAATCACATATGGCAACTTTTCCACTTTTGTTCTGGGTGTCTGGGGTTCACAATTAGTCCAGGTCCAAACTGAGCTTTCTGCTAGACTTAGACTGAGACTTAGATGTGGCCTTTGACTTTCATTCAGGGAAGCCTGACTAAAGCCTTGGTTTCATGGTGAGGTCTTGGTGTCACAAGGCACAGCACAGCTATAGACTCTCCATGTTACAAGGATGCCCACTGTTACCAGCGGGGAAGGGCTCATCTCCAAGATCAGGAAAGCCTCAGCGAAGGCAGAGGAGAAACATACACTTAAACAGTCATACCTGAGAGAGTCACAGGCCTCTGGGTGCATGAGCCCCAGACCTGGGTGTCCCTCAGAGCCTTCTTCTCTGCATGTGGACAGATGAAGGCAGCCCAGGACCAGTTCTGTCTCTTCCTCTTGAAGGACCCTGGTCTTCATCACTTTTGTTCAGAATTGTTTACAGATGGCCTTCCTTTACCTCCTGCTCTTCTTACTTCCAGAAGAAGCAATTTCTGTGGTTAGGGATAAGTTCTCACACTTTTCATCTTTTTTCTCATAAAAAGGTTGCTTTGTAGGCTTTCGTTAATGAGACATTAATAAGACATAATGAGACACCTGCGTTAGGTGCAGCCCCAGCAGAGCCTGGCGTTTAGAAAAAGGCCCCTAAGTCCCCATTCAGGTCCTGTCGTCTGCAAATAGTGAAAGTTTTACTTCTCTCTTACCAATTTGGGTGCCTTTTATTTCTTTCTCTTGTCTAACTGAATGCTCAACACAGCATAACTTCAGCAGTCGAGTGTTCTATTTTTATTTTTAAAAAAAATTTAATGTTTTATTTATGATTTCTGAGACAGAGAGAAAGAGAGACAGAGAAAGAATGAGCAGGGGAGGGTCAGAGATAGAGGGTGACACGGAATCCGAAGCAGGCTCCAGGCTCTGACCTAGCTGTCAGCACAGAGCCCAACGCGGGGCTCGAACCCACAAACGGTGAGATCATGACCTGAGCCAGAGTCGGACACTCAACCGACAGAGCCACCCAGGCACCCCAGCAGGGGAATGTTTTAAAAGTAAATTGAATAGATGAATGGTTCTCTGGATTAGTTAGCCTCTTTAATCTGTCATCCGTCCATTGCCCAACGGGCTTCTGAACAAATTGACCATAAGGCAAGGGAAAAAGTTATACATGGACTCATTAATATGACACAATTCCCTGGGGTTATCACCCAACTAGGTGGTGGCAGGTTGAGTTTCCTGGACCTCTTCCATCATGCAATGAGAGCATTTTGTTCTTACTAGAAGAAACAAGTACTGTGGAGACCCATTTGCCTTCGCAGCATGCAGTGCTTCTGCCAAAACTACCATTGGTGGATGTGCATAAGGCTTCATCTTCCATTGCTGGATGCCAGGCAGCACGGTCTGATGAAGAAACTCACTTCACAGCAAATGACGTGTGGCAGTGGGCCCACGGTCATGGAATTCACTAGTCATGTCATGTTCCTCGCTATTGAGAAACTGGTGGCATGACAGAATGACGGCCTGTTCTTTTGAAGAATTTGTTACTGTGTCAGGCAGGTGGAGCTCGGTAGGCGTGGGGCAAGGGCATCCAAGGGGCTGTATACGCTCTGAATCAGTGCCCACTATGTGCAGCTATTTTCCCAACAGCCAGAATTTTGGGTTCAGGGGTTGGGAAATGGAAATAGAAGTTCCATATTCTTTCTTCCTCTCAGGGATGTGTGACTTCCACAAGCCTGACACTCATGATATCTTTCAGACAGAACTAGGCTATTTGAATCCTCACATGACCCATACTGGGAAGCGCAGAAGGAGTAGGGTTGGGTCTCAGGCCTCATCCTCACAGGTGAATGTCATTTTAGGTGCCATGTTCAAGTTTGACCTGGAGTAAAACTTGTCTAAGCCTCTCACACCTTCTACCCCTAGATATGTACTAGAAACTGAGTCGCTCAGAGCTGCATCCACCTGCCTAAACTCACAGACACAGTCTGAAAGTGATGGAGCTGGGATTCTACTTCAGATCCACCTTGCCTCAAAGCCAGAATTGGTGCAGACACTTCTGTACCGTGAGGCCCGTCCTAGAGGACCAGGTATAATTAAGCAGAGCATTTTGCCAACTGGTTATGGTAACCATGCCAGAGTCATGTTTGATTCCAAAACATACTCTCTAAAGTCGGAAGTGCGGGAAAGGTTCAGGCACAGTTTCTCTCTTTAACAAGGGGCACGTTATTATCCCTAGAACAAAGTTTCTGTATAAACGTTGAGCCCTGCTTTACTTCCCTTTTAATTCTATCCCGTGGAAAAGACTATAAAGCAAAGCTAAGTAAGGAAAAAGTAAATAAATAATATTGGAGAAAATGAGAGATAACAGTTACTGTGCTACATTTCTCGAAACCGTGAGGCCAGTTAGGGATAGACATCAAGACGTCAGTGTAAACTCCGCA
>JAESUZ010002239.1:0-71359 GCA_017311185.1 Proteles cristata cristata | reverse complement strand
CCTTCACCTCCCGAAGCCTCCTCACTCCTCACCCCTCCTACACCTCCCGAAACTTCCTCGCCCGTCCTTCACCCCCTGAAGCCTCCTCACCCCAAGTCCATATGTGAGGCACAGGCTGTCGGTCCACTTTGTTCCCTTGTGCCACGTCTGGGACTCCGGCCCACTCGGAGGTCGTTTGCCAGGAAGGGTTTGAGGCCGGTGACACCACCGGAGAGCATTCACTTGGGGTGTCGTCGGACAGGATGTGTCACTGGCCCAGCGCTGGGTCCGCAGGGCTGGGGGCCGGTTCCCTCCCTCCCTGCTTGTCCCTGACAGTGAGGTGGCTTTTCCTGATGATGTGCCTTCTCAGCAGAAGCTTGGTCTGGGGCCGGGACCTTGAGAGCAAAGGGACAGATCTGGTCTCAAGTTGTGGTCGGCTGAATGAGGGCCCCGAGATGTCTACATCCCGACGGCAAATCCAGAAAGTGTGGTTGGCAGGATGTGGTGCACGTGGCTGTGTTGACTGGGGCCTCCTGCTGCCAGGAGACGCTGATGGGCAGCCCCGGGTCGCCTGCACCCCCCCCACGCACCCAGCCCCCACCTCGGGCCCCGGCATCCTCCCCGTTCTCTGACTTCCCGTCACAGACTCTAATGGCGGCAGTAGAGCCGGGCACCCCCAAGGTGCACCGACGTCCCAGGAGCACACGGGCAGTGACGCCCCTGGCCCCGCCCTGAGGCTGTGTCCCCGGCAGGCAGTGCACGTGGCCGGACGGAAAGCGGGTCGGGGCCCACGTGGCCCACGTGGGGGGAGGCCCTTCTCCCTGCAGGTCAGCACCTCGAGCCTCCCTGCAGCGGGGTCTCGGGGCTGCGGAGGCTCTTTCGTGCTGAGCCAGGAGCAGAAGCCACAGAGCGGAGGCCGTGTGAGAGCCCGGACCCTTCGGGGAGGACCGCGGGCAGCTGGTCGCGGGGAAGCAGCTGAGCGGACTCTGCCGACTGCAGGCCCCTTGGGGGGGCCTGTGTCCCAGGGCGGCCCCCACGGGCGGGCGGGCTCTCCCGGAGGGGGGAGGGCCTGGATGGCTGTCACGAAGGCCCCCGTGGACACCCATCGGCTGCGGCCTCTGGGCAACTGGATGCTCTCTGCTGGGCTCAGTTTGTGCAGCTGCAAAGGGGACGATGACCCCTGGGTCCTCGGACCAAAGGAGCCTGCTGTTCGGGTCAGTGACAGGCCTGTCCGGCGCCCCCAGAGGAGAGCTGAGAGCTGCGTTCCCAGCCACCGTGAATCCACTTTCTAGTTTCCCTCTCTGGCAGAAGCAGACTTGTTCCGGAAAAAACCCAAAGCGCGCGCCCTGATGTTCTCGTCAGTGGTTTTTGGCGGCTTCCTCAACCACACGACGTCCTGGGCTTCCTGTCAGAGGGTGGAAAATATGGGCAAATAAATTGTGCCTTCCAGGCAGGAGCCCTGCTGCCCGACACACACCGTGGGTGCCGCTGCGTGCGGCCAGTCCGCACTCTCTGGCAACTTCCCCAGGGTGTGGAGGCCTGTGCCACCCGCCCGATGGCCGTCCGAGCCAGCTCCCGGGCAGCTTACTGAGAGGATTAAATGGTAGTAACACATCAAATGCGCAGAATCACAGCGCAGAACCCGACTCTTGCTTAGGTTTCCACCGGCAAATTAGGGTTAAGCGGGCCTGAGTGACCGGAGAGCGTGAAGCCTTGTCCTGAGCCTGCAGAGGAGGAGGTGGGGGTCAGGCCTGTCCACGGACAGACAGCTCCGCGCCCTGTGGACGGCTGTGTGCAGAGCGAGGTAGGGCCTTCCCCTGAGGCTCAAAGCCCCAAGGAGCTGCAGCACCATAAAAAGTGTTTAATCTACTTTGCCCCTTGGCCTGGGGAAGCTATGAAGAAGCTTGCTGTCTGTCCAGGGATTTAAGCGGAGGCACTAAAAATGAACGCAAATATTTGCTGTCCACGGTCGGTGACCCCATGTATGTGGGCTGTGCAGCACAAAGTCACAAGGATGAGGGTCCATGGAAAACGGAGACCAGAGGCCAGGGCGCTGGTAAACCCAAACACAGTCTGTGTTTCTCCGGGTTCCTAGAAGGCCCCCAGGACAGAATGACTCCGGCCCGTCACGAGGACATTGTGAAAACCGCATTGAGAATGAGCTTTCATGAGGAATAATAACCCAGTGGAGAATCAGCGCTCTGCCAGCTAGAAATAAGAGAACAGAATGGAATAGATGTGTTTATTTAAAATTAGGGAGGTTTTTGTTTGTTTGTTTTAGAGAGAGTGTGTGCATGAGACAGCATGAGTGGGGGGAGAGAGGCAGAGACAGAGAGAGACTCCTAAGCAGGCTCTATGTGAAGCCCGACACAGGGCTGGATCCCACAGCCCTGGGATCATGACCTGAGCCGAAATCAAGAGTCCAATGCTCAACTGACTGAGCCATCCAGGTGCTCAGGAAATCTTAATTTTTTTTTTTTAACATTTATTTACTTTTGAGAGCCAGAGTGCAAGCTGGGGAGGGGCAGAGAGAGAGGGAGACACAGAATCCGAAGCAGCTCCAGGCTCTGAGCTGTCAGCACAGAGCCCGACGCGGGACTTGAACCTGCAAACAGATCATGACCCGAGTCAAAGTCGGAAGCTTAATGGAGTTGAAATTGAACAGGTGGAACTGATTTATAAGAGAAACAGGCCTGTTGAAGTAGAACACTTGCGGGGTCCGCTCCACTGAGACCCTAACAGAACCGGCGAGACCAGCAGTGGGCTGGAAATCAGGCCCAGGAAGCCGCGGGGAAGCCTAGCGCTCGGAGGACACAGTCCGAGAGGCAGCATCGAAGACATTGAGAAAAAGTCAGGGCCTTGCTCTCCTGCCTCTCAGAGTCTACTCCAAAGCTGGTTTGCTGCAGGAGCACAGCACAGAAACCGTTAAGTGGATTTTTAAGAAATGAACCGGAGCACCTGGGTGGCTCGTTCAGTGAAGCATCCAACTTCGGCTCAGGTCATGATCTCACGGTTCGTGGGTTCAAGCCCCACATCGGGCTCTGTGCTGGCAGCTCGGAGCCTGGAGTCCACTTCAGATTCTGTGTCTCCCTCTCTCTCTGACCCTCCCCTGCTCACGCTGTCTCTCTCTCTCTCAGAAATAAATAAAACGTTAAAAAAAATTTTAACAAAAACAAAAAAAATGAATGAAGAGTAACATTTAGGATGTCAGTAATGTTTATTCTAAAGGATCGTGGGTACGATTAATCCACCATCTGGAAGAGAATAATCTAGAGCCCTACCTCACGCACAAGATAAGCTCTGCACAGATTAAATAGCTAAATGTCAAAACAAAAAAGCATCAAAAGCAAAGTAAAATATTTTCATAATTCTGGCGCAGGAAAAGTCTCCCTCCCTCAAGTTCTAAATCCAAGCAGGATGAGACTGACACATCTGGTGGCTGCGTAAGAGCCCAAGCCAGCAGGTGTGGCGATGAGAAAACCCTCACGATGCGTGATGACAGCACAGTGGACAAGTGTCGGCCCAGAGGCATCCACGCCCTGGGGCCTGGGAGAGGCTGCCTGGGCTGCCGGGGCCATGTCACCACAAGGCTCTTGTGACGGGGGTGGAGAAGACATGGGGACAGAAGCAGAGGTCAAGCTGGCCCCGGGCACGGGCCCCAGAATTCAGGAGTTGCTTTTCTAGAAGCTGTGATGGGGCAGGAGCGTCCAAAAGGAACCAGCCTAGCCCACACCCGGATCTTAGCCCCGTGAGACCCATGGACTTCGCCTCCCCCCAGATGGAGGAATTGTTTTAACCCAGAAATGTGCTCTCCTTTGTCACAGCAGCAGCAGGAAGCTCATGCAGACAGAAGCGCGCGCTCAGGCCAGGTCTTCGTCAGACGATCCAGACGCATCCCTCAGCGGGCCCAGCACCGAGGAGACGCCGCGCAAGAGGCAATGCAGCTGGTGTCTGGGGATGGGGGGAAGAGGTCGGCCACCTTGAGCCCCAGGGCCCGGGGGGGGGCCACCCTGCTGTCCTGAGCCATCCCTCTCCCTCCCCAGCCCCACACACCAGCACCCGCAGGGCCGGCTTCCCTGGACGGCAGGGGAAGCGCGTGGTATGGCCCCGATTCCGTCCCTGAGAGGCGCGAGGGAACAGGAGTCATGAGGTCAGGACCCACTATCAACGACAGCTCCCACTTTGCATGGAGGGCAGTGTTTTCCATGTGCCTCCCCACACACCCCCCACTGCAGTGACACGTCCTGCCGTCCTCTGTGCGCTGCCTCGTTACCCAGGGAAATCTGCCCCCAGACGTTCCTCTGTAAGCAGGACTCGCTGAGTCAGTCACCTTGTGACCTAGAGCAGGGTCTGTGGTCCCCAAGTGCTTTCGTGTCTCTGCTTCTCCACGGGACGGCGTGTGACCTCTGGCAGGTGTCACCAGGCCAGGCCTCCACCTGTCCCCCATCGCCCCGTTTGTAAGGTGGGGGACCTCCCATTAGCCTCCGGGGGTGCCTGGAGGTTCATCTATGCCTGAAGTGTAAACGGCCTGGGGAGGGGAAGGGGGTGTGAGCTCTGACTCCCCACTGGGCTCTGGATTGATGTGTCAAGTGGGCAGCTGCCTGCCCCAAGGGGTGTGAAGTTTTCCTCCTTTCCAGAACATGCTGATCGTCCACTGGAACATGCCCCAGGCACGGCCAGCCTCCAGGGCACGGAGCGTTGGGAAAACACTCGGTAACCGTCTCCAGGCCTGGGGCGCTCTTTGATCAGGAAAATCTCTGTTTATCCTGTGACATAAACATGGAAGAGATCCATTTGTTCCAAAGTGGATGTAAATAAACCCGGGTGTTTAGGCCTGACCCGCCGAGCTGCCGAGCTGGGGCGGGGGCGGGGACCGAGGCCGAGCCGCACTGTTCCGCGATGGCCGGCGTCGTCCCTGCGCTGTGCTACCTGCGCTGGCTGCCTGGTGACGGCGCCCTCCGCGTGCACGGTTCCGGGACAGTGACATTTGGGTCCCCGCCCCGGGCAAGGGCCCGCTGCAGCTTCTGTGTGCATGTCAGCCGCCTTCTCGTGCACAGTCTGGCCCTGAGGCTCCGGGCCTCGCCGCCCCCCTTCTTCCCGTCACATTTGCGGAGAGACGGCAGAGGGTGGAAGCAGGACCCGTGCTTCTGGGGACAGACGCAGAGGAAGGCGGTTATGCCCAGGAGGGGACATGTCGCAGAACAGCCGCGCCGCCAGCGGGAGCGGGGGGCAGCCGGGGCGCTTGGGGTGCACAGCACGAGCTGGAGCAAAGTGGGGGGCTGGAGGCGGGCCAGGAAGTGGGGGCAGGCCAGCGCAAAGCGGGGAGACCGGACGTGGGGATAGTTCACAAGGTGGGGAGATGGGACCTGGGTGGGAGGAGGGGAGTGGGGGCGCTTCACAACGGGCGACAGAGGGCGCCGGAGGCTCAGTCGGTCAAGCGCTGCCTCTGGTTCTGGCTCAGGTCATGATCTTGCCGTTCGTGAGGTCGAGTCCCGTGTTGGGCTCCGTCTGTGCAGGCAGCGTGGAGCCTGCTTGGGATTCTCTCTCTGCCCCTCCCCCACTCGTACTGTCTCTGTTTCTCAAAATAAACTTTTTTTTAGAAAGTGGGGAGACAGGATTTGGAGGCAGTTCTCAAGTTGGGGAGCAAAGAACAAAGGGGTAGAGGAGGGGGAGGAGGGGCCAAACTTTGGAGGCCCGTGAAGGCTTTCATGGAAAGAAGCCCAGGCTGCGGGTTGGGCTTGGAGGAGGAGTCTGCAGTGAGTCATGTACGCTTTAGTATGAAAGTCAGGGTGCCGTTTCCCGGACGCTGATGTGCATTTTGTGTCCTCCCTGGAAGGGTGGCGAACCCCCCAAATCAGGCAGGGGTGGGAATTTGGAAGTAAGAGAAGGGGGGAGATGGACAGTCTGAGGCTGGTGTGGAAGATCCCGGCTGCAGAGCCGCCCGGGGCTGGGGAGCCTCCGGGGAAGGGAGACTGGACCCCGGTGCTGTCAGCGGGGGCCCAGGGCGGGGTCTTGTCCCCACCGAGCTGCAGGTGCTGCCGGGTGTGGCCATCTGCTCGCTGGCCGGGTGTCTAAGTTCAGGGGCCGCATGCGGTGTTGCCGTGAGGCGTCCCCCTGGCCCCCCGGGGTCCCATCCACAGGCAGCGACAGGACGCAGGATCACTCGCGGTTAACGCCAGTGGCCTCTGTCCGACGGGGGAAGGAAATCCACCGTGCCCCCCAGCTGCGGTCACCATTTGCATCTCGTGGTGCAAGTTCGGCCCCGGCCTCAGGGACGGATGTGACGAGAGGGTCACTGTGCCACCCTGGGATTGTTTCAGGCTGACTTGTGCCTTTGAACCAAGGAATCTTCAAGATCTGTGTTTTCTGAGTCCTCCCCCGGCACCCATGCGGCCTGGTGAGGTGCCGAGAGGGCAGAGCCCTGGCCTTCGGTTTAACCTAAGCTGAGGAGGTGACCAACGGACGGGGGCAGCAGGTTCGGGTCATTTCCTAGATGTTCCCAAATGTCTCACAGCACAGGCATCATTTACACGCCGCTGTTATCTTTGTAAGATTACAAACGTTATTTTGGGGGGCGCCTGGGCGGCCCAGTCAGTTGGGCCTCGACTTCGCCTCAGGTCATGATCTCACAGTTTATGGGTTCAACCCCCGGGTCGGGCTCCGTGCTGACAGCTCGGAGCCTGAAACCTGCTTCTGATTCTCTCTCTGTCTCTCTCTGCCCCTCCCCTGCTCAGGCTCTGTCTGTCTGTCTGTCTCTCTCCTCTCTCTCTGCCGTCACTGCCTCTTCATCCCACGGCTCCTGGGCCTCGTTCATCACTGGTGCCTGCCCCCCAGGACCCCTTAGCGGTCGAGTGTGCCCATGTGTGTGTGCCCATGCGTGTGCAACCCGTGGCAGCGCCAGGGCTGGGCTCAGGGAGGCCTGTGCCGCCCACCTCCAGTGCCCACGGGCTTTTCAGGCCCCCGGGCGAGAGCCTGGCCCCCCAGGGCCGGAAGCAGCGCAGGAGGGAGGCCTCTCAGCATCCGTGCAGGCCCAGCTCTCTGGCTGTCGGTTTGCAGAGGTCGTGACATCCCGGGACGGGATGGGGAGGCCTGCAGCCCGAGGGACACCTTTGCAAGTGGGAAAAGGGGTCACACAGAGGCCTGGGGCCTCCTCCGGTGGCTTCTTGGGCAATAGTGAGGGAGCAGGGTGTTCACGGAGCAGCCAGGATGGGGATGCTGGGGGGACAAACGGGCAGTCCTAGGCTTAAGGCCAGCAGGCCAACTGCACTGAGAGTGTCCCTGGGCATCGGGGGTGCCGGGGCGAATGCGCCACGGCCCCGGAGAGGTCCATGGAGGGGTCCACGGCGTGCTCCCTGGAGCCTGTGACGACGGGGCCTCACGTGGCAAAACGCAGCCGTGATAAAGGGCCCAGATCCCCCACGGTCACGGGGCGCTTGGGCCCCTCGCCATGTCCTTTCTCGTGGAGGAGCCCGCGGCCATCCGGTCACCCCCTCATTTGTGGGGCTGGTGTCCCTCGGCAGGTGAGACTTGTCTGGTCCCCAGGACCGTAGCGTCAGAGCAGAGACCAGCAGGTCCCCAGCCCTGTTCCCCGTCGGCCCTGCTCTGAGCTGCCAGCCTCTGCGCAGCCGGGTCCATGCGGGAGAGGGCTTTAGTCAACGGAGTTTGTGCCTGGGACTCGAGCTGAGAGCCCGTCTCCCCCAAGGTAGAGGGGGACACGTGTCAGGTGGCCTCACCTCCGAAGTCCACGCCCTTACAAAGCTCCCGAGGACCCACAGCCATCAGATCTCAGCGCCCAGGTCCTTTATTTCCTCCCTTAAAGTTTGCTTATTTTGAGAGAGACAGAGCGTGAGCAGGGGAGAGGCGGGGAAGGAGGGAGTCAGAGAATCCAAGCAAACTGTATGCTGCCAGCACAGAGCCCCGTGTGGGGCTCGAACTCATGGCCTGAGCCGAGACCAAGGCTCTGACCCTTAACTGACTGAGCCGCCCAGGCCGCAGCTCCCAGTTCCAGTGTCAGCACCAGCCCATGGTGGGCACATTATTTTCTCTCTTTAGGTCCCAAATGCTTCCTCAGAAAACGGGAGGCAGAGCAGGCCTTTAAACTCTTGTACCCGGCGAACTCCTACATATCCTTCAAAGCCCCGGTCCTACGCGTCTTCTCAGGGTGGAGGCCGTTTGCTGTCCTCTGGGGCTTCGCTGCACAGCTAACGTAAACCCGCCGGGTGTCACATGCCCGGTATCTGCCACTTCCCACGGGCAGGCAAGCACTCCCCACCCTGGCACACCTGCGGGCTCAAAAGCCATTTATCGATTGACCAAAAGAGGAGGCTAACAACTCCCTCAAAGCCGGTGGTTTTCTCGGGGCCCTTGTTGAAGGGGCTGTTGTGAATACACCCCAGTCCTCTCCTCTGGGTGCAGAATAACGCCAAGAAACTGCTTCCTGGAGCAGAACCCGGGGTGGGTGACCGCGGCCGCCGGGAGGCTCCTCCCCTGCCCCGGCCTGGTTCCGTGCCGGCCTCAGCGCCCACTGGTCTGCCGGCTGGCGCCGGAGGGCTCGCTGGCTGTGGCCTGGGAGCTGGGCTCCGGGCGCCGCTCTCTCCCCGCAGGAGAGAAGGAGACTCGCTGGTGAGCTCCTGCGTGGCTGCGATGCTCCGGGCCGGCCGTGGACCTCCGGGCTCAGTGTGCGGCCGCGCCCTCCCTCCAGGGGCCCGCCCACCACTTCCTCGGCCCGCAGGCTGGGTGCCAGGTGAGACCGGCTCCTGGATGGGGGGATCCGCGTTTCGGTGTGGTAGCAAGCCCCCCCCGGGGAGCAGTGATCTGGGCCACCGTGGAGGTGACCTGCGGCGGGGCTCCTGGCCTCGCACCAGCTGGCCGGGCGGCCTCACCATCAAGGGGGAGGTGGGGGGAGTTTATTGGTCTCTCGAAGCTTTTGTGAGTTCTCCCCATTAGTGAAAATTTGGGGGTCACCTCTAGATTAACACCTTTTTTTCAAAGGTTATTAGAGTTTGGAGATCTGGGGACTGGAAATATTACAGAAGGTGTTCATGAAAAGCATACAGCGTGTCCTTCCGCCCTGGGCTTCTGCCATCGGGGCCAGGTTTGGGGTCTGCAAATCGATATTTTGAAAGGCAATCCACAGCGTCTGAGTAGAAGACGGGTCTGCCCCCTGCTCTGTCATGAGGATCACACGAAGGGCTTGTTACGAGGCAAGTATTTGGGACCACTCTGCCCCAGCATGGGTTCGGAGCCTGGCGCTGTGCCCAGGAATCTGCATTGTAAATCGGCCCCCAGATAACTCCGCTGAACGTAGGTGGTCTTCTGACCACACAGCAAAAAACCTCTGCCCAGATCGTTAAAAGTGCCACGTGAGCAGGGCTCATTAAAATCTGGGTGGGTCTTACGTGGGAGCTGTGGACTTTTAGGTTTTGAACCCGCAATGCCCAGGAGAGGCTGGATGAATAGGGGCTTGAGAGGAAGGACTCTGTCTGGACTCTTATTTATTTATTTATTCATTTTTTATCGGAGTGAAATACACATAACGTGAAACTTACCCTCTGAACCATTTGTCAGCGTACGTTTCTTGGGCCTCAGGTTTATTCACGTTGTCATGCAGTGTCCCCCCTCCCCCCCCACACTGGACCTCTGTCCCCGTTACCCCCCGATCCTCCTGCCCCAGCCGCCCCCCATCTGCTCCTTCGGTAGAGTCAGTCCTCTGGGGGACCTGACAGCGTTTGTCCCTGAGTGTCCGCCTTATCTCAGCACAGCGTCCTCCAGGCTCACCCAGGGGTGGCCGGCGTCAGCACGTCCTTGCTTGTGAAGCGGGTAGTGTTCTGTTGTGCACAGAGACTCTGCTGTGTTCACCATCCGTCCGTCGGCAGACACGTGAGTTATTGTGAGTAATGCAGCTGTGGACACGGGCGTGCAAATCTCCATCCAAGGCCCTGCTTTCAGTTCTTTGGGGGATACGCCCAGGACTAGAATTTCTGGATCGCGTGGTAATTCTGTTTTAATTTTTTTTTTTTTGAGGAGGCTGGATTCTTGGTTTTGTTGACACTTGGTTTGCACCGAAACATCAAGGCAGATCTTCCCTGGCACCTTTCTATAATCCGCTTCTTTTTCTTTTTTAAGTTTTTATTCATTTATTTTGAGGGAAGGCGCACACGTGTGCACGTGCCCGCAGGGAGGGGCACAGAGCGCCAGAGAATCCCAAGCAGGCTCCACACGCCGTCCGTGCAGACCCCATGCGGGGCTCAAAATCATGATCGCCAAGATCGCGCCTGAGCCGAAACCAAGAGTTGGACCCTTAACCAACTGAGCCCCCAACCCTCCCGCCCCCCGCCCGGCCGTCCACAGGTCACCTCTCACTTGCTGCGTTCCCTCCTGATCTCCTAGCCCCAGAGGAAGCTGCTCACTCCCGCTTTGCTGCTGCAGAGCGCAGGTGCTGGGGGCCACGGGGCCCTTCCTCACCCGCCACCGCCCGTCCGCTAGGGGGCATTCCCACCCCCAGCCCTGCCCCTGCCCTGGGGACTCGGGCCGCATGCGGGGAAAACCAGCCCCACAGATGTGGGGCCCGCAGCTGACAAGCCGTCACAGTGCGGAGCCGGTGTTAACAGTGAGGAGGCCACACTGACACAAGTGTCATCAGCACCCAAGAAGTGCCACAGGATCCCGGGGCGGCAGGGGGCACTGGACTCTGCCCCCCCAGTGCCCTCTGCAGCTGCGCAGTGACGCAGGGGAGAGACTGAGAGCAGAGGCCACGGGTGTGTATCCCCCAGGCCCGGGAGGTGGTCACAGCCCGCCCAGTACCCTGCGGCCCTGAAACGCCGAGCAGGCCCTTCAGAGGGAGCCCTGCAAGGCGAAGCCTTCTGCCAGCCCGGCGCCCATGCAGACACGGGACAGCTGTGCCCGCTGGACGTGGCACGCTGGTGACGGCGGCATCCGGGACACCTGTGGCCGAGGGGCTGGCAGGCCTGGCGAGGATGCATCACCCAGCTTTTTAAAAATTTATTTATTTAACATAAAAAAGGAAGCAAAAAGTCAGAAGCAAAAAAGTCAACGGATCGTCACGGTATTACGAACGTGGTGGGTATTTGGACACTTCTTGCCATCCGGCAACAAAAGCAAACAAGAAAAGATCTGTTTTGACCAGAGTGACTTGGTTGCTTGAGACGGAGAAACGCCCCCACCCTGTAGCTCGTTAGTGGTTCTGAGAACTGGGGCCGCCGTTGTGGGCCCGCCCGACTCGTTCAGTCGCTTAGCAACACGAGACTATGGAAACCGGAGCTGCCGGGGTTTGCCGGCGTGTGCGCGTGCGTCCCCGGTGGAGCCATGAGCCAGAACAGGCCGCAGTCGCCCCCGCTCGCAGCCAGTGTCACTTTGCGGGGCCCCTGCTCTGTCTGGGGCTGTGGCCTGTCACCCACAGTCCTTGAAAAGTCCCTGGAGACACGGCCTGTGCATGAGGCTCCCTCTGGATACAGTGTTGAAGGTGCATCTGCAAAGGCGCCCGGCTGGCTCGGTGGGTTGACCATCCGGCTCAGGTCATGATCTTGCAGTTCATGGGTTCGAGCCCCTCGCCGGGCTCTGCGCTGACAGCGCAGGGCCTGCTTGGGATTCTCGCTCCCTCTCTGTCCCTGCCCCTCCCAGTGCGTGCTGGAGCACGCTGGGTCTCAAAAGAAACAGACTTTGAAAAGGTGCACCTGTGGTCATCATCTGTCACAGTGAGGTCTGTCACGCCCCCCGTTCTAGTGTCTTCCATGCGGACTGCAGTGCTGTGAGCATTCACTGTGCGAATACTTCCATGCTCCCACGGGTTCTGTGAACGTTCCCCGCAACTGGACCTGCCCTTTGGGGAGAGTCTGCGTTCTGGCAACTACTACTATTTTTTTTTTTAACGTTCATTTATTTTTGAGGGTATGAGCAGGGGAGGGGACAGAGAGGGGGACAAAAGATCTGAGATGGGCTCTGCGCTGACGCATAAGCCCGACGAGGGGCTCGAACTCACGAACCTGAGATCACGACCTGAGCCGAAGTCGGCTGCTTAAGCGACGGAGCCCCCCAGGCGCCCCTCCTCTGGCAACTTCTGAACTGAACTTCAGTTCATGAGAAATTGAGCCCAGAGTTGGGTGGGAAGCACATTCATCCGGCCGAACTCGAGTTACCAGAAGGAAAGCACAGAACCGGCTTTAAGTGACAATTTGGGAGCCCTAGAAACGTGGAAAACACTTTTCTTGACAAAGTGAGATGTGTGTAAAAGGTGTGTTTCTGCAGAGAGGCTAACAACTCTCCTTCGCCCAGCGTAGATTTTTCTCCGTTCCCTCACACAGTAAAAAAATTAAAAAAATTAAAATTCCTGCCTCCCCATGCTCGGGAGGCCGGGGAGTGGGCTGATCCCTGGAGAGCCGGTTCTAGAGAAAGCAGGGGCGAGGGCGGGGGCAGTGGTGCAGAGGAGCCCGGGCCTCTTAGAACATTGACGGGAAACAACCCTGAGAAATGCAGCAAAGAGAGATTTTGCTGTAGGACGTGTTGGAAAACCGCGAACGTTTGGCTAAAATCTGCACCAGCCGCTTTTGCTCCAGAGCTGATGTGTGACCCTCCGCGAGGGGCTGTGGTGGCGGAAAAAGCGCGCAGCACGTGTGGACCGCAGGCAGGCTGTCGGGTTTCCCTGGAGCTGCCCGACATTGCCATGGGGTGCTACCTCACATGGGGGGTGCTTCTCACGTGGGGTGCCAGCCGGAACTGTGTCTCGGCAGCTGTGGATTCTGGCTGCCGCAGAGGCGCAGGGTCCGTGCGGCTGAGGTCTGCCTGGCGCGTGCTGCAGGGTCCCCACCCTGGCCTGCGGCAGTGCCAGACCCGACTGAGTCGCCCGGGGCAGGGGCGCCCTCGGAAATACTTTACCCTGACGTCTGTGCTCATCAGAAAAATCATTAACCTCTACCTGGGTCTCTGGATGAAGTTTGGGGTTTTGGGTTAGGGTGTGTGTGTGTGTGTGTGTGTGTGTGTGTGTGTGTGTGTGTGTGTCTGTGGTGTGTGTTTAATGCAAGAATTACTTACCAGTCAGTAAACCCCTTCCCTCCCTTGAAAACAGCTTCATTTCCAGAGAAGCTGTCTCTTGCTGGGAATTCGAAGATTCCCAAGACGCACACAGGGCACCGGGAGCCGGTCCACGGCTGTGGCCGTCCGCTCCGTGTTTCTTCACAAACGGCTGTCTGATGAGCTGCCAGACTTAAACCGTTTGGGTTTCCCGTGGTGATTTTGGACGGGGAGCAAGTTTCTGTCCAGGGGATTTGCCCCCCCCAAGCTGCTTCCTCTGTGCCGCCCGCACCCCGGGCCTGTGTGCGCCCCCAGCACCGCTGACCGGGGCCGGGGTCTGCCGCCGGTACCGACACCCGTGCCGGGCTGGGGACGGCGTGAGGGGCCCCTCCCCATCAGAGGGTGCGTCGTTCTGGACCTGGGGCTGCCCCAGGCAGGTCGGCAGGGCCCCAGTGTAGACGAAGCCTACGCGCAGGCCACGGCGGCCCCTCCTCCCGCCCCAGCCGAGGACGCGGGGGGTGTGGGGGGACTGAAGTGCGGCTCCACACCGGCGATCTCCAGACGGAGCCTCTCTTGCCGTCACAGGGGGGAGGTGCCGGGGCTCCACTGTGCACCGTTGGCCAAAACTCCTCCCCGGCCCCTTTGCACATAAATCAGGACAGTCTGGGTGGTTCCCCGCATCTCACGCGATGCTGACATCTGTGGGGTGAGATCCCTCGTGTTGTGCGTAGAAAAAGCAAATGGGAAGATGAGGCGGCGTTTTCCAGTTGCCCTGGGGATTTTTATCCAAGCGGGCAGAAAGATGCCACCCCCTCCAAGCCGGGGCGGGGGGATCCCCGCCTTTGCCTGTTGGATGCGGGACTCGTGTGGGCCTGGAGGGGCCGCCGCCATCGGCCAGCTCCCCAGACACAGGGTCAGCTCCGGCTGCCACGGCAGGAGACCACGCACAAGACCACGGAGGGGCGTAAACAGCAGTTACTCCCTTCTGGTCCCAGGGCCTGGAAATGCAAGAGTCAGGCACACGCCGGGAGGTGTGAGAGGCAGGTGCATGCTGGTAGCTTCCAATTGAGCCAAGGCCTCTGTCCCCGTGTTCTCTGGGTGATCACAGGCAGAGCCCCTCCCCGAAGGGACCCCACTTCTCCTGCACCACATGCAACACCTCCACGAAGGCGCCGCCCGCAAATGCTGTCATGATGGGGGACACGGCTGCACACGTTCAGTCCCCAACAGGCGGGAGCCTGTGTCTTCATCATTCTGGTTCCCTCTGTCTCCCCCTAGGGCCCCTCCACCCTTCTGAGCATCTTTACAAAATGCCAGGTTCTTACCGTCGAGCCGGCGTGCTGGGAAAGACGGACGGGGCTCTACCCATCCGTCTAGGGGCACGACATCTGGCAGGGACTGCGCGGCCCCACCCACTCGTCAGGCCCTCAGGAGACACAGCGCGCGTGTGACCGTGTGTGCTGTCGGGAGTGGGTCGTAAGCGCCAGCCTCCTTCCTTCCCTCTTCCTGCTTCTCGCACGTCCGGCGGGAGACCCTCCACGCCCGCACAGACTCAGGGGCGCTCGGTTTCGTGTCTGTACCAGTGGGTGGGACTGCACACCCTGACCCACAGCCGCACGTCACTCGGCGAACCCCACGTGGCTCCGTTTCCCTGTATGGCCTTGCCCCCTTCCTCTGCACGGGGCATGAGGGTGAGCGCCCCTGGCTCTGACCTGCCCCCTGCTCATCACGCTGATTTTCCCGTTTGCAATAACGTTGTGCTCATCTCTTCCTACGCACTCGCGCAGGAGCACGACTGCGGCATCCGCGTGCTTCTTAAGTGTTGGCGAATCACTTTAGACATCCAGTTACGTCTCCGCCTCCGGCAGCGTCCTGTGTTAACGTTCCTCCTTACCTGTGTTAACATCTGACGCGTACACGGGGCCTTCTTGGTTTTAGTTGAGCGCTGGCAGTTCTGATGCCGAGAGGAGACAGAATGCTCGGTGACGGAAAGGCCACCGGATCCACTCAGGAGTGGGGGGTCTGGGCCTGGGTGCCCGCAGCCACGACTCCTGGCCTGCCCCGCTCTGCTTTGCTCCCCACTGTCAGACCAGCGGGCTGGGCCAGGCGGGAAGAACCGGGGGCCTGTGTCAGAGCGGGAGGACCTGTCCCACGGTGCTCGGACGCCGGTGGGGGCCGGGCCCTGGCAGGCACGGGGGGCGCCCACGGGCGGTGCTGTGCGGGAGGCGAGACAGCACGTAAACTATGTGCGTTTGCAGCGAGCTCTCCTCTCCCAGACCCGTCACGAGCAAGAGGGGGCCACAGCGAGAGCTGCCTTCCCCGGCGCAGCACGGCTTGCGTGGGGCGGGCTGCCACGGTCGGCAGCGCCCGGCGTGTGGTCACGGAGCTCGGGGGCTGTGAAGGGCTACGCTCACTGCCCTGCGGACGGAGCGGACTGCCGTCGTGGCCTTCATGGAAATGGAAGAGGCCACCGCGAGCCGTATTTCAGAACTCGGTGTTCCCAGAGTGAAGGGGAGACACAAACCACGGAGCCTCTTCGGCCAGGAGCTGTTACCAAGCACACTTCGAACCTCGCTGTTCCATTTTCCTGACCGTCACTTGAACCACAAACATCGCGGAGCCCATGTGGCACGTTAGCGGCGGAGGACATAGACTCCTCCCGGACGCGTGTGCCCACGCGACGGCCACTGCCCACTGTTTTGCAAGAAAAACACTAGAAGAACGTACTTCCGGAAAGACTGTCGTAGTCATCTCCGTATTTTCCACAGTTGTTCAGCGCCCGCCGCACAGTAGGGCCTCGAGGGCTGTCTGCGCCAGGCCCGCATCAGGCACACACTCAGCTGACCCCCATGTCCTCCGACCGCCTTCATCTGAGACACCACACCTGTTTGTGCGGAACGGAATACAGAAGCTTCCAGGGGATGCCGAGCAGGACACGGGAACTCTGTCCCCGTCCACCCCAACTGCCGTTACTGCCCCCGTGGTTGGCCTCTTCACGGGAGGGTGGACTGGACCCCGGGTCCAACCTTCGCTGGCCCTGGGGCGTCTGCCTTCAGTGTCAAGGCCTAGTGTCGGGGCACGTGCTCTGAAAGGACGGCAGACAGGGCCACGTGGCCGTGCCTGCACCTGCTGACGTGAGCCTCGTGGGAGGGCATCGTCAGAGCGGGTACGACCCCAGCACACGCACGCCGTGCTGTCTGCCCGTTAGTTTGGTGGACGCTTCTGTTTTCGGATTTGGGCGGGTGTGAATAATCCTGCCCCTAACGTTTGTGTTCCAGTCGAGTGGACACGTGTCTTCATCTCTCTCGGGTGCACGTCCGTCTAGGAGCAGAGCTTCTGGGTTGCGTGGTGCCTCTGCGTCTCGCATTTGGGGGGACGCCACACAGGGCGCTGCCTCCTTCCCGTCCCCACCAGCACTGAGTGAGGGTTCTGATTACCCGTCCTACGGATGCGACTGACTGTCCTTCGACTGGAGCCACCGAAACGAGCAGGAAGTGTGTCTCATGGTTTGGTTTGCGTTTCCCGGTCGCTAATGAGGGGGGATGTCTTTTTTCTTATGCCCGTGTGAGTATCTCCTTCGTCTTTTCATCATGGACTTGCGGGATTTCTTCAGATATCCTGGATACAAGTCCCCCGTCGGAAAGATGATTTTCATTCTCATTCTTATTCTGTGTCTTTTCACTTTCTCGATGGTGTCCAAAATCTGGCATTTTGATTTGGTACAATATGCCTACTTTTAAAACTTTTTCTTGCTTAGTTTTGATGTCGTGTCTGAGAGAGGCCACGGCGCGGCCCAAGCGCGTGACGGTTTGCAGCTTCACCTTCTCCGACGCCTGCGGTTTTAGCTCTTGTGTTCAGCTCCTGGAGCCGTGTTGAGCTAATTTTTGAATGTGCTGTTTTGCTGGGGCCCTGGTTCATTCTCTGGCCCGTGGGTGTCCCCCCGTCAGCCCCAACTGCCAAAGGGACCGTCCTTTCCCCGCCAAGCAGCCATGGCGCCCTTGTCAAAAATCAGGTTGTTCATTCGCGTGAGGGTTGGGGGGCAGATTTCTGTTTTCACACTCGGGGTGAAGATGCAAGCCCACCTGCTAATGCCGTCACGAGGGCTCCGTGCCGTAGTTGGTGAGAGGAGCCCCCCGCGTACGGCCAGGCACGGAGCGCTGCGTGGGCTCGGGGAGGCTGGTTCCTGTAGGACGCGCTGCCGCCGAGGCCGGGGCAGCCATCCCGTTGCCATGCCAACGCGCCCTGGCCCACGCACCGCCAACCTGGCCGGCAGGGATGGAAAGAATGACTCTGTCTTTTCACGGAGAGGGACGATGATCTCAGGTGAGGGGCCGGGGTTTGGAACAAGATGTCCTTGGTAACAAAGGCTCGGGGAAAACATGGCCCCAACAGCGTTTCCAGGGCGGCCGCTTCGCCCCACTTTTCCCTGGGCCCAGGATGCATTTCTTTCCTGCATGGGGCTGGCCCAGCTGCCAGGCTTCCAGAACCCTCCAGGCGGCTGGCTGGGGGCTGACGCGAGGACCCCCAGCCCTCAGGCTTCCCCAGCAGTTTCCCAAAGTCCCGGTGTTCTGTATTCCTCCCACGAGAATGTTCCATGCTCTGCGGAGCGCCTCCAGACTCCGGCGGGGGGGCTCCAGGCCCCTGCGGGCCACCTCCTGGGGCCGAGCGGCCGTGTTGTGTCACGCGGGGTCCTCCTGCCACCAGCCGCAGGGAGGACCTGCTCGCAGCTGCTCCCACGTCCTGGTGGGAGTCCCTCCCCGTCTCAGCGGCGGCTGATGGGGCGTCTGTGCCTTGTCCCCCCACTCCCGCCAGGAGCGGGTGCTGTGCCCTCCTGGGTGGGCAGGGCCCCTCTCTCAGGGGCTCCCGAGGCCTCAAAAGCACACCGTGCAGACCCTCTCGGGAACCAAACATGCCACAGTGGGTAGGTGCCCTCAGGATCTGGTCCGCCGTGGGGCTGGGGAAGGGGCCGGGTCCCCCTCCTGGGCCGAGCCCACGGTGCTGGCGCTGGTGCAGCCGTCGTGTCTGCTCACACCTTCTTCTGAGGCGCCAGCCCTCAGTGTCCCCGGCTCTCTGTCACCGCGATGGGACCGTGCGCCCCCACAAGGGCAGGGACTGGCCAGCCTGGTCGGTGTGGAGCCCTGGCAGCCGTGGGCGCTCCCGGGGCCGTGCCGAACGCTGGTCGGTGTGAGGTCTGGCCCCTCGGACCCAGGTTTTCCCGCTCATTCTGCTCCATCCCTCCCTCTGCCAGCACGGACTTTCTAGTACCTCCCTCACCTGCTTAGAGAGGCACCTCCTCCTCCCTCCTCCAGGACAGTCCACGAGGCTTTCTGTGCCTTTCGGAGCCTGACGCCACCCCGCGGAGCCACGGGTCCACTGGTTCTGCCCCCTGCTCTCCTCTGCAGGGCCCCCCCCCCCGGGCCTGTCAGGACGAGGACCCCAGCGCCGGCATCCTGGCCCTCGGTTCTCACAGCACCCTGGACAGTGTGGGCTGGAGCCGAGGGACAGGACACCCTGCAGAGGCCGTGCAGGGAGCTGCCCGCTCCCCGGGAGGGCGTGCGGTGCCGGGCTGGCCTCAGTTTCCTCGCGGGCACTGGCGTGGTCGCTTCGCCTGTGGAGATCTGTGGAAAGGAGGGAGACAGAACTTTCTGCACGAGCCTGGCAGCGCCTGGCCTTCCGGGTGGCCCAGGGCCGGCCATCCTCCTCATCTCGCGCGGAAGGGCAGGGGCTTGCGGGCGCTCGGGGCTCCTGGTGCACAGGTGTGCTCAGTGCCGGGCCTCACGGGAGGAGGGGCTGTCTGGATGCTCTCACGGTGGGGGGGCGGGGGAGGGAGAGCGGCAGGATGGGGCCAGGGGGGCCAGGGACAGGGGGGAGGGCCAGGGTGGGGGAAGGGCCAGGAGGGAGAGCGGCGGGTGGGGAAGGGCCGGAGGAGAGCGGCAGGACGGGGGTGAGGGTGGCTGGGGAGGAGAGCGATGGGGGCCGGGGGAGGAGAGCGGCAGGACTGGGGGTGAGGGTGGCGGGGAGGAAGAGCGGTGGGGAAGGGCTGGGGAGGGAGAGCGCGGGGGAAGGGCCTGGGGAGGGAGAGCAGCAGGATGGGGTCAGGGGGGTTGGGGGGGGGGAGGGAGAGAGCGGCGGTGGGGAAGGGCCGGGAGGGAGAGCGGTGGGGGGGGAAGGGCTGGGGGAGGGAGAGCAGACGGGGTGACGGGCTGGGGAGGGAGAGCGGCGGGGGCGAAGGGGGGAGGGAGAGTGGCAGGGACAGGGGGTGAGGGTGGCTGGGGAGGGAGAGAGGCGGGGAAGGGCTGGGGAGGGAGAGCTGGCGGGGGGAAGGGCCGGGGAGGGAGAGCGGCAGGACGGGGGGGTGGGGGCCGGGGAGGGAGAGCGGCGGGTGGGGGGGCCTGGGGAGGGAGAGCGGCAGGGACGGGGGTGAGGGGTGGCTGGGGGAGGGAGAGCGGCGGGGGGGGAAGGGCTGGGGGAGGGAGAGCGGCGGGTGGGGAAGGGCCGGGGGAGGGAGAGCGGCAGGGACGGGGGGTGAGGGTGGCTGGGGGAGGGCAGAGCGGCGGGGTGGGCTGGGGGAGGGAGAGCGGCGGGGGGGGGAAGGGCCGGGAGGGAGAGCGGCAGGAACGGGGGTGAGGGTGGCTGGGGGAGAGGAGAGGCATGGGGAAGGGCCGGGGAGGGAGAGCGGCAGGGATCGGGGTGGGGAGAGGTGGACTGCTGGGGAGGAAGAGCGGCTGGGGGGAAAGGGCTGGGGAGGGAGAGCGGCGGGGGGGGAAGGGCCGGGGAGGGAGAGCAGAGGGTGGGAAGGGGGTGGGGGAGGGAGAGAGACAGGGTGGGGGGAGGGGAACACCGAAGACAGAGCGTGGGGGGCTGGGGAGGGAGAGCGGCATGGGGGGGAGGGCCTGAGGAGGGAACACCTGGGGGCTTGGGGTGGGGGGAAGGGCGGGGGTGGGAGAGCAGCTTCCCCCCAGGTGACTCCGGCACCCAGCACAGCTTCTGGAAGCGGGAGCAGCAGCTAAGCCTGTTTCCTGACTTCATTTTCCTCCGAAACAGAGCTGCATTTCGTCAAAACCTCTAAATATTTATCTTAACAGTCTTAACCATAATTTAAAATTATTTGCCATATTCTAGGGGATGTTCTAAGTTTCCTGTTGTGCAAGAGCTTTCTTGTCTTCATAGCCATGCGGCCAGTGGGCTCCGCGCCGCGTCACGAGCGGTGGGGGCCAGACCGCTGCCCCCTGGAGCCGGGTGGCCCTCTGCTCACCCAGCCCCTGTGTGATGGAGGAGGGGTGCACCCCTGGGGAACTGCTCCCACTGCGGCTGGGGCGGCCTTGGGTAGCATGCCTTCCCTCCTATGACTCAGTTTCCTCAAGCGTGCCTCCTGGTGTTTCCCACGTCTGATGTGGGTGGTTTTACATGGCGGCATCCAGATGTCCTGGGTCCCACAGAAGGGACTCACCCTGCAGTTGTGAGCAGCCAAGACTGAGTTGAGCGTTGACTAGTTTTCTTAGCACTCACCGTCTCCCTTTTAGACAAAGACAATAAGCATCAGTCCCCGAGACGGGTGGCAGGAGAATCCAGCTAGAATTTAAGGATGTTAAAAATGCTTTTATATTTTTAAAGATTTTCTTCATATTTATTTTTTGAGAGAGAGACAGTGCGAGCAGGGGAGGGGCCGAGAGAGAGGGAGACACAGAATCAGAAGCAGCTCCAGGCTCTGAGCTGTCAGCAAGGAGCCCAACGCGGGGCTCGAACCCACGAACCTTGAGATCATGACCTGAGCTGAAGTCAGATGCTTAACCAACTGAGCCACCAGGAGCCCTGAAGATGGATTTATTTTTAAGGCACGGAGCCCGCAGGCTGCCAGCCGGCAGGGGCAGTGGGGAGCATGGGAAATAGAAGGGATTTCGTTGATTCGGTTTAAAAATTCAGTAGTGAAGGTCCGTGATTTATTTTTGCACCAGTGACGACCAGTTCAAATGTTGGTGGGGCATGCGTCGGGGGAAGACAATATTTTTGCTAACTTGAGCCTCCGGAGTCGGAGCTACGCAGGGTACGCGGTGCAGCCCACCCACGGTTAATCACGCGGGATCTTCTCCCAGTCCCCTCAGTAGCCGGGGTGGTCACAATGCGTCTCTGTTCAGCCTGGACCACAAAACCTGTGTGATGAAGTGAGTTTGGGTTAAAAAACAAAAAGCCACAGGCGGTCCATGCTTCTGTGGTCCACCTGACATCAGTCTGGCGTCCGAGAGGCCCAGCATCACAAAGCGTTGTTTTGTACATGCGTCCTTTACATTTTGGTTCCATTTATTCAAATCCACTGGAAACTTCAAAGTTTTCAATGAATGCAGTGCCGGAAAACTTCTCTTCCATGGAGCTTTCGGTGCGGCCCAGTTAACACCGGGATGGCGTGCTCACAGAAGACGCTGGAATGCTTTTCTGAAAAGGACAGGGAGCCGGCCGGGTGAGCTGCGCCCTGACGCCCCTTTGGAAGCATCTTCTGACCAAGTCTACATTTAAAAATTGGCTGTGTTTATATTCTGTACCCAACTGGAACGTCACGGAGACAGTCTAGGGTTCCAAGCGTTCGAATTTGGCAAAACATTCAGAAAGATCCGCAGGACGACTTGTTTGATGAGTTTGGGTCTATGCAGCATTTGCTGACTGGGTTCTGTGAATGGAGAGCGGAGGTGATGCCCACCCTGCGTCCAGACGTCTCGTGTGGAGAAGGCGGCCCCGGGGGAAAGCCCGCAGCCCGCCAGCCGGCGCGCACGGCGCGCACGCGTTACAGGTTTGGTCCGGGGCGTCCACCCCTTTGCGGCCTCCAGTCCCGACATCCGGCACTGAAAACGGTGGAAGATGAGGATGTGGGAACAGGGAAGAAAGCCCTAGGGCCGGGTGTGCGGGAAAACCAGAGTGTGTGAATGTGTAGCAGGAGGGATTATTTCCACTTGACAGTTTACATGTGACATAATCAGTACAAAGGATTTTGTTAAGTTTTGTTTTACTATACACAGTAATAGACTTGGAATAGTTTGTGCTGATAATAGATTTTACTTTCTATTAAAAAACTTTTTTTCGTGTTTATTTTTGAGAGAGAGAGACAGAGCACAAGTAGGGGAGGGGCAGAGAGAGAGAGAGAGAGGAAGACACAGAACTGGAAGCAGCTCCAGGCTCTGAGCTGTCAGCACAGAGCCCGACGTGGGGCTTGAACCCACAAACCTCAAGATCACGACCTGAGCCGAAGTCGGAGGCTTAACCGACTGAGCCACCCAGGTGCCCCTTGCTGATAATAGATTTTAAGTAGAACTGTTTCATAGGCCCAGAAATAAAGAAAATACAAATGTCAGACAATAATTAGATATTTCAAAAAAAGTGTATATTTTAAAAAATTGTTTTTAGCCACTCTTTGTACTGTGAGCAGTGTCTTGGTTTGGTTGCTGAGTTACACTGTCACCAAGATGGTATCACACAGCGCGTCCCCTCTGTGCCGTAATGTAATCATCATGTTCCCTTTTGTTTCCCTTGCTCCTTAAGAGTACAAATGATATCTTCCTTGGTTTTTTGTTCATTATTTACTTAATCCAGCTGTCTGAAGGTATTTAGTGCCTACTCTGTGCCAGATTTGTAACTTTATAAACCCCAGGGATAGTAAGGGTATAGTAATGTAAGGCTCTTTCAAGTTGGGGGCACCTGCGTGGCTCAGTCGGTTAAGCATCCAACTCTCGGTTTTGGCTCAGGTCATGACTTCATGCTTCGTGAGTTCAAGCCCCACATCGGGCTCCATGCTGTCAGTGCAGAGCTTGCTTGTGATTCTCTCCCTCTCCCTCCCTCTCTGTGCGTCCCCTGCTTGTACTCTTTCTCTCAAAACAAATAAACTTTAAAAAAAAGTTGGACGGATGATGAATGGATGCAGGGATGGATGGACAAGTGGATGGATGTGCAGATAGATGTTGGTTGGGTGGATGGAGGGGTAGGTGGGTGGATGAGTGGTTGGGTGGATGGAGGGGTAGGTGGGTGGATGAGTGGTTGGGTGGATGGAGGGGCAGGTGAATAGATGGTGGTGGATGCCTGGATGATGAATGTATGTGTGGATAGATAGATGGGCAGATGGATAGATGGGGGATGAATCTATGGATGGATGGATAGGTGGATGGATGAATGGATGACTGAAGAGATGGGTGGATGGATGAATGGCCAGATCGATGGATAGAGTGTGGACTAAGTCGTTCATAAGAGCATCACTGATAACCTGGTTGTGAGTTTTGTTCTGAGTCTACACACAGTCCCGGTTTATTACAACACAATCTCCCTGTTGGCCAGATCATTTTAGACTGTGTAATGGCTCTGTGGGTTCCTGGTCATCAGAGTAAGTAGGTGAGAAAGCAGGACTAAGTTGGTATAAACCTTCCAAACCCTTGATGGATTTTGGGTTTCCAGAGGGTGGCCTGCAGAATCCGTTTTTGATTGGACAGTGCGGTCGCCCGTTAGAGGCTGTGACTGGCCAGGGACCCTTTCAGCGAGGCGGGGTCTCGTTCTACACCAGGTGTGGTTTCCAGGTGGCTGGCAGATGGGATCCGCTGTACCTGTGGTTCTGAGGGAGGGGAGAAACAACCCAGACCGGGACCTTGTGTCACGGAGCAATCTAGAACCACGTCCGTGCGCTGAAACCCTGCCCGTGGTGAAGCCCGCCCGTCGCCTCTCCTCATAGGACACACCTCTGCCTGCCCTGGGCCCTGCCAGCCCTTGGCTCACACTGCCCCCAGGTGACCATGGCTTGTCCTGTCCCTCCTGGTCCCTGCGAGCCTCCAGCTGGCTGTTCCCTGACGCTTGTTGAAGGTAATCGAATGCCAGCCTCTCCTGTTTACTTCAGGGAGGTGCTTATTCCGGAGGTCGGGGCCCTGAGCTGTCTAAGCAGGTCAAATCCAGCCAGATTCCTGATGTGTGGAGGGGAACTGGCTGCTAAGAATCGCGGGTGCTGCCACGTGCCAGGGCTGGTCCCACTGTGCTGTGCTCGTGAATCCTAGAGGGGCCACTGTTACCGCTCGTCAGTTTTCGTTGGGGAAACCGAGGCCCAGAGAAGTGAGGAAGGTGACCCGCGGCCCACAGCTGGTTCATGGCGCAGTCAGGGCCCAGAGCGGATGGCCTGCGCTGCCCGAGGCCTGTGTACTCTTTTCCAGCATTTTATTGTGAAAAAGTCCAACACGCAGGAAAGTTAAAATAACTTTACGGTGAACACCCACAGGCCCACATCACATTCACGTCGTCTGTGTCCACCTGTCTCTCATCCCTCTGTCCATCTGCGAATCTGTCTTTTTTCAGTGTGCATTTCAAACAGCATTTGAAGACACTGGTACGTGTCACCCCAAACGCTTGAGCCCACATTTCACCAACTAGAGTTCCATATTCGTGTTTTGGGTAAAATTTCTATGCCATGAAATACACCTTAGGTTTCCTGTTTGCTGAGTTTCAACCAAAGCAAACACTTGTGGGACCCGTCCATTATCAAGATGTGGGACTCTTCCATCACCAGACAGCCCCCTACTTCCTAATAAGTCTGCCCCCCATCCCTCGGGGGAACCATGGTCCTGACGTTTTCATCATAGATTTGTTCTGCTTGCTCCAGAACGTGGCAGAAACCAGAGTCTGCATTTTTAACCACCAGTCCACACTTCCATGTGGGTGAGGGGCTTTCTGAGGGCTGGCTGGGGGGCCGGGGGGTGTGGTTCACAGATCCGGGCTTTCTCTGAGCATCAGCCAGGGTTCTCATTGCTTCTGCGGCCAAGCAGAGCCACGGGGCCATCTACTGTCTGTCTAGGCTCTACCCGTCTGTCTGTCATCCGTCTATGTATCTATCTACTGTCTCTCTCTCATTGAATTTTTTAATGTTTATTTTTGAGAGAGAAAGAGAGAGACGGAGTGTGAGTGGGGGAAGGGCAGAGAGAGAGGGAGACACAGAATCCGAAGCATCTCTCTGAGCTGTCAGCACAGAGCCCGACGCGGGGCTCGAACTTACAGAGCACGAAATCATGACCTGAGCTGAAGTCGGACGCTCAACCGACTGAGCCCCCCAGGCAGGCGCCCCTCATCTCTCTCTCTCTTGCTGTCCACCTACCACGCACCTCTCTTTTTTTATCATCTATCGACATCTGTCTACCGATCTATCTTCCTGCAGGGTGAGAGAGAGATTTATTTTTTATTTTTTTGAAGTTCATCTTGATTTTAACAACCCAGGGCGGGCAAGTGTGAAACGTGTGGGGCAGGCCAGCCGGCTGGAGACCGGCGAGGCGGCGGCTACAGTCGTGAGGCAGAATTGCTTTTTCTCTGGGAAAACTGTTTTTGCTCGTAAGGACGTCAGCTGGTTGGGTGAGGCCCACCCACTGTATGAACACTGAGCCCTGCCACTCAGAGCCCACTGACCCCACGCTCCCCGAACCTACCCAGTCCCTTCACGGTCACACCGACTCGCGTGTGACCACGCAGCTGGGCACTCCCGCCTCCCCAGCTGACACGTGAAATTGGCCCTCGCCCTGGCTGTGGGAAGGCGGGGTCCCCAGCAGAGGCGCGACCTCAGCGACCGTCGGGGAGCGCGCGCGGCCTGGGCTGCTGACAGCACAGCTGTTGTGCAACACGGAGGCTCCGGGCACCGCTATTCGCCGCGGGATGACGCGCTCCTCCCAGTAGATGATCTGATTGTGTTTTAACGAGAATAATATTTGCTTCGAGGAAGGATGAACCAGCCGTGTTTCGATGTCAGCCAGATGTCTTCAAGTACCTGCCCCTCCCAGGATTAGGGGTCTGGCAAATCCTGGGATACAGCCGCCTCCCCGCCCCCCCCACCCCCTCACCCCCCTCCCAACTGTTAAGGCCACGGGTGTTTCCAGGGAAATGTGGGCCACGTGTAGCTGATTCATTTACACGTTGCTCATCAAAATGCATTTTGTAAGAGCTATTTGGCGCCCGGGTAGCCTTTCAAATCCTTTTTATAAGCCTCTTACCATCCGTGTTGTTTCAGCCAAGTGTTACCAGAGCCTCCACTTCAAAAGACTGACGTTCGGTCCGAAACCCAGAAGCTCTGGCGCGGGAGCGGGTACAAGCCTGGCCTGACGTTTTCTGCTGATTGTAGGCCGAGCGAAGCCCGCGGCTGGGAAAGACGCGACTCTGGGCGTCGGCATTAACTGTTCTCTCCCCTTATGTTTTTCAGGCTCACAACACGCTCCGAGCAGAGAGTGCGGGGACCCACCACGGCTGTGACAGGTAGGGCTCTGTCACTCGCTCCCGTGCGGGTCTGGGACGGCTCCGTAGGTGACCGTGCTGCCTCGCACGGGTCTTTCTTTGACTCTTTTCTTTTGCCCAAGGATGGGGCAGAGAAGTGGTGTCTGCTTCTCTGCTTCTCTTCACTAGAGCTGAGCCGCTGGCTCTTCGATGTGCTCCCTCAGTCGCTTTCGGGAGCACCTGCTGGGTGACGGCTCTGGAGAGACGGCTGGGCGTCGGCCGGGACAGAGGCCCGCGTGCGTCCTTCCGGAGAGACCGACCGGGGCGGGGGCCACCTGCAGGAGGGTAGGTGCCCCGGGGGCAGCCTGAGAGGGAAGAGCTGGGGGCGCGCGGTGTGCGGGCGTCGTTCTGGAGGAGGGGGGAGGGGAGGAGGTCACGCACGTCCCGCTCTGGCAGGTGCCAGGCTCCGTCCTGTTGCTGCTTCAGGCGCGTGCGCTGGGATGGGATCGACTCCGGCAGAACTCGCCGTCCACCGCGGCCCCGGGTTTCCACGTGTGCACGGCGGCGTGACCGTGGCCAACACACAGAAACACCCCCGCCGACCCCCACACACCCCGCTGGGACCCCTGCTGGGCCCCCACGAGACCCCTACAGACACCACCGACCCCGTGCTAGGCCCCGCCACGCCTCACCGCCTCACACAGGCCCCTGCTGGCCCCAGCAGCCTCTGTCTGATTTCTGTCCCTGGAGGTCGGCGCTGCCTTTTCCGGGACGTCACTGAGGTGCAGGGACCCGGGATGGGACTCTGCGCAGCTGTGTCCTTTCCCGCCGCCCTGTGTCTGACCGCTCGCTCCCTTTCCCGCCGGTGGGATTCCCCGATGCAGACGCTCAGCAACGCTTGTCCGCCCACCCGGGGAGGGCCGCTGGCCGGGTCCAGTTCCGAACCGTCGAGCACGGAGCCCCTGGAAGCCCGTGTGCCAGCCGGGTGGGCGTCCGTCCCCGGCTCCCCGTGGGGTCACGCTACAGGCACTGCCACACGTTTTCCAAGGCGGCTGCAGTGGGAGGCAGGGCCACACGGGGCGGCTCGAGCCCCAGCGCTCCCCCGCCCCGCCTCCGGGTCTGCAGGGTCAGCGCCCCTGACCTGGGCTGTCCTGGTGGGTGCGCTGGGGCCCCCGGGGGTTCTGGTTTGCACTCCCCCACGACGCACTGTTGAGCATCTCTCCGGGGGCTCCACTGGTGGCCTGTGTGCTACAGGCGCGGAGGGGGGGCCGGGGGCTGGTGCGGGGCCGAGTCTGTGCCTTGGCCACCGACTCGCTGTGTGACCTCGAGCGAGTCCCGCGGCCTCCTGCGCCTCGCGTCCTGCAGCCGTTTGCCCTCCGCGGCTGCTGGGAGGACCAGGGCCACGGAGCGGGCGGCAAAGCGCTTGACCGATGGTTGTGATGTGGTCGTGGTCAGACGCCCCGAGGAGCTGCCCCAGAGTCACTTGGTGTCACCTTGCTGTCTCTCCCCCGGGCCTCAGTCCTGCCGCGGCACGTGGCACGTGGCAGGCCCCCTTCCTCACTCGCGCCCCCGTCACGGTGGTGGCGACGTCACCGGCAAAGCCGACCGTGATGACCGTGGCTGCGGGAAGTTACAGGTAGCAGGCTGTCCTCACGTGCATGGCTGCTTGTTCTCTGGGGGAAAGAAGACGATTCCCCATCGGGGACCTCTGGTTCTGCCCCCCCACACCCCCCACTGGCCTGGGCGAGGCAGGCGAGTCCGTGTTCCCACCTTCTCAGCCACGAGCTTGGAACCACCCTGCGAAGCCCTGCCTGTCCCGCCCGCACCCCACCCCTCAGCAGGTCCGTGGTGTCCTTTTTAGGAGGGACCCAGCATCGCCCCTCACCCTGCACCCCACACACCCCTTCCCCCGCCCGGACGCTGGCCGTGACTTGCTCACAGTTCTGCTCGGTTCCCCCACAATGGCCTGCGGTCTGTTCTCCAGGGAGAGCGGCCAGGGGGCTCCCATGTCCCTCGTCCCCAGCCCCTGTCCGCACCCCTCCCGCCTGTGCCCTTCTGCCCAGACCACCCCCCCCGACGCTGGCTCTGCTCACAGGCCTCATCCTCAGATGCCCACCGCCCCCTGCACCCCCACCTGCTTTGTTCGCCTTGTGGCGCACGTGGGCAGGTGACGGCTGTGCCCGTGTTTCCGGTCTGCCCTGCCTCTCAGGTGTCGGCCCTGCGCTGCAGGGCTCTGCCGCCCTCATTCCCTGCCCGTCCAGGCTCCCCATGCCCCATCCGCGCCGGGCCCGCGGGTACCTGTTCAGGGAGCTCGCTGGGGGTGGGCCTGGGGACCCACCAGGACTCGGCAACGGTCGCAGCCCAGAGCTGTGGGCCTGGTCTCACAAAGATCAGGCCTGTCAGGAGGTTAAGTACTTTTCCAGAACCACCGAGGGGTCAGGAGGTAGCCCCTGAAGGTCACGTTCGTGCAGTCACGGCAGGGTGCATGCGGGTCGTTCTTGAGTGCTGGGTGTGCAGGGGGGAAGTGGTGAGACTGGACCTCTGAGCCCCCCGTGGCCTGCCGGGCCTCTCGGGAAGCCTCCCACGCCAGCCTCTGCCGTCCTCGCTCTTGGGTTGACGGTTTTTCTGGACTGTCCCCCTCCTCGTTCCAGCTGACGGTGAGGAAGAGTGCACGCCGGGCCCAGGCCCCAGCAGGGGTGGGGGGGACGGGTGCACGGTCTCAGGCCCAGCACGCAGCCTGCAGTGACGGGTGGCTGACTGACGGGCTGAGGCCGCTGGCCCTTGCCTTGCGCTATGCTTTGGATCCCCGATCCGGACAGGACGCCTTCCTGTGTCGGGCCCAGGGAAGCAGCACCTTACCCCACACTCCCACGGCTGGGGATTCCTGGGCTCCTCACTCCCTAAGTGACTGGAAGGTTCTTTTTCTGAACCAGCATTTTTCCAGCAGCCCCCCTGCCCCAACACTGCCATACGCACTGAAGTCGCAGGTTCCATGGCTTTGCTCTTGGTCACGTGGACCCTCTGCCTTCTCAGCTGTGCCGTCACCTTCCGCCTGATGGTGCCTCCTCCGCCAGTCCCTCTGGGTTTGCCCTTTCTGTTTCTTTGCTCTCATCCTGGGTTTGCTCAGGGGCAGAGGAAAATGGCACACATTCAGTCGGCCAGATTTAACCACAAGCTGTAGACACGTTTCCAAAATTCCAATTCTACTTAAGAGAAGCTCAGTTAGTTATTATCATGACTTTAATGCCTCTCAAAAAAATCGCTGGTCTCTTTTCTAATGAAGAAGGAGGATGCTGCGAGAAGCAGGGCATCTAACCAGAATTTATGAAGAGTGTATTGTTTTCATCATATTTTATTTCACGGATTCCTTGATTTTCTTTTAAGCGAATGATACCGATTTCCCATTGGTAGTAGTGACATCAGTTTCTCTTTAAGATAAATTTGGATATTTTGGAAATGAGTTGATTCTAAGGAAACATGACAAGGGAATGATGAGGTAGGCGTTATGGAGGTTTGGCCGATGTCATCAGAGCAGTACGTGAATGACAGGTGTCTGGGAAACCCTCAAGTAGTGGGAAACGCCCTGACCTGCTGCCGAGTGCACCTGGACTGTGGCTTCCCCTGCCGTGGCTTCCCCTGCCGTGGCGGGGGCCCTGCCTCCTGTTACAGGATCGGGTTAGGAATTCAGCGTGATGTTGATGCTTACCGGAGGAACCTGGACGTGTGTGGGGCACATTTTGGAGAACACTGCCCTAGGAGCTCAGTGACAAGAACCTGTCCTGACTATGCCACCCTAGCCCCCACCCACCTGGCACACCAGCAGCCCCCGAGGCAGAGACCTGCCGTTAATTCTGCCAGGCTTACAATAGGTGCTTCAGACTCACACGCCCAATAGTAACACCAACATCCTTCACGCCTGTTGCCGGGCACGGTATCTCCATCATCTCTAATCGGTGTTGTCCTCCAATGTCAGCCTAGGGGAAATGTTCACAGTCTGGGGTCAAATAAGGAAGTTGCAGAGAGTCTATGAAATACTGTCAAGTCCCAGCTGTCCTGTCTTGGGCGGAAATGCCCTTTATCCTGAGATTATGTCCTTTTCATCATCTGATGAAATGATGTTACTAGAGGGTAATGGATTTTTAAGCTTTTTGGTTAAAATGTGGAAATAAAAAATTATCATCCTGACATTAGACCAGAAAAAATCATCTGAAAATTTTACTGATTTGGGGACATCTGGTTCTGGCCAGTGTGGAGTGACCGGAACAGGCTTACTTGCCACTACATTTTCACCCGAAAAACGGGGTGAGATGGACAAAGCACAGCCTAGCACATTGGGAGGCAGATGGCATGAGGCGGGAAGCACACAAAGGTCTCGTGACGGCACAGCCAGCTCAGGAGGGACATGAAACAGAGGCAGCAGTGTCACCGAGTGGGCCCCGCGGGTGTGCTGAGTGCACAGGTGTGAGGAGGAACTGCCCGGACGGGAAGGCAGAGCAATCCTGGGAGCTCGTGCAGGACTGGCTAGTCTGTGTTTATGGCAGGCAGAGTGGGAAGGACCTTATAAAACACTGGCATCAGGTGGAACCTGAGAAGGGTATTCTCTGAGTAACGGTAGTAAATCAGCTTTCACCGACGTCTGCTCTGGACCCACCCTAACAACATTTAAAAGCAAATCTCAGGAGGATATGACTGATTCCAAATAACTGGACTGCACACCAGAGTAAAATCCAGCACTATTTAAAGGAGCACAGCAAAAGCCAAAAAGCAACAATGGACGTGGGCGATGTCTGGCATTCAATCAAAAATAACCATGCATGGAAAAAAGCAGAAAACTAAGACCCATAATCAGGGGGAAAAGTGAATCAACAGAAAGAGACCCAGAAGTGGCAGACATGACGGAATTAACAGACGAGGATGCAATACAGCTATTGGAAACATGCTCCACATGTTCAGGAAGGAAGAGGAATACATAATGAGAAGAGAAATGAAAAATATAAAAAAAAAGTTACAAATGGAACTCAAAGAGATGAAAATTTAATATTTGAAATGAAAAATGTGCTGGATGGGACTCACAGCAGATAAACACCGTGGAATTAAAGATCAGTGAGTTTGAAGCTATAAAAATGATTTAAAGCCTACCAGAGAGAAAAAAGATTGAAAAACAAAATAACAGAAGTCTGGTGCCCTGTGGGGTAATATCCAGTCCTGCAGCCCATGTGTAGCTGGGGTTCTGGAAAAAGGAGAGAAGCAGGAACAGAGAATGTTTCAAAAACAATAATGGCCAGAGTTTTCTGAATTTGCTGGAAACCATAAAGCCACAGATCCAATAAGCAAAATAAACCCCATGTAGGATAAACACTGAGAATGCACATGAAGGCACATCATTAACAAATTGCTGGAATCCGGGGATAAAGCAGAAACAGGCAGAGGCAGCTGATGAAAACGACCCTGTGGACGTCAGAGCAGAGCTGTGAGGGTCAGGACACCTCTTGCCAGGAACCACACCACCCGGGAAACGATGCAGGGGGGGGTGCGGGGTCTTCAACATGCTCCAAGCAAGGGAAACTCAACCATGACTTCATTGACCAGTAAAAATATGGTTCACAATTGGAGACAAGGTGAAGACTGTTCAGACAAGCAAAACCTGACGGAAGTCATTGTCAGTGAACCTGCCCTGTAAGACGTGTGAGAGGGTTTCCTTCCGCAGAAGAATGGCCTCGGATGGAAACTGCCACACGCAGTTATCGCACAGGTGATCAGAAAATGTAGTTTCCTCGTTTTTCTATCTCTTGAAACGATAATACGCTGTTCAAAGCAAAAATACTATCAGCGCGCTTTGGGGTTTGTATTATATGTGGAAGTACGATCCCGATGATAACAGCCCGAGGGACGGGAGGGGGACATGCAGAGTGTTGTTCTCACACTGTGTGTGACCAAGAGTAACAGGATGAGGAGGCAAACTGTGATGAGTGTCACACGTACGTTGCAGCCTCTAGAACACCTGCTAAAAATAAATCAATAAGGTGTAGCCGATAAGCCCATGGTGCAGATAAAGGAGAATCATTAAAATAAGTCCCTCAATTCATCCACAAGAAGCCATGGGAGTGGCAGGAAGAAAACAAGGAACAGAGAGGAGAACAGATAATGGGGACGGACTTAAACCTGCTTGCAGTGAACATTACGTCGGGGTGAACTGTATAACCGTCAAAGCTGACACAGACGGCGAGATGGGACAACGCAGGGACACACACCCCCCCCTCGCCCGGAAGCGCTGCCTGCAAAATGTGCAGCTTCACTAGGAAGGCACATGTAGGTTGAAAGCAGGTGGTTGGAAAAGATAAACCACCTAAACCAACCCGTACGAGGCTGGAGGGGCTCTATTGGTGACGGAGTAGATGTCGTATCAAGGAAAGTTTCCAGGGATAAAGAAATCGATTTTCTGGCTAAAGGGATCAGTTTGCCTAGAAGACACGAATTCTAAATGTGTGAGTCCTTAATAACAGCTTCAGACATGTAAAGCCCCAGTAGCGTTGTGGGGAGAAAGGGCGCAATGCACGCTTGCAGCCGGAGGCTTCCACGGGAGCCCAGCAGGGTCGTGGCTGGCGGTGTCGGGAACCGGCTGGCGCAGCGGTGGGCCGACCACGCAAGCCTGATGGCAGTGGCGCAGACACAGGCACGGCCGGCACTGTTGTTGGTGGGAAGACCTTCTTCTTTCCCTGCAGAGCCTCTTCCTGCTTTCTGGGTCCTCCGACGAAGTTGGGCGGGCCCACCCAGGCTCTTCCCCCGATTAGGGGCCTTAATCACATCTGCAGATCCTCTTCCCAGCAGCGCCTCAATGCACGTCTGGCTGCACGACAGGGGACATAGCCCAGCAGCTAGAGAACAAGTGGACAGAAAATCAGTGATGACACGGTAGACTCAAAAAATGTTACCAATTAGCTGTACCCAGTTGGCATTCCTAGAACATTCCAGCCCACGGCAGAGTGCACATGGAACGTTCATCCAGATGGACCATATTTCAGACATAAAACAGATCTCAGCAAATTTAAGAGTCAAACCATATAAACTATGTTTTCTGACCTCAGGGGGTTAATTTCAAAGAGGTCAGGAGACTTCTCCAAGATGAGGTCGCTAATGAGAGAGGCGGCTAGGGTTCAGACACGGGCTTCCTTCCCACTTCCTGGGTCCCACACTGCCGGCCTGGCTCCGGGTGAGCACACGGGTCTGCGCCCAGCACCCAGGGGAGGGACCCGGCTGGCGCCGGGCAGCAGTTGCCTCTTGTAAACTGCTCCAAGTTGCTGGTGACCACGTGTTGTGGTGCTAGGCTGCACACACGCTCGTCAAGCTCAGCCTCACGGGCGTCATCAGAAGGGCCTCACGCGCTCCCCCTCAGGTGCGCTTGTCTTCGCAGATGCCCAGCATGGACTGGCATTGCGGGAGTTTCTCTGGAGGACCCAGAGAGGCAGGCGGAACAGCGTGATGGATTGGAGCTGGCTGGGACTGTGAGGTTCAGAGGTGGCCCCCGGACACAGCCAGAGTCGTCTCCAACAGAACGTGGGGTGGGGAGGCGGCGGCTGCCCGGGCCAGTGCGGAAGGCTTCCCACACCACCCCGTCCCCCGTGAAATAACAGACCGGGCCCTGCTCCAAGATGTCTTGACCTTGGAGCTCTTGCTGAGGAGATGTTAAGGTGGGGACTCTCTCCCTGTTATCACGGAGTCTTTGTTCCCTGGCAGGCTTCTGGGCTGCCTGTGGTAGGTAGTTCTGGGCCCCGTCCGTGCAAACACAATCCCATCATCTACCAAAACTCAAATGACCAGCACATCATCTCGCTTACTCATCTGCTTTTGTAGCAAGTTTGGGTAAAAAAGGGGCTTTGGAAAAAAAATAAAAAGAGAGACAATTAAATCCAAACCAGATGTTGCGTGAAACACACATGTGAACCCTAGATGACGGAGCAACGGCCTCTCATGCCCGAGACGCTGCGGCGGGACAGGGGCACGGCCCGTTCACGCGCAGCCCACTGCGCCAAGGCCCTGGCGCCAGGACCACGTGAGCTGTTCCAAGGCCACAGAAATCCCGAAGGGAAGGCGAGGGCTCCCTCGTACTTATCTGCTGATTGGCAGGTGATAATGCCTTATTGGAGCGCAAACATTTCCGGAGTAATTTATCCCTTCACTCATCTGGTTGGAAAGGGGAGCGCTGAAGAGAGGGGGACGTGGAGGCGGGCGAAGGGGGGCCAAGTTGAACTCGTTTGCCAAACTACACACACTGGGTGCCCAGCTTCATAACTACGATGAAACGCTGAATTAATCACCACGAATTAAGACACTGTTTACTGAGGGACGGAGGGGCCCATCGCCTAGTAACTGGGGTTCCCTGTGTCCCTCCTGGCCTCCCCTCCCAGCCCCCGCTGGCAGGCCGGCCTGTTTTTCTTGCCACGTGAGTCCATTGGAATTGGGACTCGGGTTCTGTTGGGAGCAGTGTGTTCTGCGGTTACCCAGAGCAGGGATGGGGCGTCGGTTCTCCATCGCGGGGCAGCCGCGGGGACGCCCCAGGGAACCCCGCTCCTCCCTGCATGGGGCCTGGAGGCCTGTCTCTGCCGCACAGGGTTCCGTCCGTGTGGGCTACAGCCCGGTGAGTCTTGACCGAGGTGGCCCCAACGTCTGAAAGCCCCCACCCCCGGCCTGTCGTGGGCCCACGGATTCCACAGTGGATCCGCTCTCCTGGGAGCTTTGTGACTTTCCGATCCTCATTCCAGTGACCAAACCACTGAGACTGCCCACTGCGCACCCCGTGCCACAAGATGCAGAGCTGAAGGCAGGGGGCTCTGCCCATGATGGGCGCACAGGCGGAAGGTTTGGGGGCACTCTGGTAGCAGGGGTGTGGGGTCGGGAGCAGCACACTGCAGGATGGGGGCGGGGATGCAGGGCTGTGTCCCGTGGACACCAGCAAGGCGACTGGCTGTCCCTTCCCAAGGACGCTGACGTGCAGCAGGACGACCCTCAGTTGCCGCCAGAGCGTGGAGGCCAGCTTCTGTCGGCGTTGCTGTGTCGGAAAAGCAAGAACAGTCATAGTTTGTGAAACAGACCTTCATTGCCTGACATATTTTGTGTAGACTTGGGTTTTGCACACGTGAGTTTCATGCACGGAGGAGGGGAGGGGAGGGGAGGGGAAGGCGGGCGTGGCTGTGTCCAGGGGAGGCCGGTGATCTGTGCTTGTACTTTTCTGCGAAACAGTGGCTGGGGGGGCAGGGGCGCGGGTCCCTGCACCAGCCGCATCAGCACCAGCTGGGACCTCACTGGAAATGCAGGTTCTCAGGCCCCGCCCCAGACCTGCTGAATCAGAAATAAGACAGTTGTTAAGTTTGGGTAAGAAAACAAAACCCGACTGTATGCTGTTTAAAAAAAAATCAGCCCATTTTAAATCTAGAAACCGAGGTGGATGGAAAGTAAGAGGACAGAGAAATCACAGCCCGAAGACGCAGCGTGTGAGGTGGCCGTCAGGTGGGGCGCCGCCGCGGGCAGACGGAGCTTTGTGGCGGAGGCTCGTTCTGCAGGGAGACAGCTGTACGTGCCTGCCCCCACCAGGCAGCTCCTGCGCCAGCCGTCACGAGAGGGCGGCCCCTGGGCAGCGCGGTCCCGGGCAGCAGCACCGTCCGCGGGGACCTGACAGACATCCCTGGGACCGTCCTCCCCAAATCAGCAGAAAATGCCTTTTCTACAAGTGGACACGGAACATTCACCAACAGACCACGTTCTGGGCCATGAAACAGATCTCTGCCGGTTTCAAAGAAATGAGATTCCGTGGCGCCTGTGCCGCGTCCTCAGCAGAGTCAGGGTGGAAGTCAGGGGCGCCACCGCCCCCACCGCCAGGACCCCTCCTCCTGCCACGGTGACGGAAGACGTGGGGAGCCACAGGTGGACGAGCGGCCAGCGCTCCGGCCGGAGAGTGGACGGCCGGCAGCGGTGCGGCCTCGGTGGCTCGCAGCGGGACAGACAGGCGCTGCGAGTCGGTGTGTCTGCGCCCCAGCGCTGTGCGGACAGCGGGCGGCCGTCCTTCTGTCCACGGCAGGGAGAGCCCGCCGCGCCTGCATCGGCTCTGCTCCCCGCTCCCCCATCCCGGGTTCCCCGGGGCCCTTCTGGGTGGCTCGGTGGCCCCAAGGGCCCCAGAGCTCCCGGAGCACGGGGCGGGGCCTACCTCGCTGGCTGCCTGCGCTGGAAACCCTCCGGAAAGTGCAAGGAGCCGGCGAAGTGGGCGGAGCTAACAGAGTGGGCTGAGCCAGCAAAGCGGGCGGAGCCGGCGAAGTGGGCGGAGCTAACAGAGTGGGCTGAGCCAGCAAAGCGGGCGGAGCTGGCGGTGTGGGCGGAGCCGGCGGCATGGGCGGAGCTAACAGAGTGGGCTGAGCCAGCAAAGCGGGCGGAGCTGGTGGTGTGGGCGGAGCCGGCGACATGGGCGGAGCTAACAGAGTGGGCTGAGCCACCAAAGCAGGCGGAGCTGGCAGCGTGGGCGGAGCCGGCGAAGTGGGCGGAGCTAACAAAGTGGGCTGAGCCAGCAAAGCGGGCGGAACCGGTGAAGTGGGCGGAGCTAACAGAGTGGGCTGAGCCAGCAAAGCGGGCGGAGCCGGCGAAGTGGGCGGAGCTAACAGAGTGGGCTGAGCCAGCAAAGTGGGCGGAGCTGGAGGCATGGGCGGAGTCGGCGACGTGGGCAGAGTCGGTGGCATGGGCGGGACCGGCGGCGTGGGCGGGGCCGGCAAAGTGGGCGGAACCCGCTGTTCAAGGTATTATTTCTGCCATGTTCCGAAAGACACAGTCAAGGAGAAAGCTATTTTAGCAAGAGACTGGAAAGGAAAAGTCCGTTTTTCTTGGCCGTGTGGTCTGTTTCCTCTGCTTCTGGCGGTGGGTCTGTTTTCTCTCCGCGCTGCGGAATGGCCCGGGGCCTCCGGCTCTGGCCGCGGGCGGTTGTGGTCGCCCCGCGGCTTCCGCTAACGCAGGCACGCTCGGCGGTGACCGCGGCCGCGTCCGTCCGGGGGCGGTGCGGTCACCAAGGCGCTGAAGGTGCCGGCGCCGCCTGCGTTCCCTGGTCAGGCCTGGGCCGGGGGACGCGGCCTCTCACGGCCCGAGGGTCCTGCCGGCCTCAGGTGGGCTCCTGCTCAGGCACACGCGCACGCACGGATGCACACACAGATGCTTGCACGCAAACACATGGGCACATACGCGCGTGGGCTCGCACACTCGTGCAGTCACACGCACTGAAACACTCGCACACCCTTACACACACATACACACACACACACCCTCAATCACAGGTGCGGCCTCGGGGAAACGGGAAAGGGCCTAAACTCTCAGATTAGACCTCAGGCACTAACGGCGGGGGCTGTTCCTTCTCAGTCTGTATGTTCCTTATAGGACTCCAGATTCCAGAAGGAGTATGGGGGGCCCAATGGCCTTCCTTCTGGGAGGAGCTCCGGACTGCAGGTCGCAACCCTCAGCGTGTCTTTTTCCAGCAGGACGCTGCGTCTGTCAGAGGGTCTAGATCAGGTCCTGCCAAGGCGTATCCACACTTGGCCCTTTTTTCCCCTTTTCCTTATAAATTTGGCAGGGATGGGAGACCATCCACTTAGCCAGAAGCCTCTGGAAACAATAGCTGCTCCACTGAGCCCGTCTGGGGAGTGAGTGGAGGAGCTGGGCCGGCTCCGGCGCTCCCACTCCGTGATGCGCTCGGCAGAAGGGGAGCCAGACTTGTCACTGGAGAGTGGTTTTTGGCGCGGGGTCCTCATAAGACGTTCAGCCTATTCTCCCAGAGACCAGCTGGGGTGAGGAGTCAGAAGACATCCCTAAAGTGCCAGCCACGGTCCCCCCAGGAGGTCGCAGGGGCCCTACTTCTCCTCACAGAAGATAGCTCGGCCCACGAGGCACAGGCTGCTTCCAGAATGTGCCAGCCTGGGCCCCGCTGCCTGGGCTCAGGACTCTGTGTCGGAAAAATGCTTGCAAAGTAAACTAAACATGGCTCCGGTGCCAGGGCTCCGGCTGGGCTGGGGGCGCGGCCTGTGATTGAGTCGGGGTGAGTCCTGGAGCAGCCGCTACAAGACAGACCCGCGGGACACTGGAGTGTGGACACTCAGCATGGCTCCCCGGGGCGGGTGGGGGATTGTGGGGTGTGGAGGTGACCCGGCTGGAGGCAGGAGCCTGTGGGGGCCAGGCCTGCGGGTCCTGGGATGCGATCACAGGGAGAGCCTGGCTGGTGAGCCCTGAGCCAACAGCAGGCGTGCGGCTGCCCAGGCAGGCTTGTCCGGGACAGGCCCGCGAAGCCGGGCGTCTTGGGTCTTGCAGGGGTTCCCAGAGGCCTGGCATTGTCCTTCGCGCCCGCGCCCTCAGGGGGGATGCTCAGCCTGCCCGGGTGCATGGCTGCCGTCTTGTGTGACCCTGGGAACATGCACGTTCCGTGAACAGCCGCGCTCTCTTTGATCAACATGTAGGTTTTCTTGAGTGTAGGAGGGAAGGTCCCCAAGTCTCCTAAGGGCAGCGTCACGGCGCCTCTGGAATTAGAACGGTGCAGGGCGGTGCCGATCAGTAAGGGACGGGCCGCCTCGCTCCGGGACGATGCCCTGGGCTTGTCTTCCCCACCAAGGAACTAACAACACTGAGCACTGTCCCCTCCCCCGCCCGCCCGCGTTTATTTAGGGGACTTTGGACTCAGAGAAGTCTTCGTAAATTGAATCTCAGAAATGCTGAGAGAATCCCAGATGTGGTTTATAGAAACAGTCTGAAGTCGTCCAGCTTAATGCCAGACTGCCTGCATTTTCTTACATCTGTGAAATCAAAACCAGACAGAACACTTTATTAGAATGCAGGGCCTAATGCTATTTTTTTCCCATGGCGAATATAATCGGCCCCAACTTTTTTCAGTTTCTCTGTATGTTTATCTTGGAGGGTCTCGTGTCCTGTGATAGATGCTTCCTTCTCCAGAGCCACTACCCAGCCCTCTCTCCCCTCGGGGTCTGAGGAGGAGCCTGGCAGGGGTGAAGGGGGGCTGCCCCTCCCACAGGGATGGCTCATCCACCCTGCACCCGCCCCCTGCCGCTGCTCTCATGCAGGCCCCGCTCTGGGCTCACCCTCCTGCCTGCTGTGACCTGGCCCCGCCGGGGAGTCAGACCTGGCCCTCGGCGGATTCCCACTCCCTGTGCCCAAAGCCCGCTGTTAACCCTGCCCGAGCGCCTTCCGTCCTCCCCGCGTCTGTCCTGCCTCATCGCTCCTGTGACCCCCCCCAGCAGCCCCCTCCCTCCTCTCCCATGACACTGCGTCCTGTCATTGCAGCGCCCACAGCGCGGGTGGCCGCTTGCTATCTGTCTAGCGTGGGCCCGGGACGTCCCAGCTGTCATCCTGAGGGCCGGCTCCCGGGGGCGCCTGGGCTGCCGTGTGGAGAAGGGCTCCGAGGCTCCATGTGACTCAGCAGGACAGGACATTCTTGCTTAGTGATGTCACTGTGTGCAGGGAGGAGGACATAGTCCAGAGCCTGCGACCTTCAGACTCGCTGGAGCACGGATCTGCTGGAGGGCCTGTTCGGCCCGGCCTGGGGGCCCCTCTGCCCGAGCTTCTGCTTCCGGAGTGCGGGCGGGGCCCCAGGGCCATCCATCCTGCTGGTGCTCAGGCTGGGGACCCCGGGGGCTCGGGCGCTTGTCCTGGGCCGCCAGCCTCAGCACCCGGGGCCCCTCGCCCTGCTCGGACCTCCCGCGTGGGAGTCTGATTTTGGAGGCGCCCCAGCGGCGGGGGGGGGTCTGTGTGTATCGAAGTTGGGAAGCACTGGTTCAGCCCCTGAGCTCCCTGGTGCGGGATCGTGTCCTGTCTGTCCCGTGGCCTCTGTGCACGGACGCCCCTTACACACGCTTGGAGACTGTGTGTGCTCAGTAAGCCAAGCGTCCCCCCGCTTTCCCTTCATTCCCGGACCGTGGACAGAGTGTCCCGGCTGCGGGACAACGCTCCATCAGACCCTGGAAGGGCACTGCTCACGTGGCGGCCCTCCTGGACATTCTGGGGCTCGAGGACACGTAGCTTCGACACCTCGAGGGCTTCTCAGGCTTTCCCGAGGGCGGCCTGGCTGCGGTTACTTCTGCATGCGCTTCTCCAGCCAGTGCCAGAGGGAAGAGCTGGAAAGATGAACTTGGCCACGTGTGGGGGCCCGGACCCAGCAGCCGAGGGGCGCAGAGGCCTCGGGCGCCTTGGTGGTTCACTCCGGGTGGGTCTCCCATGGCAGCACCTGGTTGTTGTCAGGGAGGGATGGTGGGACCTGTGGCCATGCAGCCAGCACGGCTCCAGGAGCCCCTCTCTGGAGAACACTGGGTGCGTTTATCACATGCAGTGATTATGCTCCTCCTGTATACGGGGCCCTGGGCGGGGTTCAGGAGACGTGGTCTCACAGAAGGAATTGTTCCCTGTGTTAGTGTCATTGTGGGAAAAGCCGTGGGAATATTAGCAGGAGGGGACGTCCATGAGCCCACCTGTACCCAGCAGCTGCCCCTCCCTTTCTGTCTCGTCTCCTCTGAGTCTTGTGCAGGGAAGTAGGTTCTCAGACTCGGGCTGTGGGCTTTGGAGCCGAGGGCGGGTGGGTCCAAATCCATATAAATGGCTAATCTGGATGCATCAGGCCCAGGCCTTCCCCGTTTTCCGGGTGTGCATCTTCATGTGTTCCGGAACATTTTGAGTGTCATAGACTCACAGAAACAGGGAAGACCTTTGAAGGCTGATTTCCAACCGACATTTTCTAGAGAAGAAGGGAGGAGCCCATGAGCCCCTGCTGGCTAGCGGCCGAGCCAGGCCCAGTGCCTTCCGCTGTCCCTCCTCGGTCCCTCGCACCTGGCACCACGCCAGGGCTCCCTCCTCATCACACAGTTTGTGACATTCGCAGAGGCTCCTGCTTGCTGGACGAGGGGAGGCGGGAAGGAGGGGAGCAGACACTGAGCTAGAGCAGTAAACTAGGGTGAGATCACACGTACCCCGTAATGCACTTCTGAGGTTAGTTCTTGGTCTGAGGGCAATAGGGAGCCATTAAAAACTCGAGGCTGGGAGCAGTGCAAGCAGAGCTGTGTGTTAGGAGCATCCCTGTCAGATGTGATGGGGCTGAGCTGGAGGCGGAGGGGAGGCGGGCGCACAAGCTGGGAGGGGGGGCGCCGTCGGCTTGGACTGGGGAGGTGTGCGTACAAGTGCGTAAATGGGATTGTTGCTGATTGCTGCAAAGTCACACTTTCGGTTGCCTCAGTTGTACCGTTTGCTTCTTGTTGCCTGTGTAACAAAGGACCACAGGCTGAGCGGAAGTGTATCGTCCCGTAGCCTGGATGCCAGAGGCCCGAGGTCAAGGCGTCGACAGGCAGTGCCTCGGAGCCTCCGGGGGAGGGTCCTCCCTGCCTCTCCCGGCTCCTGGGGGCTCCCGGCATCTCCTGGATGGTGGCCGCGTCCCATGTCCCTCCAGCGTCTGCCTCCATCACAAGCACACTTGTGATCACAGTGAGGGCCACCCCACTACCAGGTCGTCTCCGGGCCCGGATTCGCTGGGCAGGGCCCTGGCCACGTCGCAGCACCTCGGGGGGGCAGGTTGGGATGGGGGATCTCAGGGCTGCATTTGTGCGGCTGACGCCCTGCGTCTCGTGCTGGCTCACCTGTGATTGGCAGCGGCTTCTGCGCTCGATGACCTCAGCAGGGCCTGCCCCTGGGTAGTGCGTCGGTGTCCACGACCTCTGATCCTCCCAGCAGCCCGAAGAGCGGTCAGGCAGCCGCACCCCTGCGCAGCCAGAGGCGGGACAAGCTCCGAGGGGGCTCACAAGCCGCCCTTCGCTGCCCAGCCAGAGGCGCGTCCACCCTGTGCTCTGTGAGTGAGCAGGGGCAGAGTGAGGCCCGGGGCTTGCGAGCAGGGAAGCAGGGAGACTGGGAGACAGGGGGAGGCAGTTGCAGAGAAGCCAGGCTACCCCTCGGCTGGGGAGGGGAGGCTAGCAGAGAATTTCAGCAGTTGGACGGAAACGCTGACCAGGGAGGCTGATTCCGAGCTCAGAGGGCACGTGTGGCGGTATGTTTCTAGAGGCAGTTCCTTCTCAAGAGGGTCCTGACCTCATGGCAGCAGTATGGCTTCTGGAAGCTTCCTGTCGAGCCCCAGGCTCAGGGGTCCCCAGCCATGCCCCAGCACCTCACCTTGTGGGCCTGACTTGGGCCACTGCCCCTGGACCGGCCCCTGAGACCCGGTGATGGACGTCCCCGTGGGCTGGGTCCTGTGGCTGTTCTTAGAGCTGGTCCGATCCACCCGGCCTGAGGAGGGGAGGGGGGAGGACACTGAGGCACCGGCACTGGCGGTCGGGGCGCGTGGGGGTGCCCAGCCCGGCTGGTGCCATCCTGACCAGCGTGAGGGCGTCGGCTGGGAAGGTCCGGCTCTGCGCCCTTGGAGGTGCACTTGCAAACAGCTCCCAGCGTCTCCGGCTCTGGCCACCACACCTGGCGTGCATGGGACGAAGCCTCAAGTTTCACACGAAATGAATTCGTACAGATACACACGCCTGCCATGAGCGTGGTTTTCTCCTAACACCAGGGATGCTCAGAACTTCACAGGAGGAAGCTCACTGTTGGCATCTCCCAGGAGCCCCGTGCCGTGGTGTGTGAGCCTCAAATCCTGCTGAGGGAAGGGGGCAGGGAGGGAATGGTCACGGATCATCTACCGCGTAGGAGGCACTGGGCCACCCGATGGAAATCGCGTTTAATCCTCGGCGACCTTGAGAGGAGAGTGTAGTCACCCCACGCCGCTGCGAAGGAAGAGGCCCACGGAATGCCCAGCAGCAGGTGCCGGACCGGGATTTGAGCCCCGGGAACCCGGGTGTGCCAAATGAGGACGTCACACCTTCTAGACAACCTCTCGGATGCTGTCCCTGCCCAGCAGCCGCAGCCAAGCAGGGTTCTGGAGCCTCTACGGCCCTCGGATGCTGGCGGAAGCCACTTGGGAAGAGGGCTCAGTGGGACTCCGCGCAGACACTGCATTTAAGGGGTTCTCCTGGTGGGTGGGGTCTGAATCCTTTGGGAGAGCACCTCGGGGGGAGGAGCGGGGCACGCTCTCTGCGCATCATCTCAGCCCTCGGTCGCGCCGTGCCCAGGGTCAAGGCCCGGCCGGAGGCAGGGAGTGTCCCCGCCCTCCCGGCCACCCTGGTTTGCTTCTGCGGCCCCTTCCGTAGCAGGGGGAGGGGTCCTGCGGCTGCGAGGTGGGCGCCAGGCTCTCCACTTCCCAGACGGCAACCCCAGGCTGGGCGCCCGGCTGGCGGGCTGGGACCGGGGCTCGCAGGGTCGGTGCGTGTGTGCCGCTGCCTTTCGGAGCGTCCCAGCGTTTCTGCAGCCGCGGCTTCACGGGACAAACCTTCACGTGGTCTGTGGTGTGACGCCCTCTCGCTCTCCTCCGTCGTCTTCTCCGGAGATTTCCTCCCCCCGCCCAGCGAGTGCCCTGCGCAGCAGGGCCAGCACCCGGCGGCGCCGGGCAGCTCTCCTCTCACACGCTCCCTCCGCCCCAGCCCTGTGAGCCCCACCTCCTTCTCACCCCGCTGGTGACACCCCTGCAGGCATCGTTCCCTGAGTCCCCAGGTCCCCAGGCTGCTTCCGCCCCGGAGCCTGCGCCTGGCCCAGGGCTGCATGGCGCCCCGGAGACAAGGGCGGTTCGCCTTCTAACGTCTGGACAGGGGTGTGTTGTCACTGAGAACAGGCATGGCCGCAAGCACGTCCCCTCCCCTCCCTCCTCTCCCCTTCCCTCCCCTGCCCTGCTCTCCCTGCGAAGAGCACCCACTGGCAGGCCGCCCTCCTGCTTGTGAAATCGGTGCCTTTGGCCTCAGCACCCGGTGGCTGTGCAGCTCAGCCTTCATCGGGTCAGGGCCTGCGGGCTACGCACCACGTGCGGCTCGTGCCCTCCTGCCGAGTGTGAGAGCCTCTGAGGACGGCCGAGTGGCGTGTCCCAGGGCCCGGGCGGTGGCGGGTGCTGCTGCGGGGCAGTGGCCGGGCCCCCGTGGCTGGTGGCTGTGCCGCAGGGCAGGGAGACGCACTCCTGAGAGATGACTATGTCAGCCGCTGGAGCGTGCTTTGCGGGGGTGCATAGCGGCGCGAGCCTCCTGCCCAGCTGCTGAAAGGGCCACTTGCTTTCTCTAGGTCTTTATCACTACCTAACTCAATGCCCCTGAGGGCCCTGTCCTGATCGCCCTGAGGGCTCCTGTCCTATCACCCTGAGGGCCCCTGTCCTGATCACCCTGAGGGCTCCTGTCCTATCACCCTGAGGGCCCCTGTCCTATCACCCTGAGGGCCCCTGTCCTGATCACCCTGAGGGCTCCTGTCCTGATCGCCCTGGAGGGCTCCTGTCCTGATTGCCCTGAGGGCCCCTGTCCTATTGCCCTGAGGCCTCCTGTCCTGATCACCCTGAGGGCCCCTGTCCTGATCGCCCTGAGAGCCCTGTCCTGACGCCCTGAGGGCTCCTGTCCTATCACCCTGAGGGCTTCTATCGCCCTGAGGGCTCCTGTCCTGATCGCCCTGAGAGCCCTGTCCTGATCACCCTGAGAGCCCCTGTCCTGATCGCCCTGGAGGGCTCCTGTCCTATCACCCTGAGGGCCCCTGTCCTGATCACCCTGAGGGCTCCTGTCCTATCGCCCTGAGGGCTCCTGTCCTGATCACCCTGAGGGTTCCTGTCCTGATCACCCTGAGGGCTCCTGTCCTGATCGCCCTGAGGACCCCTCTCCTGATCACCCTGAGGACCCCTGTCCTGATTGCCCTGAGGGCTCCTGGAAGCAAGCACAGCTTACCTTGCCTGTTCCCACATAGCCTCAAGAGGAAGGAGCCATCATCATGTTAATCTTCATAGAAGTTAAATGATTTTTTCAAGGTCACCCGGACTGTGCCCCAGGCCTGTGCCCACAGCAGCAGTAGCAGCAGGAGGTGGCCCGGTGCTGATCCTGATGGAAGGGGCAGGTCTCAGAGCCTCAGGTGCTGGAGGTGGCTGGGGCTGTGGGAGGAGCGCCCTGGCCCAGAGAGGAGGCTCTCTGAACTGCCCAGCCGGGAGGAGGGTAGCTATTGGCCCAGGGCTGGCCCAGCGGCAGGTGTGCTGGCTGCTCTCTAACTCACGTGACATGTGGCAGAAACGCTAAGATGTCCCCTCCTTTTGGCACGAGGACACTGTCTGTCCCCTGGCCTCCACCACCTGGGAACTTGTGTTATCTGTCAGAAGGAGCGTCAGGAGTAAAGCCGCTCCGGGGACCCTTCCTGAGCACAGCGGCAGGAGGCCAGGCCTTCAGCCGGCCCGGCGTCCGGGGCTGGTGGGCGCTCTTCCTCAGAGCTTCAGGGGGTCAGCAACAGTGTGGGGGGTCAGGTGGCCTCGGGGGAGGGGCTGGGGCGCCTCCCTGCGCCTCATCACCTGTCTCCCTGAGTGAGGCAGCCGCTGACATCTGTCTCGTCTGAGCCGCGTGGCCAGAGGACAAGAAATGGGAGCCCTGCAGAGCCCTGACCCCACACCCCCCTGCACTTCCCTTCACCCCCTGAACCCCCTGCACCCCCCTCTGCTTCCCTGTACCTCCCTGCAACCCCTATACCTTCCTCCCCTCCCTGCAAACCGCCTGTTCTCAGATACAGCTGGGCACGGTTGTAACTACGTGACCTCGATAACACGTACACAGAATGTGCTTTCGGAGGAGCGTGAATTTTGCAGAGTGTGCAAACCAAACCTCCCACCTTAGAAAAGCACAAGGAAGCCAAGGGGAGAAGGCCTTGCCTCTCTGGCCTCGTGCAGCGTGTGGGCCGGGGCTGGGCCGTCCGGGGGCCTTGCGCAGTGGTTTTTAAAATCCACGGTTGGACTCCCACTGATGGTCTGACCTGAGGCTGCTGAGGCCTCGGGTTTTCTGGGGAAGCAAGAGAACTTCGGAGGCTGCTGCTGTCGGCCCCGCCCTGCCCGGGAAGGCCTGGCACACGGGGGGTGACCGTCCTCGCCGAAGGGATGAATCCGTAGACGTGGCACACGGAGTTCCATTAAAAAGGGCAGTGTGAGTGACCTGGGGGGGGACTGTGGCCTGTCATGGAGAACAGAGCAGGGACATTGGGAGGAGGCCCCGTGGCTCTTTCGCTGGTTTCTGCCCCCTGAGCTACCCCAACAGAAATCTTTTTCCGGAGAAATTCGTATTCTGTGTAAACTGGTTGAGGCCGTCCTCCGTGGGTTTGGGAAGACGGGACAGAGCTCCGGAGAGAGCGCTGAGGATGACTGATGGCCAGACGGCCAGTCCCGCGGCGCCTGCGCGGGGAGCCGGGGCCGTCCTGCCCGAGGCGACAGCGCTGCGCACAGACGCCCCCGCGTCAGCAGTGTGCTGTGTCTGCTGAGGCTGGCGCTCTGGCTCCCCTCCGTCCACCCTGCTGCATCCGGCAGCCAGCCTTACGCCCTCCCTGTGCAGGCGGGGAAGCACCGAGGCCCGGAGGGGACAGTGACGGTGTGAAGCTGCGATCGGGAGCTGTGCGTTCAGACTCCAGCCTCGATTGTCTGGATGGCGCCGAGCCTCGGCGGCCAGCCGGGCTCCACCTGCTGCCGGTGACAGCAGGGACCGGGGCGGGAGGGAGGCTGCCGGGGCAGGTCAGACCCTGGCCCCGACGGGCGGCGTTCCAGATTCCGGCGAGGGAGGGGCCCAGCCTGCGGCAGCTCTCCCTGGACCCACCCGCAAGGGCCTGAGCACACAGGAAGGGGGCCCCCTGCGCAGTAATCACTGCAAGGCACCGGAGCGACGCTCAGGGGACGGAAGACCTTCACCAGGGGCATCTCACCCTCACTGCCCAACGCCGTCCTCACCATGTCCCTCCCACTGTGACATCGGCCCCTCGTTGGCAGCAAGGGAGGTGCTCAGAGAGCACGGCCCCTTGCACGAGGTGGCTGGGAAGAGCAGGGGCTGAGCGTGGTCTGATCCCCGGGACCACGTGGCGTCTGTGGCCAGCGTGTCCCTGCTCGTTGGGGGCGGCGAGCCTCGGATGGACGACAGCTCACTCTTGAGAAGCCAGTTTCTCCTCGTCTGGGCACATTCCACCTGGGCTGTCCGCTGCTCGGAGTTTGTCTCCGTGGCCAGCCGTTCTCAGGACCTTGTGGCCGCCACCCACTGCCCGCGATTTCCTGGGCTCGGTCGGCACTGCAGAGACCGACGTGTCTGGGAAGCTGGCCGTCCCTGCCCCAGAGGCCCCCAGATAAGCCGTACTCGTAGGGACAGCTGCCCGTTTTGGCTCCCCCGGCGGAGCACAAGTGTCGGGAAGAACATGCCGGGTGGATGGGCGAGGAGGGCAGCCCAGACCAGCCTTTGCCGCGGGGCCTGCCCTCCGGTTGCGCAGCGGGGAGGGCGCCGTCTGCCCACTGGAAGAGCACCCACTGGTGCCGGATTCCTAATCCCTGTGCCCTCAATGCTGGGTACACACTAGCAACCCAGCCTGTGGGGTCACGTGGGATTAAATGCTCACTGGAAAGCAGATGTCTTTCCCAAAGGCTCGTGGGCCAGAGTTTTGGGATAACACAACCTGGTTTGTATTTTGGAGAAAACCCTTGATCTTTGCATCAGTTATGCACTACTGCGTAACAACCATCTCCAAACCACAGCAGGTGAGTGCAGTCAGCATTAACCACCTCCCCATTTCCCTGGGCCAGGGGCCCCGTAGCAGCTTGGTGGGGTGCTGCTGGCCACGCTGGCTCTCAGTCAGGCTGTCAGCTTGGCTGCAGACATCTGAAGGCTCCCCGGGCCCTGAGGGTCCACCCCAAGCTCGTGCTTGGAGGCCTCGCTCACTGGCCACATGGACCCCCACCTGGCAAGCCATCCGGGGGGCAGGATGACCCCGACTTGTACATCATGCACCATCACGTCCACGGACTTCTGTGTGGCAGAAGCCAACCACGAAGCCTGGCCCACGCTCAAGGGAAAGGGACTTCATCTCCACCTCTGAGAGGAAGGGTGTCCGAGTATTTGGGGGTGTGGTTTAAAGCCGCCATGCCCATCGCAGCTGGATGGAGCCAGCCATCATTTATTCAGAAAGTACTTTAAGCTCACGGTGCAGTGGGTGCAGTGGGGAACAGATGGATGTGCCCCTGACCACGTGCCCGGGGGGTCGGCGCTGTGGAGGAGAAGGCAGGGCTGGCTCGGGGTGCATCCCTGAGGGTCTGGCCTGGAGGTGAGGCAGTGAGGAGCTGGTGCAGCGGGGCTGCCCTGCCCTATCCCCAGAGCCTCCTGCCGAGATGGAGGCGTCCAGTGCCCGCAGTGCCATGGTCGCCCGCAGTCACGTGTGGCTGCTGATCACTCGCAGTGTGTCTCCGGCAGCCACGGAGCTGAATGGTTGGCTTTATTTAATTCCAGCTCATCCTGAATGAGTTAAGTAGCTGCTGTGATGAGTGGTGACCACTGGGGACAGTGCAGGTCAGAGAGCGGTGGCTGGGCCCACGTGGCAGCAGCCAAGGGGGTGGGAGGTGGCTGGAGCCGCAGCACCTCGAGGGCGGGGCCGGTGAGCTGCGGGATGACGAGCCCAGCGGGCCTGGCGGCAGGTGCCTGGGCCTCGGTGCTGTGGCGGCCTTGTGTTAGCGGGTCTGTCTCAGCCGACCAACAGCAGTGACCGCTGTGCCGGCTCCACAGGCGCGTCCTGGGCCCAGACGCAGTGGCGACAAGCCCACGTGGCTCGGGCTCAGCGAGGGGTGGCTGGGTGGCCCCGTTTACGGCGCCCCTCCCCCACGTCGAGGCCGTCGCTGCCTCCTAGCACCCTTTTGATGAGCTGTGTCGGCCCAGGGTCTGCCAGGGCCCCACTTGGGGACTCGCCAGGATCCGTGGGGCCCATGGCCTGATGCCCCAGACCCGGTCCGCACACCACCTTCCGAAATGCCTCCCGGACTCCCTCATCTCACCGGGGAGGCTGCAGAGGACACTCACAGGCCTCACCGACTCTGAGGCGGCTGGGGGTGTTGTCCAGGACACCTGTCAGCCCCTGAGCACCTGCCGGTCACACGGATGGGGGGGTCTGCGCGTCACAGCCCAGGCCTGTGGCCAAGTCCTGGGCGCCCACCCCCGTGGGTTCAGAGTCCCCCCTCCCAGCCCCAGAGGCTCGGCGGCATCAGGGAGCCAGAGGTGAGCCCCAGCTTCCCGAGGAGCCTCGAGGGGCACCGGCCCCGCCCGTGGGAGCAGCTCTGTGCTTGTGAGCTTGTCCCCGAGGCCTCCCCGCCTCCGGGCATCCCACAGCCGGAGGACCCACGGGCCACATGAGAGCAAACGGTGGAGTTTTCCAGATAAAAAGGAGACCTTTTAGTCAGAGAAAGAGTGTTTTCAGAGGAAAACTGCAGCGAGAGCGGGCGAGGGGCTGGTACGCCAGAGCGGAGTCCGTGCAGCCCCTCGGTGCCCGGTCCCCGGGTGGGAGCGAGCCTGCCGGAAGGTGGTACGCACGGGCCCATGGCCTCCAGGTGTGCCCACCGCAGGTGGCTGGGAGGGGCCGTCTCCGGCTCCGCGCCAACTGTTGCTTGGATAAAGGCCACTTTGCACGTGTCTCTCCCGGCGGACATTCCTTGGTGCGCGTCCCATCTTCCCGAGGAGCCGGCCAGCCCGGACCACCCGCAGGCTTTCACGGCAAAGCAGGATCTCATTTCAGGGCTCCTGCTTTCCACAAATGCATTTGTCCTGGGGAGTCCGGGAGGGGACGGTGGCCCTGTGTGAGGCGTGGGCAGGAGGGACAGAGCATGCCCACGGGGGTCTCACAGACGCTCTGCTGCTCTCCCTGGGGTGGTGAGGAGCCCTGAGCTGCCCGCCGGGGACGGCAGAGGTGGGGAGCCTCGGGGGGACACATGCTTGCTCTCCACCAGCCTGCAAGCTGTCTGAGCGCTCGTGTCTGGGTAGGGGGCCAGGCTGGACATGCGGCAAGGTTTCCGGTGCTGGGGGCCCGAGAACTCTCTCCCTGGGGGTGTTCCGAGGTGGTGCCCCACGCGGCCCCCAGCACCCGCCTCCGGTCCCCGGGCCTTTCCTGCAACACTCGTCTTCACTCGATGCCCCATCGTCCTGCACAAGGTCGTCGGGCCCCTGCGCATCTGTCGGGGACAGTGTGGGGGCGAGGCGGTACGTGAGGGGCAGCGGTGTGGGGTTCAGAAGGGCCCAGGGTGGGCTTTGAGCACCAGAGGGCTCCATGCCTGGCAGGTTTTCAGTGTCCCTTCACAGGCTCTGGGAAGGGTCCTTCTAGCTGCTTGCGACTGCTGGGGCCTCAGGCGTGCCCTGGCCGTGGCCACCGGCTCCACCTGCCTCCGTCTTCACATGGCGCCTCCCCTGTTCCTACTTCTTCATCTGGGCTTCTCCCGGGGACACCAGTCACTGGGCGAGGGCCCACCCTAATGACCTCGTCCTGACTTAATCACAACCTCAAAGACCCTATTTCTGAATGAGGCCCCTTTCACAGGTGCTGGGTCCTGGGGCTTCCACGCATACTCCGGAGGGGCCGTTCCCCCCATAACAAGTGCAGATTCTGAAGGTGAGAGTTTCGTAAGCCCCGTGGAGCGGGTAGAAGTGACCAGAACGTTGGCTTGGGGATCCCTGGGAACCCGAAGGAAGTGTGTGGGCGCCAGCGTGCCCGGCGCCGGCCCACGAAGCCCTCCACCCACTCGGTGACGCCCGGACCCCCTCCCCCGTCGTGGGAAACGGCACGTGGAGAGAAGAGACGCTCGGCCTCAAGGCCCTACGGGGTTTCCCCCCACAGACAAGAGCAAGAGACGCTCCCGGGGAAGGTTGGCAACTTTACCGTCCAGACTCGGGATCGCCCCTCCGAGAGGCAGTGGGGTGCAAGGTGCAGGCAGAGCTCCACGTGGCTGCGACGCCTCTGCTTCGGTCCGCGCGGATCTAACGTGGCCTCTCAGGGGCTGGAGGTCGGAGGGCCGTCGGCTGCACCCTTCCTGAGAAGCCTGCAGCGCCCCACTGTCGTCCCGGAGAGCGGGCCCGACACGGAAGACGGAGCGGCTTGCTGCGAAGCTGGCCCTGGCAGCCTGGCTCGGGGCGCCTAGGGAGCCGGAGGGGGCCTGTGGGCGTCCCGCACCCCTGCGCGTGTGCCAGCCCCGCGTGTAGGATGCAGAAAGCAGCGGGTGCAGAGGCGGGGGTGAGGGAGCAGAGAGCTGCGCGTGTCCCCGGAGAGTCTCTGCTTTCTGTCGCGAGGCGTCCTTGCTGGCAGCACACGGCCCCCCAGCACCCCGATTTTGCCCCAGACGTTACTGGAAGCTCTTTGCCGCAAGAATCTGAGGGAGCTGGTTATTTTAGGAAAATAAATGATGAACGAAGAGAATACTCTCTGAATACAGGACCTCAAACCTCCACGGAGAGTGTTCCCGATAGAAAGTCAGTGTGTGGGGACCCCGAGTACTCTCCCATCAGCTGCAGGAGCCTTTGGCACCCCCCACCCCTCACCCCCCTGGGATGGGGGCGCCCGGCGCTTTCTGCGAGGAGAGGACGGCTCCGTGCCCAGAACCTCTGTTCCAGGCGGACTTCCCGCTTTGGCCGCGTGTTCAAAGGGCTTTGTGTTTCAGGGTTCCGACTGAACGCGAGCGCCATGAACAGCAGCAATCTGACCCCGACGGTGAGCGGAGGGTCATCTTCTCCGCGGAGGCCGCCCCTTCCCGGGCGGAGGACCCGCCCACAGTGCGGGCAGTGAGCTGTCAGAGGAGCGCGGTCCCCCGAGACGCTTTCTGAGCCACCCGAGGAGGAGTGGTGTGTCAGGACACACACAGGCCAGAAAAAATGATGGATTTAACACGGATCTGGAAAGAAGTCCTGAAAGCCAAGGAAAGTCAGCAGGGACGCCAAGCCTCGGGAATGTTCTGAGAAGGAAGGAGAACTGTGGCCGAGGAGGGTCCCAGATGGCGGGAGGGCCGCCAGGGATGAGGGGTGAGCGTGGGGCACCCAGGGGCAGGTGCCGTGAGGGGTAGGGCAGGGCACGGCCTCGCCGCAGGTGCCAGGTTGCGAAGGAGGCCCCGGGCAGGGACCCCGGCAGCAGGAGGCAGACGTCCCGTGGATGCAGGGTCTGCCCCCCTCGGCCGCGTGGGCTCTGTGGCCCCAGCGTGGTCTGCACCATGTTGAATGTGCGAGCTCAGCCCTGGGAGAAGCATGGAAGCCAGCACCTCCTGAGGCAGGGCTTCCGTGGGCCTTGCCCTGGTCTCGGGGGGCTGGGTGGGATGGGGTGCGGGCAGCTTCTCCGCCTCCTGCACCTGACTGAGCAGACATGGGACCAGATGAGGCAGGACAGGTGGTGGGTATGGGTACCGGCCACCCCAAACTTCTCAATTTCACCTCAAAACACTTCCGGTGTGGGTGTTCAGACAAGGGCCGTCCCCCCGTAAGCACAGCTCAACTGTGACAGTGGAAAATTACATGCACGCTCGGTCACACAGGCCACAGACCTTAGATTCTGCCCAGTGTCCCCGCAGAGTCACTGATAGCAGGGGCCCATGGGCGGGGACAGGCCTGCCGTCTGGGGGACGCCTCCCCCCAGTGAGCTCCCGCTCCGTGCGTCCTGTCTGGCGGTGCCCGACACTGGGGAGTGGGGGGTCCACCCGGTTAGGGTGTCCGCCGGGCTCCTACCTGGGAAGTGGCTGCCTGTCGTAGGTTCTGGTGCTGCTGTAACAAAGGACCACAGCCTGGGCCCCTTAAAACTACAGGAGTCTCTCCCCTACAGCCCTGGAGGCCGGAGTCTGGAGGTGTGGCAGGGGTCTCGCTCCCTCCGGGGCTCTGGGGGAGGGTCCTTCCGGCTGGGTCCAGCTCCCAGGGGGCCGAGCATCCCTGGGCTGTGGCCCTGTCTTCCAGTCTCTGTCCCGGCTTCACGTGGCCTCCCCTCCTGCTGTGCCTCCTCTGTCTTATGAGGAGGCCAGGTTGATGCAGTCAGGATTCCCCCCCCAACCCGGGTCATCCTGGACAAGCCCCTTGTCTCGGGGTCCATCACTTAATCACATCTGCAAAGGCTCTTTCCATGTAAGGCCATTCCCAGGTGCCAGGCGTTAGGGCCCACGGTCAGTGACCACGGAAACTAGAAGGGTTTTGTGGGGTGCTTTGGGGACATATGTGTCCTTCCTCGAACCTCAGTAAATGTCACTGTTGCTAAATGATGATTTTCCAATCCTGTCATATTTTTCTGCATGTATTAGCCTCCTCCCATAAGGAAGTTTCCTTCTCCTCCATTTATGTGTTCGAGTCAGTATGGACTCAGGGGTGTTTGTTTCATTTTACGGGTTATAACCCGTTACTATTATTCTGTTTGGATGCTGAAATTGTCCCAGATCTCTGCATCCCTTTGATGCGTCCCGTCCTTCGAGCTGTTCCTTTCTGGTAAAGAAAGATATTTCCAGCTCATCTTCTGCTGCCACGGCCCTGCCATCTGGCATTTTCCCTCTGAAAATCCTTTTCTCAGGGATAAATGGTCTTCGGAAACCCAGCTCTGGGCCCTGGGTGTCCCTGCTGCCGCTGCCACTGCCACTGCCCGTGGCTTGAGGGAGGCCAGGTGCTGGGAACACACCTGCACCTGTAGCCCTCCTTGGTGTGGCTCACACGTGTGTGGGAGACCAAGAGTTCACACTCACCCCTCCAATTCCAGCGCCTGACCCCAGACCCCAGGGCCACTCCTGTCCCATTGCTTCCCCGCCAGGGAGACACCTGGCGCCCACTGTCCTCAGACTTTGCTTGGTCCTGGAGCAAACAAGACAGTTTCAGAATTGCTTGGCGCATCCCTAAGAAAACCAAGTGTATTACCCGGAGTTTATTATTTCTTACAGTTCTTTTCGTCTTTTTTTTTTTTTAATGTTTTATTTATTTCCAGGAGAGAGAGAGACAGCGTGAGCAGGGGAGGGTCAGAGAAAGAGGCAGTCACAGACTCCGAAACAGGCTCCAGGCTCTGAGCTGGCAGTCAGCACAGAGCCCTATGCGGGGCTCGAACCCACGAACCGCGAGATCATGACCTGAGCGAAAGTCAGACGCTTAACCGACTAAGCCACCCAGGCACCCTAGTTCTTTTTGTCTTTAATGAAAAAGCTGTTCAGACTTTACTTGGGGGAGTCCTCCCCTCCCCACAGGTTATTCCTTCCAGATACATGTAGGCCTGTTGGCTCGGTGGTCGGGGGGAGCCCCCTCCCCATCTTTTCCATCTTTGAGTGTGTGAACTGTTGACACGGCGCCCCAGATGACACAGGAGCACCCTCGGAGGGGCCCTGCCCCGCTAACAGCTCGCCGCCCCTCCCTTCCTGCAGATAAACCATCACAGCTATTTCTGGTTGATTCCTCCTGAGGTCCTCTTTGCAAAAATAATCATGCCCTGTTTCCTTGTTTTCCCTTCCTTTTACCCAGAAGATGGCATACGACAGTCTTGCGCACTCAAAAATTTTTTTCCACTCAAGAGCGCTTCTTTGGGGCGCCTGGGTGGCTTAGTCAGTTAAGCGTCCGACTTTCGCTTAGGTCATGATCTCACGGTTCGTGGGCTCGAGCCCCGCGTCGGGCTCTGTGCTGACTGCCAGCTCGGAGCCTGGAGCCTGTTTCAGTCTGTGACTCCCTCTCTCTCTGACCCTCCCCTGCTCACGCTGTCTGTCTCTTTCTCTCCTAGAAATAAATAAAACATTAAAAAAAAAAATGCTTCCTGAAGGTCACTCTGTATTTGTTCCCAGGGGATGGCCTTGCTCTTTCTCGCAGCCACGTGGAGCCCTGCGTGGACATGCCAAGCTTGTTCGGACAGGCTGTGCCTGTGGGCACTTAGCTTCTTCCCAGGGTTTTGCAGCTCAGTGTCGCACCGAGTCACCTTGTGCACGCATGCTCTCACTACTGCTGGTGCGGCTACAGAGCACATCCCAGCAGTGAGCTCATTGGAGCAGGGGTGACAGACGTGCGGCTTGCTGGACGGGCCGCGTTCCCTGCACAGGGACCCGGGGGTTTGTGTCCCCACCAGCGAGCCTGAGAGGGTCGGCAAGGACAGGCTTAAATAGCTGCAGCCTCAGACATGAGCCCTGATATCACAGGGTACTTTCGATTTGCACTTCTGTTGTAAGTGACATTGAACAACCCTGTGTGGATAGTGGCCATTTTTATATAGTTTTGGTGAATTATATCTTCACGCCTTTGCTTGCTTTTGTATTGGGTCTGCCCCCCGACCTCAGTTTTTAATAGTTCCCCCTAAAGAAGGATAGTATCCCTCTATTTTTGATGCATGTTATGTAGTTTCCCAGTTTGTCATTTGCCCCTTTGAATTTCCTTAGGGTATACTTTTTAAACCATGGAAATACTGCTCTTTTAAAAGTATTATTTTTGTTGAATTCTTGGCTCATAGAGATTTTTTTTATTAAGACCTCATTTTTTTAGAGCACTTTAAATTCCCCCAAAAAATAGAGCGGACGGTACTCGGATTTCCCATATTCTTCCTCTCCCCCTGAGGTAGCCCCACTATCAGCACCCCCACCAGAGCAGCACGTTCGTTACAGGTATGAACCCACCCTGATTTGTGTTGATCACGCGTGGTCTACAGTTACCTGAAGATTCGCGCTTGGTGTCATACATTCTGTGGGTTTGGACACATGTATAAGGAGCGTGCCCACCTCTACAGCATCGTGCAGAGGATTTCCTCTTCAGTCTGTCTGTTCCTCCTTCTCCAGCCCTTGGCAGCCACCAATCTTTCTACCGTCTCCATAGTTGCCTCTTCCGGAATGTCGGAGTCGGAATCATACCACAGGCAGCCTTTTAGACTGGCTTCTTGCACTTGATAAGATGCACGTAACTTTCCTCCATGTCTTTTCATGGTGTGACAGCACATTTCTTTTTAGCGCTGAGAAAGACCCCATTGTCTGGATGGACCACAGTTTATTTATCCATCACCTACTGAAGGACACCTTGGTGGCTCCCAAGTTTTGACCGTTAGGAATAAAGCTGCTAGAAACCATCCCTGTGCAGGTTTTTGTGTGGATGTAAGTTATCTGTGCCTTTGGATAAATGACCAAGGAGGACAATGCTGGATCTTCTGGGAAGAGAACGTTTAGCTGTGTAAGAAATCGCCTGATGTCTTCCACAGTGGCTGCCCCATTTTGCATTCATGAGAGCTCCCGTTGCTCACACCCTCACCAGCATCTGATGTGGTCAGTGTTGTGGATTTGGGCCATTCTGACAGGCGTGTGGTGCTGTTCCATTGTTGCACACTGTGCTGTGAGTCTAGCAGTGTTGTAGGAGCCCTTGACTTCATCCTTGCCGTTCAATAGTCACTTGGCTATTCTGGGTCTTTTGCCTCTCCTCCGTATAAACTTTAGAATCAGTTTGTCCATATCCACAAAATACCTTGCTGGGATATTGATTGGTACTACATTAAATCCATAGATCAAGTTGAAAAGAACTGGTATCTTGACAGAACTGAGTCGTCCTATCCATGAACATGGAATATGTTAATATAACTATTATGTAGTTCTTTGTGTTCATCAGAGTTTTGTGGTTTTTCTCATGTAGATTTTGTACGTATTTTGTTAGAGGGGCGCCTGGGTGGCTCAGTCCATTAAGCATCCAACTTTGGCTCAGGTCGTGATCTTACAGTCCATGGGTTCGAGCCCCGCGTCGGGCTCTGTGCTGACAGCTCACAGCCTGAAGCCTGCCTTAGATTCTGTGTCTCCCTCTCTCTCTGCCCCCCTCCCTGCTCATGCTGTCTCTCTCTCTCACTGTCTCTCAAAAATAAACATTAAAAAATTTTTTTTTAATTATACCTAAGTATTTTATTTTGGGGTGCTAATGTAAATGGCATTTTTTAAATTTCAAATTCCACTTGTTCTTTGCTGGTATATAGGAAGCAACTGACTCTTGTGTATTAACCTGGTATCCTGCAACCTTGCTGTAATCACTAATTAGTTCCAGGAGGGTTTTTTTTTTTTTAATCAATTCTTTCAGATTTTCTACATAGACGATTATGTCATCTGTGAACAGTTTTATTTCTTCCTTTCCAATCTGTATACCTTTTCTTTCTTTTTCTTGTCTTATTGAATTAACTAGAACTTCCAGTATGATGTTGGCGTGCCAGGAGAGGACATCCTTGTACGTGATCTTAGTGGGAAAGTTTCTAGTATAATGTTAGCCGTAGCTTTTGCTGATAGTCTTTAACAAGTCGAAAAAAAAGTCCTTCTATTCCTACTTTGCTGAGAGTTTTATCATGAATGGGTGGTGGCTTTTGTGAAATGTGTTTTCTGTATCTATTGACATGACCCTATGTTTTTCTTTCTTAGTGTATTCATGTGACTGATACTTTAATTGATTTCTAATTTTGAATCAGCCTTGTATATCTCAGGTAAATCCCACTTGGTCATGGTGTATAATTCTTTACACATTGTTGGATTCAGTTCATTAATATTATAGTGAGAATTTTTGCATCTGTATTCGTGAGGGATAATGGCAGTGTCTTTGGTTTTGATATCAGGGTAATGCTGGCCGTATAGAATGAGTTAGAAAGTGTTCCCTCTGAAAAGAGATTGTAGAGGATCATTTTTTCCTTAAATATTTGGTAGAATTCACCAGTGAACGCTTCTGGGCTTGGTGCTTTCTTTTTTTTAATGTTATTAATTACTGATTCAAATTTTTAAATAAATGAAACCAATTCAGATTGTCTCTTCCTTTTCCTGTGAGGCTTGGCAGATTTCATCTTTCGAGGAACTGGTCCACATTATCTAGGTCATCAGATTTGTAATCAGAGAGTTCTTGCTAATATTCCTTCATTATGCTTTTAATTCCATGGGATCTACAGTGATTTGTTTTTTAAATATTTGTATGATTTATTTCTGAGATTAGTAATTCATGCCTTCTCATTTTTACTTAGTTAGCCCAAGGCTCACCGATTTTATTGATCTTTCCAAAGGACCAGCTTCCGGTTGGTTGGTTTTCTCTGTTGACTTCCTGTTGTCAATGTCCTTGACTTCTGCTCTAATCCTTACTCTTTTCTGCTCAATTCGTATTTGATTTGCCCTTTTTTTTTCTAGTTTCCTAAGATGGGAACTTAAATTACTGATTGTAGCCTTTTTTTTTTTTTTGTATTATGTGCAGTCAACGCTATCAACTTCCCTCTAAGCACTGCTTTTGATGCATTCCACAGATTTTAGTAGGTTGTATTTTTTATTTTCATATAGTTCAAAATATTTTTTAAGTTTCTCCTGAGATTTCTCCTTTCACCTGTTTGTTATTTAGACAATAAACAACAAAATGTGTTTAATTTCCACATATTTGGGGAGTTTCCAACTTATCTTTTACTGAATTTTGGTTTAATTTTCTTGTGGTTTGTATTCTTTAAAAAATTAAATATTTCAAATGTAACTAATATACCGTTTAGCTCTTGGACACTGTGATAGTTCTTCTGGTGTGAACGGGTTTTCGAGGTGTGTCTGTTTTACCTGGCAGTTCATACAGCAGAACAGAGGTAGGCAGAGTTCAGGTGTCAGATAAGGATTTGGGCAGAGTTTATATACAGGGCATTTTGTGTGTGTGTCTCTCTCTGTGGTTATGTTTTCCTGGATTCCTCCCATTACTTTCCAGCTCTGCGATCTCTGTAAATGTTGCCCTTTGCTTCTCAACCCAGTGAGATTTTGCACCTTCTCCTAGAATATCAGCCACCAGTGTGGTGCCGACTGGGTCTTGCCATCAGGCAAAAGCATCATAAAATGGAACTTGGCCAGCGTCACCCCCTTCGTCCACATGCAGACGCACTTCCACCCTCGGCCACTTTCCCGTGCTCCCCACCTCCTTCAGATGTTGTGTTTCCTCTGTCGTCTAGTGTTCGCGGCTCTTGGGGGAGAGTGGATCCTACGGAGGCTCATGCGCCGTCGCCATGACGTGGGATCTCCATTGTCTCTGTACAGAGGTTGGGGCTCGTCCAGCTCGCTTACTGAACCTTTTCAGGTTGCTTGATGCTTTTGCCCAGAGGACCTGGGAATTTCCCCCCTATCTTTAATTTTGATAGCTTCACGGAGGCACGCCAGGGCCGGCCCCCCAAGGGAAACTTTCCAGGCGCCCGGAGAATCAGGGCACGTAGGTTCGGCCCCTCTGCCTCTGGAGTTACACGTGCTGGCTCCTCCTGCCTTCTCTTCTAACCTCCTTTCCTCTGACCCTTTTTTGCTTTGTGACTTTATCTCATTTCCATTCCCTCGGTTCATCTTTCTCCTCTGGGTCTTACCATCAGGCAAAATCATCAATGGTATCATTACAGTTTCACTCACATCTGCTCTTGTGTGAGCACCTCTCATGAAACCTTCATTTCATATGTGGCTTTGTCTGTTTCCTTTCTTTCTTTCTTGAGTTCAGTCCGTATTTACTTCATTGCTTCTTGGATGTGTGTGTGTCCATTTCTGTTCTTAGATTTTGAATTTACAGCTCAAAGTGATTGCCATACACTCAAATGCTTGTTTGAGAATATTTAATTTCCTTTGGAGTGTTGTTACTGTCTTCTTCTGCTTTATTTTGATTGGAGGGGATAGTGAGTTTTTCCACCTGAAATGGTTTGATCCCCGTGCTCTGTTTCCTTTTTATAACAGCTTTTGATTCTTTTCTTTTGCTACACAATGTCCCCATGTCTCTGGTCCTCCATCTGACAGAGTGTGTGTGTGCACACCCATGCACGTACACAGATGCATGCACATGTGTGCATACACGGGAGGTGGAGGGGAGAGAGACTGCTTATGATGGCTCTGAAAGTAGCCAAGCCAGGCAGAGAAGGGAAAATCTAGAAGTCTGGACTTCCAGACTACTTTTTTTCCTCTCCCTTCAGAGGTATCAAATTTTTCCTTTTCTAGGTGAAGAATGCTATCTCTCTGCATCTTATGGACATGGCTGTCAAGTCGGGCGGCTTATGAGATCCTCAGCTGCCCTTTTCGGGTACCACGGAGCCCTGGGTGCACACGGGGCACCCAAATCTCCCTGCAGGCTCTCCCCACCGCCGTGCCAGCTCAGAGGCACCTCACCCTCTTCCTCCCGAAGAATTGCCTTTCTGAGGCTGCCTCCGCAATCCCTACCTGCATTTCTGAGGTCCTTTCCTGTGGCCAGCGCTCTGGGTCATCAGAACTCTCTTTCCGGCACTTTCCCGCTTGTGACGGGCTCCCTCTTCCTGGGGGCACATCTAGCTCGGCCCCCTGTTTCCCCAACTCATGCCTCTCCCATCCAGCTTTCTGAGGTGGAAACGCAAGAAACAGCTCTGAAATTAGCATTTATTTTTCTGTCTACAGGATAATTGTGAGTTTTTGGAATTCATCGTCACGTGGCCGTGCTCACAGTGTGGAACTTGTGTGGGCTTTGCTCTCCTCCAGCCGCGTGGGTTTTAGAGGTTGTTTGGAAAGATTCAGGTGTGGGTGGCCATGCTTCTCGTGGCCGCCAGGAAGTCCCGGCCTCCGCCCCACATCTTCCTGATAGGGAGCTGTTCGTATCTTGAAACGCATAACTTTGGGGAAGTACTGAGGTTACCTTCGAATAAAAACAGCAAAGAATTTGGAAGCAAACACAAGGGGACGTGTGTCCACTCAGAGCCAGCCTGCCCCGTAGAGGCTGCGTTCCCTCCGAAGGGACTCCTCGATCGGCGCCTGACAAGCACGAGCCGGGTCCCCGCGACGGCCCATCTGCTGCTGGCTCGAAACGGAGATTTCCGAACAAGACGACACCCTCCGTGTAGCGCGATTCGCTTTCTGCTTCGCCTTTGGAGAAGCTAGAGTTTCCAGATGAGAGGAGCCAGTGCCGCTCCCGGTGTCGTGAAGGAGGCGTGTTAACGTCCCCACCGCGACTGTGTGTTTCTCTGCCTCCGCTTTCCGTTCTGTTGACATTTTCGTGGATAAATCCAAACATAGGGTCCGAATATGTTTCTGGCGGATTCACCATTTTATCACGAGGAAGTGTCCCGTGTGCCTCCGGTGATGCTTCCCCCCTTAAGGCTGCATCTGTGTCACACTGGTTTAGCTTCCCCAGCTCTCTTTCGCTTCCCATTTGAATGGTTTTCCATCCCAGGTGCTTATTTTTCAAACTTTCTGCCTTATAATTAAGGTACATCTTTTGTGATGGGCATGGGAGATGCGCTTCGGTGTCTATACTGTCGCCTGGTCTTCACCAGCTCCTATGGACCAGTACTGGCTGCGTGTGGCGGTGCACGGACACGTGTGGCTTTGTCCCGCCGCGGTTTCTCCTATTTAACCCTCTCTTTTATAAACTCTCTCCTCTCAGGTCTTGCCTTTTACGGATCAATAAAATTTTTAGATATTTCATTACTTCCCTCTGGTGACTTTTACTGTTCCGTTAGCAGTTACCTGGAGGCACGTTGACCTGTTAGGATCTGATGCACTTTGCCACTCACTCCCCGTTAACGCTGGGAGCGTGGAGGGACTTCACTCTCTTCAAACACAGCTGCTCCTTGTGTGTTGTGACCGTACATGTTAATCCCGCAGCTACTTTGGACCCCACGATTCGCCCTCCTCGCTGCTTCGTGCAGCCGGCGTCCGGGAAGGGTGCGTTTCCGTGTGCTTCCGCAGGCCACTCGCAGGAGGGTCAGCCCGTGGGGCGTCCTTACTCGCTCACTCAGCCGACACTGCAGGCCGACCCCGCGGCCCAGCCAGATGCTGGGCTGCCGCCCAGAGCTCAGAGCCTCGGGAGAGGCAGTCATCACAGACACGAAAACGGGCCACAGAGCAGAGGAGGCTCGACATTCCCTCCAGGAACAGGCTTGGGAGGGGGCTGGGGCGCAGGAGAGTCCTGGGTATGCAGGTCCCGGTGCTGCCAGCGCCCTCGAGACACAGCCCACGTGGAAACACCCATCAGGGACAGAGAAGAGTGTGTGCGTGCGTGTGCGTGCGTGTGCGTGCGTGTGGGTGTGAGTGATGTGTGTGCAGTGTGTAAGTGTATATGTGGGTTGCACGCGAGTGTACATGTGAGTGTGTGGTGTGCAAGTGTGTGTGAGTGTGTGCCTGTGGGTGTGTGCGAGTTCACGTGTGGGTGTATGCACATGTGAGTGGACATGTAGGTGTGCATGTGTTGAGTGTGATCTTGCATGGGGGTGGGTGTGCACGTATGTGTTTGGTGTGACCTTGTGTGGGGATGCACGTGTGCATGGTGTGAGGCTGTGTGCACAGGTGTGCGTGTGTGCCCTGGGCTCTTGGCCCTCGGCTCCTTTTCCATGAAGCCTTCCGCGTGTTTCCAGATGTGTCTGCTCACCCGTGGGAGCTGAGCAAGAGGCCACCTCGGCCTCGGCGGCAGGACTGACCCTCCCCCCCGCCCCCGTCCCCCCGGTCTGGGCTGTCCCCTCCTGTCCCTCCCCCCCACCCCCCCACCCCGGGGCCTCAGGTGCCTGGACTCGGAGCCTGTCTGGCCCCGCCTCCCCCGCGCCCTCAGGCTCCCGACCCGAGAAGTGGTCTTCAAGTTTCCTTAAATATTTAAAACCCCTGGTGGACGGCACCCCGGTGAGGCTTGGCCCCTGACCTGGAAGCGGGCTGAGTTCTGGCCTCTCGCCTGCGGTTCCTGACGCAGGTCTCCCCAGGGCTCACACCGGAGGCACATTCTTTGCCCTTATCCCCAGATCTTGTACCCAGCGCTTCAAGGGAGGGTTTAGATAAAGGGGCTCTTTTTAATGGAAGGAAGAGGATGGGGTCAGGGACCCACGGAGATTCCCCCGGGGAGGGCCAGCGACCGCTGTCTGGGGAGCCGGCGAGCGCACAGGCGGCCCACGGAGCCGCTGCCCTTGAAGTCCGCCGGGCGCCTGGCACGGAGCAGGCGCCTCCCAGGGCCCGCCCCCGGCACCCCGTCCCCCGGGGCTTGTGCCCGTGCAGCCACAGCCAGAGGCTTGCCCCAGGTGTGCGTTTGTGTGTTTGTGTGTGTGTGTGGGGGGGTTCTGAACACCTTCCACGACTCCGGGGGCCTGACCGGCTGCGCAGCTGCTGTGGGCTGGACTGCGTCCCCTGATGAGATCCAATCTGGCTCTACCGCCCCCCTCCCCCACCGGCATCGTTGGGAAACAGGGGCTCCGCAGGTGTGATGGAGGAAGATGGGGTCATAGGATGGGGCCCTTTAAGAGGAGGAGAGGCCCACTGGGAGAGGCTGCGGAAGCTGGGGTCGCCAGGGGCGGGTCGCCTCCGCGGGGGGTAGACCGCTGGGTCCTTGGGGAGGGCCTGTGTGCCCTCCACAGCTCGCGGACAGGCCCACCCGACTGCCCTCTTGTTTGCCTCTCCTTCTGGCCTTATTTCCACCCCCACGCACTTCACCTGCGAGTCCAGAAGCGTGGATTTCAAAGCAACAGACGTCTGGAAAATTATTACACGGCAGGGGCGCGAGCAGAACTCTCCCCAGCCCCAGAACGCCCTGCGCCGCCTCCTCTCTGGAGCCCCCACACTTGGTGCTGCTCGGACGACGGCGAAGTCCTGTCTGGGGCGGCTCTGAAGCCACTTGACCCAGGGAGGGGGCCCAGGGCGTCCGCTGAGCCGCGCTCTGGGCTGTCTCACCCCTCCTCACCTGGCCGAGACGGTCCACGCAGGGCCCTGACCCTCCCCTCCTCGATGCCCCCACGGACTGAAAGTGTGCTGTGTCCCACCGCGGATGTAACAAAGGACCACGAGCTGGGGACTTACAGCCTCCCGTGCATCTTCCTCAAAATCCTGGGACAGAGTCCAAAGTCAGGGTTCGTGCAGCGTCTCTGGCTGGCGCAGGCCCCACGAGCGAGCCATCTGGGACCCGGGCGGTGTGTCTCGGGGCCTCGTCTTCCCCACCTGGAAGTGGGGGTCCCAGCGCCTGCGCCCCGGGATCACAGCCGGACCCCTGGGGCGGCGCTCAGCGCCCCCCCCAACCTTGCCCTGCTGTGAGATGGTTCAGTTGGTAAGAGATTCCGGAGGCCGACCCTGAACTTTCTAAGCCTGTAACTTCTGTTTTTCTAACACATTCTCCTTCTAAAATATTTGGAAAACACAGAAAAGTAGATAAAGAACAAAAAGGCGCCCAAGGACAACCGTTACTCATGCTTCCAGCATTTTCCGCTGTGAAGTGTCTCAGTGGTAGAGATCGAGCCGGAAAACAGTTTTCGCACGGCCCCGGGGAGGCCGTAAAGACACGAAGGTGTGGCAGCCGGTCCCGGGGTGCTGGGGACACGGGGCTGCGTCCGAGGACAGGCTGACACGGTCCCCATGGCGCTCGCCTTTGTCCCTCTGGAGCTGTGCCATCCACAGCGCGTGCGCGGCATCTCACTGGTCACGCTTTTAATTTTTTTTTTTTTATTTCTAGGAGAGAGAGAGAGACAGTGTGAGCAGGGGAGGGTCAGAGAGAGAGGGAGTCACAGACTGAAACAGGCTCCAGGCTCTGAGCTGGCAGTCAGCACAGAGCCCGACGCGGGGCTCGAACCCACAAATGCGAGATCATGACCTAAGCGAAAGTCGGACGCTTAACCGACTAAGCCACCCAGGCGCCCCTCACTGGTCACGCTTTTGAGGAGTTGGTCTTTACGACACTTCAGACACAAACGGATTTCTTTGCACCTCACTAAAACGAATCAACCAAAGGAAAATTAAAAAGTCAAAACCGGGACGAAGAGATAAAATAATGTAAACATTTTCACCAATCTTCCGGAATTTTTCTCAAGAAGAAATAGTCGGGGGAGGACTCTGCTGAGGGCTCGCAATTGTGTTTGCGCTGTGTCCGCCTCCAAGCAGGACCCCCGTCCCGTCAGACGCGGGAGGAAGTCGACTGTGAGGCGCACGCGGCCGTAGGAGCGGCCAGGACGGGGCTCAGGCAGCGCGTCCTGTCCACCTGAGGCCCCGCGAGGCTGGCGCCGGGGCGCGGTCAGCGGTCTCCGCCTGACAGGCCAGGGCCGGCGTGGGGCTGGCGGGAGCTCTCCTGCCTCTCTGGTGGGGCTCCTTGTGACGCGGAGTGCGTGCCTGAGAGGACATGAGCGCGTGCCTGCGTGCGTGTACAAGGGCGTGCACGTGTGTGGCTGCTCGTGTGTACATGACCATGGCTGTATGTGTGTGCATGTGTGTGACTGCATGACTGTGTGCATGTGACGACTGCGTGGCTGTGTTGTGCATGTGTGGTTGTGCATGTGTGTATATGTGTGTGGCTGCACGCACGCACAAGACAGGCTACATGTGTGTGCATGTGCATGACTACGTTTATGTGGCTATATGTGTACGTGTGTGTACGTGTGGGCGTGTGTGGCTGTACGTGTTTGCGGTCACGTGGCCCCGGCCTCACCAGTGTGTGCATGTTTCTTCCAGCTCATCTGTGGCGCTCAAGGGGCCCAGTGGCCATCCAACCGCCATGAGGCTCTGACCTGCCATCCCCATGACCCACCGTCCTGGTGACCCGCTGTCCCCATGACCCGCCATCCCCCTGACCCGCCATCCCCGCGACTTGCCGTCCCCGTGACCTGTTGTCCCCATGACCCCCCATCCCCGTGACCCGCCGTCCCGGTGACCCGCCATCCCTGCAACCTACTGTCCCCCTGACCCGCTGTCCCCATGACCCGCCGTCCTGGTGACCTGCTGTCCCCGCGACCCACCATCCCCTGACCCGCCATCCCCCTGACCCGCTGTCCCCTGACCCGCCCACCCTGACTCCGTCCCCGCGACCCACCATCCCCCTGACCCGCTGTCCCCACGACCTGCCATCCCCCTGACCCTTTGTCCCCGCGACCCACCATCCCCTGACCCGCCGCCCCATGACCCGTCCCTGTGACCCGCCGGGTCCCGGTGACCCGCCGTCCCCGTGACCCGCCGTCCCAGTGACCCGCCGTCCCGGTGACCCGCCTCCCCTGACCCGCAGTCCCCTGACTCGCCATCCCCGCGACCCGCCGTCCCCGTGACCCGCTGTCCCCATGACCCCCCGTCCCTGTGACCCGCCGTCCCAGGAAGGCCTCTAGTAGGGAGGAGGGGCCATCGGCCCTGCCCTGGGGACACGCTCCACGTTGCTTTAGTCTGGGATCGGCAGCGACGGGCCCCCTGTCCTGGGGCCCCTCCCAGTTCACGTCCTGCTCTGCCCCCGTCCAGGAGGCTCCCCGTCTGTGCCCCCAAGGTCGCGGACAGAACTGGGGTGTGGTTCCAGCCACTCCTGCTCTTCCCTCACTGGGATGCCCAGCCGTGACCCGGACGCGGCCGGGAGGGCCACCCGCAGGTGTCAGCTGCTTGCAGAGAAACCGCCGCCGTGGCTTGTGTTGACCCTGAGGACAGTCTGTGGCAGCGGGGTTGGGCACGTGTGGCAGAGCTGCTCCAAATACACCAACGTGTCCTCGAGCAGAGGTCACGTGTTCTCCCTCCCGAGCCCCCAGCCACGTGACGTTCGGCCTCCGAGCAGCTGATGTGCTTCTGCCAACAGCCTTCTTGGATGGGCGTCGGCCGGGAGCAGGGGTGCACGGTGCAGCTGCCCTTGACCTCCGCCAGGGCCCCGGGGCTCGCTCAGCCTCCCAGCGCCCCAGCCCTGCCCCCATCCCGGGCCTGGGGGGCCAGAGTCGGCACAGGAAGCAGAGGCCACACTGCCCGCCCACACTGCCACACAACCTGAGTGCCTCGTTCCGGAGGCTTCTATGGGAAGGAGGGGCCCGTGCACACAGGCAGACACGGCAGGTAGGCTCCCTGCCACGCGGGATTTGGAAGTGTTTGATGAAGCGTATCGACACCCCCCCAGCCAGGTGTGAAATGGGAGCCCGTGCCTGAGCCTGTGACTGGCCCGCGTCCCCCCAGCGGTGGGGACTGTCCCTAACGGGATGCAGGGCCTCGGCGGCCAGCTAGGGCCTGCGGGCTCCTCCACATGGTGAGGGCCGTGCTGCCGCCATTCAGCTCTGTTGTCCTGCTGCCCCTCTGCCCCGGAACCACGAGAACCCACGGCAGGTTTGAGCCTCTGCTTGGAGATCCGGCCTATTCGTGAGTGAGTTTTCCACGGGAACTTGTGCGATTTAAGTGCTTTTCTGAAATATGAAATTATGTCTTTCCTGTTCGAGCTCACCAGTGTTGGTGGGGCGCACTTCTGACCCCGCGTGGCCGGTGCAGACTCCCCCGGCAGCTCCGTGGGCTCCTGACTTCACTGCTCCGCACTCAGATCAGCTTCCCCAAGTGAGCCGGGGCCCCAGAACAGGCGGCTTAAACATTCAGATGCGCTGGGGTTCACCATCCACGGACACGGCAGGCGGCCTGACCCTGGGGCCAGGAAGCCCCTGCCCCCAGGGCACAAGGAGCCAGGCCAAGGAAGGTCACGGCCCAGGTTGTGGCCCAGGGCGCAGGAGGGACCAGCCGGGTCGGCCTGTGGGGACCGGCGTGCTCGTGTGGGGAGAGGGGTCTCTGAGGCCCCTGCCTGCCTGGGGGAGGCCGGTGGGAAGACCCCTGGGGCACACATGTTGGCGGGTGGGTTTCGGAGCCCCACGGTCAGCAGGTTTCTGCTGTGTTTCTGGAAGCCCTGGGGTCCCTGCGTGGCTGTCAGCAAAGCCTCGTTCCCACCAGATGACGGTGGGACGGCCTGGGTGGAGTGCGGGTCAGCTCAGCAGGGTATAAAACAGGCGTCCAGTCAGCCGCGCTCATGCCGTTCCCTGGACTCTCCCAGGCCACCTGCCCTGCCCCCTGCCCTCCCGAGTGTCCGCAGACGAGGCTGCCCGTGCCCAGGGCTCTGCGGAAGGACAGGACCTCAGCCAGGGTCTCAGACCCCCAAGGGCACGGCCCTGTGCGGTGCATACCTGTGTGACTGTCTGTGGCACCTTCCTGGCCCCGCCCCGTCTGTGTGGCCCTCCAGCCTGTGGCCCCGTGTCCTTCCTTTGTGGTGGCTCGTGTCTTGGGGTTCGTGTCCTGTTGGGATGGGCCCCAGAACGGGCTTGTGTCCCCTGTTCACGCGGGAGCCCGGCCTGGACGCGGGGTCTGCATTGCCCAGTCCTTGCAGGGGGTGGTGTCTGTTCGTCCACGGCTGCCCCTGGGGCCCCATCCCCTGCCTCCCTTCAGTCTGGAGGGTCTCACTAGAGGGAGACAGGACCCCGCCCCTGTCGCTGACCTCTGCTGCCCGAGTTACAGTCCGGAGGCCGGAGCTCGGGATCTGAGGGGAGGCACGAACCGCGTTCCCTGTCAGGAACCAGCCAGCCCCCCGCCCTGCCACGTTCTCCCTTAGGTCATAGACTTTCTCCTTGAGGGCGGCTCAGGGTTCTGAGTGAGCGTGAGGAAAGTGCGGAGAGCGTCCCGCGTCGTCCCCTCCACCCCTCCCTGCTGCCGGTGGTTCGGACAGACGTGTAAGCACGTGGACCTGCTACTGCGGTGTCCCCTGCCCTAAAGATCGGCCCTGCCGCCCCCCAGCCCACCCCCTGGCAAACCCTGACTCTTCTCCGTGTAGCGGTTCTGCCTCTTCCGGAACGTCCCGTTGTTGGAATCACACGGCACGCAGCTTCCCAGGCCAGCTGCTCGAGCCCGGCCGTGCGCGTCTCAGCCGCCTTGACGGCTCGTTTCTCTCTACTGCAGATGCTCTTCCACTGTGCGCGTGGACCACACTTTACTCATCCGTTCGCCTGCTGGAGGGCGTCTGGGCTCCTTCTGGACTGTGGCGATTGTGAATGAAACCTTCCCTCAGAGTCTCCTGTCAGGTTCTCAGTGGCCACGCCGGACTGTGGGCTTCCCGGGGCAGGGTCTCCGCACACTCGTGTCCGTGTGCCCGGAGACAGCTGCCCGGAGGGAGATGGTTGGCTGTCGCGTCCACGTTTGCTGGGCTGGACTGTGGGGATTGAAGGGAGGGCAGATTCCGCCGGAGGAGGGTCCCGAAGCGAGGGGCGGACTCTGAAGGGGCTCCCTCTCGGGCCACTGCGGAAGCCTCTCTCGGCTCAGTGCCTCCCTCCCGGTCTCCTGGGGCTGGGGACTGGGGTTTGCACATCCCCACTTCATTTAAACTGGAAAGTGTAAGGATCTGAGAGCTGCCAACCGGGCTGCAAAGTGACCTTGGGATTCTCCTGTCTCCCCTGAAGACGGCCTAGACCCCCATCCTCTCTAGCAGTAGAGGCCGGAGCCGGGACGTGAGCCTGACCGTCCGTCCCAGTCGGCGGGGGCAGGGGAGGAGCCGCACTCACCTGTCCCCGGGCCACTCCTGACGTGTGGAAGTGACGCACCGGAGGGACACGGGGCAGAGGTCCTTGTGAGATGGGGGGCGGGGGCGGGGCTGGAGTGCGAGGGAGGGGAGGGGGGTCGTGGCCTGCACCTGCGCCCCTCCACGGAGCAGCTGCTCACGCGCATCCGTGCGCGTCCCACACGAGTCCTGGTGCACGTGTTGTACACCCACCCGCAGGCACATCTGCTCACGCGCACGTCTGCACGCCACATGTGCGCTCCTGCGCTCAGCCGTGGGCCTTCCCTCACGGGGCGGCGGCGCAGGCTCAGAGCCCTTCTGTTGCTCCGGGAGAACCTGTTTGTGTGGGACCTGGGAGGCTCGGGGACGGACCCCGGACACCGTGTGTCCCCTGCTCGGGGCCGACTCTCTGTGCTTAGGGGGCGACCTCAGGACTTCTCGAGGCCCAGGTGAGGCCCAGGAACGTGGCCCGGAACACGGGCATGCCGGTGTGATGGGTGCTTCTCCCGCCGTCCGTGTGGCAGCGAGGGTGTGCCCGAGTCCCGCGCGGGGAAACGGGGCGCCAGGCCGCTGATGTCCCCCCCGCCCCAGGCTGCCAGGGCACCGCCTGGGTTCCCTGCCACACGGATCTGCAGGGGGCTGGAGGGGAGGTGACAGAGGGGCCCGGTCGGCCCGGGGGCGGTTGGCTGGGGAGGGACCGGGTCCTGGGGCTGCAGGGGGAGGCGGGAGACGAGAGGCCGAGGGTGCTCAGGGTTCGGGAAGTGCCTGGTTGTGGGGGGAGCTCTTCCCCCTCACGCTGCCACCCCGGGCGTTCGACACTGAGAACGGCGCTCAAGGAAGCCCTTTCCTGGACCCCCGCACTGTGGACACGGCGCCGTGAGCCCCGGAAGCGGGGCCGGGCCTGGAGCCCGGGGGCCGGGAGCCGACCCGTCCTGGGGACACGCCTTCAGGAACGGCCTCCCTGAGACTGAACCCCAGGGACACGGAGCCCAGGCAGCCGGCTGGGGTCCCGGGCTCCACGCCCTCACCTGCCCCGCGGGCCGAGAGGGGTGACATCAGCCTCAGTCTTGGTGCCCCGGCCCACACCCACGTGGGGCACAAGCCTAGCTCTCCTCATGGCCCCCCAGCCTGCCTGTGGGGAAGACAGGAGGCTGGGCTGCCCCCGGCACCTGGTGGTCGACACTCTCCGCTTCCTGACCGCGGGGCCGCTGCAGCGAGGCCGGCACGCGGGGCGTGGGTGCCCTCCGGGGCTGGGCCTCCCGTTCCCGATTCTGGTCAGGCCTTGGCGCCCGTGTGAACTTGGGAGGAGAGGGCCGTCTGCCCCGGAAGGACCCTGGGAGAGACGCAGCAGGTGTCTGCACAGCCGCCCCGAAAGCAGGAGGGGCAGCTCTGAGGGGGGCGCTGGGGGGGAGTGACAGTGGGCAGTGGGCCCACCCCTGGAGCTGCTTGCTTTGGGGGGGCCCAGAATACTGCCCCCGCAGCCCCCGCTGCGTGGCCAAGCACTGAAGCCCTCGGGGGCCTGGCCGAGCATCTCCGAGCACGAGTGGTGGGGCCTTTGGGGCACTCGGTGGACTTTGCGCAAGCAGGACAAAGGTGCCTCCCCCGGGACCCAGTGCTGTCATGAAGGCATCTGACAGCCGGTACCCAGCCCCCCCCCCACCCCCGGCCCAAGTCCGCGCGGCCCCCACCTGCCTCTCAGACCCAGCACAGAAGACCCGTGCGCCCTCGCTCTGGCCCCACGGAGAGGGAGACTGAGCAGGATTGGGTCACAGTGTCGTCTTTGGGGCCCATAGCATCTGGTGCAGAAGGGGGGGGTGACAAGGGTGAGGGGGCCCCTCCGCCCTCTCCCCAGAATGCCCGGCGCATGTGCGCCTCCCGAAAAAGCACCTGATTCTCCCTCCACTCCCAGCCCTGTGTCCCCACCCTGAGCGATGCCACTTCAGGGGGAGGGTGCCCAGCACTCTGCCAGGTGCATCTTCCCAAGGCAGTGGTGGGGAGAGCCCCGGGGGTATGAGTCCTTCCGGAACCGGGGCCGGGCTCACACAGCTCCTCCTGGCCTCGTTCTCTGCGTGGGTCCCACTCCCCATCTAGGCCTCTCTGAGCCGCCTTCTCCTTGGGCT
>JAESUZ010002236.1:158449-173861 GCA_017311185.1 Proteles cristata cristata | reverse complement strand
AAAAAAAAATCTTAAAAAAAAGTAACTCTTCTTCTCTGGTCCCCTAGCCACTCTGTTCCTCTCCCCAGAGGCAAGTACTATTACCATTTTTAATGTATTCTTCAGAAATAAACTACCTAATTCTACCTGTTCTATAAAGTAACATGTGTTTTACTCAACAGCAGATCGTGAGCAGCCTATCACATCAATAAATACAGATTCCCAAAAGCATTTTAATGGCTGTATCATTTTCCACTGTTAGATGCCTATACTTTATTTTTTAATATTTATTTATTTTGAGAGAGATAAAGCATGTGCACGTGTGTGTGGGGGGAGGGGTGGGAATCCCAAATAGGCTCTCCGCCATCAGCTTAGATCCTGATGCAGGGGTCAATCTTCTATACAGTGAGATCATGATCTGAGCTGAAATCAAGAGTCAGACACTTAACGACAGAGCCACCCAGGCGCCCCAATGCCTATAATTTATTAAACTAATTTCTTTTCTGGTAGACCTGGGGGGTTTTCCAGTATTTATTCTAATAAACAATGTTATGAGAAACTCCTTTACATATATACCTTTGATGAATCGTACGGATAGGTCTTTAGGATAAATTTTCCAAGGGGAGTTACTGAGTCAAAGATAATGTGCATACTTCAGGGGGTTGAACTATATATTGTGCCCACTAGCAAGGAGAGAGGGTATTGTCTTTAAGAGGTCTGGCAGCAGACCTGGTACTGTGAGGTCTTTTGTTACTAAAGCAACTTTAGAGGTTATTCGTCAGTGAAGCAGTGTTAGCCATTCCCAGAACCTCCCTGTGGGGTAGCAGGAAAAGGGGTAGCTTCTCCAGCAGAGGAAAACAACAAGTCTTTATTAAAATGCAATTCACCAAGAACGCTTTATTAGTACAGATCTTGGCCTTGCATTTGGGCAACTCTCTGTAGTCTGGCATGGAACTATGTCTCCTGGGAGAAGATGAGCAGAAGTCAGGATGTGCCAGGCTCCTTACCAGCAACCCTACTTCCCTTCATCACTACACAGTTAATATCATGTGATATCATGCACTGGAGCCAGATGGCCTGGATTAAAATCCTTGTTCCTCCACTTCCTGGCAGTGTGACTTTGGGCAAGTTTAGAATCTCTCTAGCTTCAGTTTGCCTTTCTGGAAAATGGGGCTAATGATACCCATCTCCCAGGGTTGTTCTGGCATTTAAATGAGTTAGTATACAGGGGCGCCTGGCTGGCTCAGTCAGTAGAATAGGTGACTCTTGATCTTGGGATGGTGAGTTTGAGCCCGACATTGGGAGTAGTAGAGAGTACTTTATTTAAAAAAATTTTTTTAATGTAAATTTATTTTTGGGGCGCCTGGGTGGCTCAGTCAGTTAAGCGTTCGACTTTAGCTCAGGTCATGATCTCACAGTTTGTGGGTTCGAGACCCGTGTCGGGCTCTGTACTGACAGCTAGCTCAGAGCCTGGAGCCTATCTTTGGATTCTGGATCTCCCTCTCTTTCTGACCCTCCGCCCCAAATGTTAATTTATTTTTGAGAGACAGACAGGCAGACAGACAGACAAAGCACACGCTGGGGAGGGGCAGAGAGAAAGAGGCAGACACAGAATCTGAAGCAGTCTCCAGGCTCTGAGCTGTCAGCATAGAGCCCAACATGGGGCTTGAATTCAGGAACTGAGAGATCATGACCTGAGCACAAGTAAGATACTCAACCGACTGAGCCGCCCAGGTGCCCTGGAGTAGAGTGTACTTTAAAGAAAATTTTTGAGTATGTGTAAAGTGTATATATAAAGTGTTCAAGGGGTGCTCAGTCGGTTAAGTTTCCGACTTCAGCTCAGGTCATGATCTCATGGTTCGTGAGCTTGAGTCCCGCTTCAGGCTTTGTGCTGACAGCTAGCTCAGAGCCTGGAGCCTGCTTCAGGTTCTATGTCTCCCTCTCTCTCTGACCCTCCTCTGCTCAAGCTGTCTCTCTTTCAGAAATAAATTTTTAAAAATTTATATAATGATTTTTTTTAAAAAAAAATAAAGTGCTCAAGACACACAGGACATGCTGAAAATGTGCTGTAATTATTAACTATCACCAGGTACCTGCCCTGCTAGGTACCCACAGTCCCTACCCTCAAGGCGTCCTCAGACTAGTGGAGGAGATAGTCAGGTAAAGAGGCATTTATAATTCAGGGTGATAAGTGCTAATGCAGGTGCTAAGGAAACACTCATGTGAAGGAGACTTCAAACCCAGAAGACTTCCTGGAAGAAGTGACATTATGGAAGGAACCAAGTCACTTGTAGGCTAAAGGAGGGGCAAAATGGTATTGAGAGTTGAAAGGCTAGCCATTAATTAACTCCCTTTACTGGAAATGTGAAGATGGGATTCAGAGAAGGTTTTCAGTCTTGGCTTTCAGTTCAGCATTTCTTAGCAACCCCCTGAGTCCCAGGTACATTGCGTGGTGCTGCAGTAAGAGTGTGGGCTGGAGGGGGACCTGGCTGGCTCACTCAGTGGAACGTGCTATTCTCTATCCCAGGGTTTTAAGTGTGAGCCCTGTGTTGGGTATTGAGGTTACTTAAAAATAAGTAAAAATCTTAAAAAAAAAAAAAAAAGAATGTGGGGTGGGAATATTAAAGCAGAGGCTATCAGTGAGCTCAAGACATAAAGGAGGAAATGGACAAGAAGATGCGGTTTATCTATACCATGGAATACTACATGGCAATGAGAAACAATGAAATCTGGCCATGTGTAGCAACATGGATGGACCTTGAGGGTGTTATGCTGAAATAGGTCAGGCAGAGAAGGACAAATATCATATGTTTGCACGCATAGGAGGATTAGGAGGAACTTAACAGAGGACCAAGGGGGAGAAGAAGGGCGGAAATGGTGGGGGAAAGGAAGAGAGACAAACCATGAGAGACTCTTGAATGCTGACAAAAACTGAGGACTGATGGATGTGGGGGGGAGGGGAGATGAGCATGGAGGGAGACACTAGTGGGGATAAGCACTAGTGTTATGTGGAAACCACTTGACAATAAACTATTTGTAAAAAAAAAAAAAAAAAGGAGGAAATGGACACAAAACACATAAGACTTAGACTCTCATGGGGCGCCTGAGTAGTTAAGCCTCAGACTCTTGGTTTCAGCTCAGGTCATGATCTCATTGTTCATGAATTTGAGCCCCACGTTGGGCTTTGCGCTGACAGTGCAGAGCCTGCTTGGGATTCTTTTTCTCTCCCCCTCTCTCTGTCCTTCCCGTTTTCTCTCTCTTTCTCTCTCAAAATGAGTAAATTTTAAAAAACTTAAAGGGGCGCCTGGGTGCCTCAGTTAGTTAAGCATCTGACTTCAGATCAGGTCATGATCCCATGGGTCCGTGGGTTCAAGCCCTGCGTTGGGCTCCGTGCTGACCACTCAGAGCCTGGAGCCTGCCTCAAATTCTGTGTCTCCTTCCCTTGCTCACATTGTGTGTGTGTGTCTCCCTCAAAGACAAATAAACATTTAAAAAATTAAAATTAAATTAAATTACTTAAAAAAAGAGTTAGACTCTCATGAGCTCTACTAGCGTAAGGAATAAAATGTCAAGGGAGCTGCTAATTCAGACTCTCCTAGGATTATATGGAAGGCTCTGCAGAGGAAATGCTTGTAAGAGCTTATCAGATTCAGGGACAGATGTGGTGAGAAGGAAAGACTTACCAGGTAGGGGAACAGCACAAGCAAAAGAGAGGCCATAGGAAAGCTTATGTTCCAGAAGTGTGACTTGCCCAGTGTGGCTTGTGGGGCCTGTATTTGGGGAGAGGTAATGGGTAGGCAGGACTTAAGGCTGTAAGGTCAATTTAGGCCACAGTTTTGAGAAGACTTCATATGACATGCTACTTGGACTTCATCTAGTAGGTCATGGGAACGGAACCGAAGTGTTTAAGCAAAGAAGGGACATGATGAGATCTATGTTCTGAGAAGGTCACTCTGGCACAGATAGGGGAGGGGTAGTCCTTGAGGCGGTGAAACTGAAACACCACAGTATTTGTCTTAGGCAAAAAAAATCTGGTGGGCAGAGAGAGGACAGGCAGAGCATTTGTAAGCAGCCCTCTGAAACACTTGAAATGAAAAACCTGAAGTTATTCCCTGGTGGCTCATGAGTCAAGATGTCTAATATCCCTGGAAAAATAAACTTGCTCCTGACCCCAGCCAGCAGGAGCAAGTGCAACCTGATATGCTTGTTGATTAGCATTAGAGAAACTTTTCCTCTTCAATTGCGGGTCAACTGAATTACTAGGGGAAATAAAAAAGAGTGACGTATAAGAATGAAATGACTTGATTTTATTGTTTTTTCCCTAATGGAAACAATATATGAGATCCACGTTTAAAATATTTCTCAAGGATCATAAAGTACATTCCACCAAAAACAATCTTGACTTCATTTCCACTGAGACATGGAGAGGGAGGGAGGGGAGGGACGGAAGGGTGGAGAGGTATCAGGAGGAGGAGGAGGGGGGAACACTGGCCAAGGGCCAACATCACGGGAGGGAGAAAATGGCAGGCAAGGGAGGGTGATGTGTTGGGCCTAGAAGTGGACTGCATGAGGACCTTGGAGTTAAGAAAGCCCAAGTTCAAACCTTAGCTGCTTCCCTACCTATTTATCTCCATTTTCTTTTTATTTCCTACTTGTTTTTTAAAGATTTTTTTGGGGCGCGTGGGTGGCTTAGTCGGTTAAGCGTCCAACTTTCACTTAGGTCATGATCTCATGGTTCATGGGTTCGAGCCCCGCATGGGGCTCTGTGCTGCCAGCTCAGAGCCTGGAGCCTGTTTCAGTCTGTGACTCCCTCTCTCTCTGACCCTCTCCTGCTCACGTTGTCTCTCACTCTCTCTCCTAGAATATAATCATAAATTAAAAAAAAAAAAGATTTTTTATTCTTATTTTATTTTTTTTATGTAGGTGTGTTTCTTTTTTAATTTTTATTTACAGAAAACCTTAGTTTATGAACATAATTTGTTCCAGAAACATGCTTGTAATCCAAAGCACTTGTATATCAAAGCAAATTTACCAATGAGAAATAATGGAAACTCAGATGATTCATTCCACGATCCAAAAAAAAAAATCATATATGATTACAATACTGTAATATAAAATAATAAAGAAAATACAAGATATAAAAAAAAACAAACAGATGAGCCTGTATTTACCTTTGAAAACCTTTATGGCTGGTGTGAGAGAGACAAGATAGAGGAGGGTTATTGTATAGGACAGACTTTCACTATCCCTAATGTAATCACTGCTATCTCTTGGCTCAGTGGAATCTGCTTCTGCACGGGGACCACTGTATACACTCACATGCATGTTGACTATAGAACAGTATTAATAAACTGTTGTCATGTACTGTATAATGTAACTGGCAACAGGGCAGTAAAGGAAAGTATCTATATTTGCAGGCAGCCTAAACTAGAATGAAGCAAAACATTCCTAAGCTTACTCTTGTTTGGAAAAGCAAAGGACTGTCCATAGATAGGTGCTTGGAAGTGACAAAAAATACAATAGTGCCAGTTGTAGGCACCTTCCAATGTTCTGAAAAATCACTGACTTCTGCCCAACACTGTGGCTGAGACAGAGCATCGGAGCATGGGAGACAATCACCCACAGTCCCACAGAGAAAGAGAGAAGAACCATTGCCTCAATTGTGATCCTGTGATGTTCAGTATCACGTACTACTTATTGCAAGACATTGCTTGGGGCGCCTGGGTGGCTCAGTCGGTTAAGCGTCTGGCTTTGGCTCAGGTCATGATCTCACGGTTTGTGGGTTTGAGCTCTGCGTCAGGCTCTGTGCTGACAGCTAGCTCAGAGCCTGGAGCCTGCTTCAGATTTTGTATCTCCCTCTCTCTCTGACTCTCCCCTGCTCACACTGTCCCTCTCTCTCTCTCTCTCTCAGAAATAAATAAAACATTAAAAAAAAAGACATCGCTCGTTTGTCAACTTAAAATTTATTAGAAATGTTTGCTGTTCTTGTAGAACACTCACAGAACAAGTTACTCCCAATCCAAGGTTTTACTGTATTTATTTTTTTATATTTATTTATTAAATGTTTACTTATTTTAAAGAGAGAGAGCATAAGCAAGGGAGGGGCAGAGAGAGGAGGACAGAGGATCTGAAGCAGGCTCTGTGCTGACAGCAAAGAGCCCGATGTGGGACTTGGACTCACGAACTGTGAGATCATGACCTAAGCTGAAACTGGAAGCTCAGCTGACATCTACCCAGGTACCCCTGTATTTACTTTTCTAGAGAGAGCATGAGTGGGGGAGGGGCAAAGGGAGGGAAAGAGAGAGACAGAGACAGAGACAGAGACAGAGGCAGAGAGAGACAGAGAGGGAATCTTAAGCAGGCTTCATACATAACATGGAGCCTGACAAGGGGCTCGATCTTATGACCCTGGGATCATGACCTGAGCCAAAATCAAGAGTCAGATGCTCAACGAACTGTGCTAGCCAGGTGCCCCTCCCCATTTTCTTACTTGTCAAATAGGGGTCATAATATCCTTCTCATATTGCACAATGAATGTTATTGGGTCTATACCTTAAGATTAGATTGCTCTGGCCACCTGATTGGAACGGGTTAAAAGAAAAAAGAAAGTACTCTGCAGACTGCTTGGCTTCTTTTACATGTTTTCTTAAGCTCTTGAGACAAGGGGGTTATTATTATTATCATACCTTTACTTATTATCATTTCCTTTTGAAGTTCTCATTGGCCACTTGTTTTTCAGTTTTTCAGCTGCTCTTGTTGAAGCTTTCCTATGAAAGGGTTAGGGTTAGGGTTATGGTTAGAGCTCATTGATTCATGGGGTCATCCAACTTGGAGGTGCTCTCTTAGATCGTCAGTATTGGGGTTGGCTCGGTGACATTCTACTTCCCCCATCCCCACGCTTTCTTTCTGCTGGGCCTGCCAGGAAGCACAGGGGTAGACAGGGTACCTTGTTCCTCTTATTGTCTCCGCCTCCCAACTGCCTGGCAACTCACACGATGATACAGCAGGGTCCATGAAGCTCTGTCTCTCCTTCATGCCCTGTACTTGGGTCTTGCCCCTCAGCTTTTGCTTCTCTCCCCAGGAAACCACTCCAAAGAAATGAAAATTATGACATAAAGGACTTGAAGGGGCTCCCCACTTCTCCTTTACTCTTCCTCTTCCTTCCTCTCTAACTGGTGGCCACTTCCTTCTTCCAACTCTAGCGGGACGCGGGACCGAGGCTGCGGGAAGCCCATGCCAATGCCCCTCCCTTCCCAGGTCCCAGCCTGCGTGTAGCCCAGGCTCTCCCCACAGCCCGATTCTCATATGACCGTACTGCATCCGAGCATCTGCACTGACGTGTCCCAGAGGCACCTCAAAATGTTAAAAATACAGACATGTCCAAAACCAAAGTCATCATTGCCTTTCTCCAACCTGTTCCTGTAATTTTCTTCTTAATTTCAGAAAATGTCATCATTATCAACCAGTTGCCTAGACCAGAAACTTGAACATCTAGTCTGTAACACCTTCCTTTTTACCTTTTTTTCCCAACATTTTTATTTATTTTTGAGAGACAAAGAGACAGAACACAAGCATGGGAGGGGCAGAGAAGCAAAATCCAAAACAGGCTCCAGGCTCTGAGCTGTCAGCATAGAGTCCAACATGGGACTTGAACCCACACAACGTGAGATCATGACCTGGGCCAACGCCAGATGCTTAACTGACTGAGCCACACAGGCGGCCCTCTTTTTTTTTTTTTTTTTTGAGTAAAATCTACCCCCCATATTGGGCTCCAACGCACAATCCTAAAATCAAGAATCACATGCTCTAGTGACTGACCAAACTGGTGCCCCTGTAACTTCATCCTTTCACTCACTGATCAGCCATCCAATCCTCCCAAATATCCCTAAATCTACCCACTTCTGTCTACTCCTTACCACCAATCTTGTCTCACCCATCATCACCCCTACTTGGGTCACAGCAATGTTTTCTGTGTGAGTGAATTCTCCTTTTCACATGTGACTATTTAAAGTTTATCTATTTTCTTATTTTTAAGTGATTTCTACACCCAATGTGGGGCTCATACTCATGACCTCAAGATCAAGAGTTGCATGCTCTTCTGACTGAGCCAGCCAGGCATCCCTCCGCATGTGGCTATTCAGGTTTAAACTTAATAATAAGGTAAATTAAATGAAAAAACATTCAGTTCCTCAGTCACACTGGCTATAGTTCAAGTGACATGTGTGGCTAGTGGCTACAGTGTTGGTTAGCACAAATACAAACCATTCCCATCATCACAAAAAATTCTATTGGTGGCTATTCTAGTCTATCCTAGGGTTTCTCTCTGCATGTTTAGATAGAAAATATTTATAATAATAATTTAAAAATTCATAGTCTCACTTTTCCTTCTTTTTTAACAAAAAATGGCACACTTTATACATTGTGCTCTAACTTCTTTCTCACTTGGGAGATACCTTAGAGATCTTTCCATATCAGTGTATAAAGAGCTTCCTCTTACTTTGCTTTCAGTTGCAGAATATCCATCCCAAGCCGAGAATGTGGCAGAGTCTGAGGGATGTTACCAATATTTTGCTCTTCTAGACAAAGCAACAACTATGTTGAATGGCCTTGAACATCTGGAATTTTGCATATATGCAAGTATATGTAGGACACATGCTAGAGGAATCATTCTAGAGTGCCAGTTTGGTCATGCCCCTCTGCCTGCTGAGCACATGCTGTTTCTCCTGATATTCTCTAGCTCCTGACAAACTTCTACACAGCCCTCAGGTCTCAGCTTGGTGTCTTCTCTTCTGGGAAGCCCTCCCTGACTCCATAACAGGTCAGGCCAGGTTCCTCCAGGTCTCCTCCCTTGGTCTGGAGCTTTATGAAGGAAGCATGGGGTGGGGCTTTCTTGTTTTTCCATATATCCTCAGGGCCTGGCACTCAGTAGGGGATCAATAAATATTTGCTGAATGATGAGGCAGGCACCAAGTCCTAGTAGTTGTTCTTTCCAGTACTCCATGGGCTCCCACACCTCATGGAGCAGGAAAGGAGAACCCCCAGAGAGCAAGTGATTCTGTTGGGAAACTGAGGCAGAGAAGTGGCAGCCTTTTAATCAGCATACCTTTTTTTTTTAATTTTTTAATGTTTATTATTTTTGAGAGATAGAGAGAGCACATGCAGGGGAGGGTCAGAGAGAGATGGAGACACAGAATCTGAAGCAGGCTCCAGGCTCTGAGCTGGCTGTCAGCATAAAGCCCGACACAGGGCTCGAACCCAAGAACCATGAGATCATGACCTGAGCCGAAGTCGGACGCTTAACCAAATGAGCCACCCAGGCACCCCAACCAGCATCCTTTTTTAAAAAATACATTAAAAAACGTTTATTTATTTTTGAGAGAGAGGGAGAGGGAGACAGAGGATCCAATCTGGGCTCTGTGCTCACAGCCCAAAGACCAACACACGGCTCGAACTCACGAACCATGAGATCACAACCTGAGCTGAAGTTGGACGCTTAACCATCTGAGCCACCCAGACACCGCAATACATTTTTTTAAGTTTAGTTATTTGAGAGAGAGAGGGAGGGGCAGAGAGAGAGAGAGAGAGAATCCCAGGCAGGCTCTGCACTGTCAGCTCAGACCCAATGTGGGGCCTAAACTTACGAACTGATAGATCATGACATGAGCTGAAATCAAGAGCCAGACACTCAGTTGACTGAGCCACCCAGGCACCCCTTGATCAGTATCCTGACTCCAACCTCTTTTTTTTTTTCCAGTCCACCCCATAGTTAGTAATAATCATAATAACTATAAGGATTAATACTTATTGAGGACTTACTATAAGCTGTTATTTTAAGTTTGTTACATGCATTAATTTATTTGCTTGTTATAGCAACCTTGTGGGAATGTACCCTTGTTATCCCCTTCTTAATGAGTAGAGAAATTGAGAACTTGTCATGAATGACAGAGTGACATGAACCCAGGCAGTGGGGCTACAGAGCTCATGCTCTTAGGCATTCTGCCTACCTGTTTGCTGTTCTTAGGGGCCTTTCCCTTTTTCCAAAGCCCACTGCGGCTCCTTACTGTCTCAAGCCCAAAACTTCTCTTAAAATTTTTTTATTTTGAGAGACAGAGACAGAGGGCGAGCAGGGGAGGGTCAGAGAGAGAGGGAGACACAGAATCCGAAGCAGTCTCCAGGCTCTGAGCTAGCTCTTAGCACAGAGCCCGATGTAGGGCTCGAAACCACGGGCTGTGAGATCATGACCTGAGCCGAAGTTGGCCGCTCAACCCACTGAGCCACCCAGGCGCCCCAAAACTTCTTCTCTTGTCCTCTCCTTCCCACCCCTACTGCCACCCTGGTTCTCGTTGTCCCTGTTTTCCCTGTCACCGTGGTCCCACCTCCCCTGCCTTGGCTTGGTTTATTTTCTACTTCATTGGGTTCCCTCAAGACTTGAGCTAGACTGGGCTCCCTATTCACTTGCTGTAGCTACTCTCTGGGCCTCAGTTTTCTTACCTGTACAGACAGCACTTTGATGGCAAGTGAAAGCAGGGGACTCTTCTTTCTTTCAGCCCTTATCTAACTCCTATATATCCTTTAAAGCTGACTCAAAGGGCTTCCTCCTTCAGGAAGCTTTCCTGGATTTTTCCAGTCCCTAAAGTTCCCTTCCACTTCCCTTGAAAAGTAGGCAACTTTTAACACCCAGATTAGCACACATAATTTTTCTTTTACTTTCTGGATGTAAATTGCCACCCCGTCCGAAGACAGTGAATACTCTTTGAAAGAATACATGAATCGTAGAGCATGGATTTTAATTTTACAGCTTCTTTCTTTGAAATGTTCACTGTTTATGGCATCCTTGAGTTCTACCTTCACTAATCTTTACTAAATATTGTTTCTTTAAGTGGATTCACTATTTATTTATTTTAAAAATGTTTATTTATTTTGAGAGAGAGAGAGAGTCCGCTGACGCACATGTGCAAGCGATCAGGGAAGGGGTAGAGAGGGGAAGGGAGAGAGAGGATCTCAAACAGACTTTGCACTGTCAGTGCAGAGCTCAAAACGGGGCTCAAATGAGATCATGACCTAAGCCAAAATTAAGGGTCAGATGCTTAAATGACTGAGCCACATAGGCACCCTTAAATGGATTCACTATTTAAAACTTAAGGAAATATTTCATTTATAAAATGTATTTTATTTTATTTATTTAAAAAAATTTTTTTAATGTTTTATTTATTTCTAGGAGAGAGAGAGAGAGAGAGAGAGTGTGTGAGCAGGGGAGGGCCAGAGAGAGAGGGAGTCACAGACTGAAACAGGCTCCAGGCTCCGAGCTGGCAGCCAGCACAGAGCCTGACACGGGGCTCAAACCCACAAACTGCGAGATCATGACCTAAGTGAAAGTCGGACGCTTAACCAACTAAGCCACCCAGGCACCCATAAAATGTATTTTATTTTAAAGTTTATTTAAGTAATGTCTACACCCAGCACAGGGCTCAAACTCACAACCCCAAGATCAAGAGTCACTGTGTGCTCTTCTAACTGAGCCAGCCAAGTGCCCCAAGAAAATACATTTGATTTCATGATTTTATTTTAAAGTTCATTTATCTATTTTGAGAGAGAAAGAGAGAGAATGCAGAAGAGGCAGAGGGAGAGTGAGAACCTCAAGCAGACTCTGCACCGTTAGCATCGAGTCTGATGCGATGCTCGAATTCATGATTGTGACCTGAGCTGAGGTCAGTGGCCTAACTGAGTGAGCCACCCAGGCACCCCAAGGAAATCTATTTTAAATGCAAAAACACTAACGATAGTATAAACGGAAAACCACCATCATTTGCCGTAACCAGAAAGTAAATACAAATATAATGACGACAGAGCAATGCTGTTAAATTCTAGACCTTCTAAAAAATTTTTTTAATGTTTGTTTATTTTTGAGAGAGAGAGAGAGAGAAGGAGTGAGAGAGAGAGGAAAAGCTGAGGCGAGGAGAGAGAGACAGAGACACAGAATCTGAAGCACACTCCAGGCTCTGAGCTGTCAGCACAGATCCCGATGTAAGGCTCGAACCATGAGATCATGACATGAGCTGAAGTCAGACACTCAACGGACTGAGCCACCCAGGCGCCCCTAAGCCTTCTTTCTGTGGTTAAGAGAGAGAACTGTTAAGTCTTAAGTCATTAGACTTGCTAAGCACAAAAAAAGAAGGACTCTTTTCTTGATGCAATCAGGATTGCAAGAAAATTGAAAATAGAGTGAGTTTCCCTCTGTGTGAGTTAGGATCACTTAATACTTCCATACCTGCCTGGTATATCGGTCAAAATCGTCTCAAATCCCGCCACAGACAGGAAGCCCTCATTCCACGAAACAATGGCTTGGTCAGGACAGAACCAGCTTCATCTTTCACCTATGCCACTCTCCACCCTCAGTTTGCTCCTCTGTAAAATGGGATGATGATAAGCGTTCCTGGGACCGCTATCAGGGTTAAATGAGATGTCACACGTGCTGTTCCTGGATGCTCTCAGCTCTGCTGCTTACCATCTGTACATGACCCCAGGTGAGTTGCTCTGTCTCCCGGGGCCTCAGTTTCCTCATTTCTGGAAAGGAATTTATAAAACCTGCCTTGAGAATTGCAAAACACCTTTATTCAACAAATATTTACTGAATGCCTGCTATGTTCCTGTCACTATTTTGTGGGTTGAGGATGTAGCAGCAAAGAAAGGGGACAAAAATCCCTGCCCCAATGCAGTTAACCTTCACAGGAAATGGGGAGGAGAAAAACTAAATAGGACAATAGATAAAATATATAGGGAAACAATAAACGCTATGAAAAAATAAGATATGGTGAGGGGGCAGGGTTGCCAGTTCTAAACTGGGTAAACCAGGGATTGAATCTCTGACAGGCTGATATTTGGATGATGTCTGAAGGAGGTGAGGGAGTCCTGAGATACCTGGGGAAACAGCATACCAGGCAGAGGACACAGCAAATGCAAAGGACCTGAGGTGGGAGCCAGCCTAGAATTTTTCAGGACAAATAGGAGACTGATGTAGTCATAACAGTGTGAGTGAAGAAAAAGACCAGTAGGAGGCAAGGGCCCAGAGGCCCAGGGGTCAGATCCTAGAGACATTTATAACTCTGTTTATGATTTGCAGTGAAGCTTTAGCATATTGTCTGGTCCATGGTCAGGGCCTAATTCACAGGAGCTGTAATGATAATAATTCCTGTAATCACTTAGCACTGTCTTCCCACAATGCCTTGGTTGTCAGGTTCCACGGTGACCCACAGAGGCCTGCCCTGCCCTATCAGCTGGCCCTGGTTTACTGGAAGGCAGGGGGCACAGAATGGATGGAACCCAGCCCAAGCATTCCTGACCCACCCATCCCCTCTCAGATTCCTCCTCGGCCCGCCACACCCCTGCAGCTTGCTGGGCAGTGGGCACAGGAATGCTGAGGCAGCTGAGGGTTGGGCCTAACTTGGAGGAGGCCAGATAACAAGCAGCAGCAACAATAACAGCAGTGACCACTTACTGAACGCTAACTGCACATGAGGCGGAGAGCTGAGGGCTTCTCAAGTGTTACCTCCCAGCAGCCTCTTCTCAGCCCTTTGAGAGAGGGGCTGTCTTAGGGACCCGAGGCTTGGAGAGGTCACACCCTCGGGTGACACACACATTTTGTGCCCTTTCACTCTTCCCCAGGACTCTGCCCCACCGGACTTCAGGGACCCTTTCTGACAGGCCGCCCTCCCTCCCCAGTGAAGAATCTCACAGCTCCTGCCAGCCAGCTCCGCAGCTGCCCGCAGGCCTGGACAGGTCCTGGCTGCAGCCTCCTTAGTGGCTGCGGATGGAGCAGAGGAGGAATCAGGTTTCACCAGCTCTGGGAGAGAACCCAGGGTGCTGAGTCAGGCCTCTTAGGCTCCACCTCCAGCCCTGGCATAGGCAGCAGCTCAGAACTGGGCACGCTGGGCCACACTCCTTACCCGTCTGCCCTCACTCCCTACTGCCCTCTCACTCTTGCTCTGCTCCAGGCACACTGGCCTCCCTGCAGAATCCCACCCAGTACACTCCTGCCTCAGGGCCATTGCACTTGCTGCTTTTGTCCAAACACACCTGCATACTTGCTCCCCAGTATCTTCCACTCTTTGCTCAAGTGCTCCCTTCTCAGTGAGGCCTCCCCTGACTACTAGAACTGCCCTGCCCCCAGCCCCAGCTTTCCTGAACACCATCCCAACTTTAACTTCTACAGCTTCACCTTTCACTGTGCCATGTATTTTATGGATTTATCTTTTTTTTTTCTAAATGTTTTATTTATTTCTAGGAAAGAGAGAGAGACAGCGTGAGCAGGGGAGGGTCAGAGACAGAGGGAGTCACAGACTGAAACAGGCTCCAGGCTCTGAGCTGGTAGTCAGCACAGAGCCCGACGCGGGGCTCGAACCCACGAACCGCGAAATCATGACCTAGGCGAAAGTCGGACGCTTAACCAACTAAGCCACCCAGGCACCCCTTTATGGATTTATCTTATTTATGGTCTTTCTCCCATTGAATGTTAATAGGATCACCTTTTGACTGGGCAGGAAGGGCCTCTGCACTGTGCTCTAAAAAGCCCTGCTCTGAGGCCAAGGAGTTGTGACAGCTAGTACCTGGGTCTGCCTCCCTGCCATCTGGACCTCTCTCTACCCAAATGGCTCCAGGCCCTCCCCAGGTCTGTCCAGAGGGCAGCCCAGGTATATACTCCTAGGCTCAGGGGACAGAAGGCTGTCTGATGGGATCCATGGACAATGCTTGGATGCATGGGCTGAGGTGTACACACAGGAATGTCATGGTGTGGATGGAGCATGAGGTGAGTAGAAAAGTGGATTGACTTTCGCTCCTAGGCTGGGCGCTGACTCTGCTCGTGCAGCCACATTGTGGCTCAGGACTCTGGATGTCTGGAGATCTGGGAAACCTGGCCTTCCACATAGCTGAGAAGACATGCTTGTTCCAGCAGGAAGATAGAGTATCTTTTATTTAACAGTGCAGTCAACTCCTATGATATGTGGGCCCTACACACAATTTTCCCCAGAGTCCCCAGTGTATTACGCTGGGACTATGAATATTTTCTGCATTTCTGTATCTCCAGCAGGTAAAACAGTGCCTGGCACAGAACACATGCTCAGTAAATAGTTAAGTGAATGAATGAAAAAGCCCTGGGGCAATGCGCCACGTAATCAAGGGAACCCCAGAAGTGGTTGGAAATGCTTTTCAGGAGCGCCTGGGTGGCTTAGTCGGTTAAGTGTCCAGCTTCCGCTCAGGTCACGATCTCACAGTTTGTGAGTTCGAGCCCCGCGTCAGGCTCTGTGCTGACTGCCAGCTCAGAGCCTGGAGCCTGTTTCAGATTTTGTACCTCCCTCTCTCTCTGACCCTCCCCTGCTCACACTGTCTCTCTCTCTCTCTCTCTCTCCTAGAAGTAAATTTAAAAAAATTTAAAAAA
>JAESUZ010002236.1:0-158349 GCA_017311185.1 Proteles cristata cristata | reverse complement strand
CCTGTTTCAGATTTTGTATCTCCCTCTCTCTCTTACCCTTCCCTGCTCACGTTGCCTCTCTCTCTCTCTCTCTCTCTCTCTCTCTCTCTCTCTCAGAAATAAATAAAACATTAAAAAAAAAAAAAGGAAATGCTTTTCAGTGTTAGGGCCTCAGTGTTGCAGGGTCAGGTAGGATCAGCTCTGCCTTGCATGGGGGACCCTCTGCCATATATGAGGACCCTCTCCCATCACATGCCTGCACCCACACCTCCATTATAGCTGGAATTTTTATTCTTTTTTTAAATTAAGATTTAAAAGGTACCTGGGTGGCTCAAGTCAGTTAGGCACTGGACTCTTCACTTCCACTCAGTTCATGATCTCACAGTTCTTGAGATTGAGCCTTGCATTGGGCTCTGTGCTGGCAGCATGGAGTCTGCTTGGGATTCTCTCTCCTTCTCACTCCGCTCCTTCCCAGCTTGCCTGTGAGCTCTCTCTCAAAATAAATCAACATTTAAAAAAAGACTTTATTTTTAAGTAATCTCTACGTCCAACACAGGGCCTCAACTTACAACCACAAGATCAAAAGTTGCAAGCTCCAGGGGTGCCTGGGTGGCTCAGCTGGTTAAGGGTCTGATTTCAGTTCAGGTCATGCTCTCCCAATTCATAAGTTAGGGCCCTCACTGGGCTCTGTGCTGACAGCTCAGAGCCTGGAGCCTGCTTTGGATTCTGTGTCTCCCTCTCTTTCTCTTTCTCAAAGATAAAAACATTTAAAAAAAAAATTTTTTTTTTTAAGTTGCAAGTTCCACCAACTGAGCCAGGCAGGTGCCCCTAGAGTTTTTATTCTTAATAATAAAATGAGCTCATACCTGGGAATCAAGGAAACCTGTACCCCAAAACTCTGTCATTTATTGTCTATATATGGCCTTTACTCTTTACTCTCAATTTCCTCTTAAAAAAGAAAGCATAACACCTGTCATGGCTGTTGGTGGAAAAATGTAGGTAACTGACTCCACCCACGTGAAGGGTATGGCCAGTCATTGCCCAATATTGACTGCCGCCGTCACCGCCTCCAATGCCGGCACCAAAATGTCCAAGGCACTTCCTGGCACACAGCAGACTCCCGTGCAAGGTGCATGCCAGTCAAGGAGACTGCTCCGCCCTCAGATTCCCTTCCGGTAGACCTTGCCCTCAGTCGCCAGAGTGGAAGGCACTGTGGAAGGCAATAGAACACTCTGTGGCGCTGATGAATAGTGCCCTCTGCCGGGCATGTGGGGAAAGGCTTGCAGGGAAATCACGGCTGTCCTCACTACTTTATGCAGACAGGGAATGTCTCTCTCCAGGTGGGAAGTGCAGTTTCCACTCAGGCTGTGGGTGTGGAGATAAAGGAGCAGAACTGGCCCTTTCAGTCTGGCCACAATCTATACAGTAGAGCTAATACTTATGCAGCTTTGTATGCCAGGCACCCTTGTAAACACTTTATAGATACCAACTCATTTACTAGGACCGTTTTACAGATGAGAAAAATAAGGCACATACACTGGAAGTGCTGGGATTTGAATCTGTGCCCTGAACCATGCCTCCTTAGTGGAAGGTGGGAAGTTGCTCTACCTTTAGCCAGAGTTGGCCCTGTGGAGTTGCTGAGTGAGTTTGGAACTGGACATATAAGGTATGGGCTGAAAAAGGGGCTTTCCAGTGACAGCCCCCACCCGCTCAATGGCAGGCCACCGAGCTGACCTCAGGGCCCCTTCCTGACTGACCATCCCTCGGCATTTCCCTGCCTGGACCTTCCTGCAGAGCCTGTGTGGGCCTGTGGTCAAGGAAGGTCCATGCCTTGCAATGGAGGCCATGAATTTGAGGCCTCAGCTACTTACTCACCTTCCAAGGATGATATTCCTTTTCCTCAAGCCTCCTCAAGGGCCTGGACAAGCCCACCTGGGAAGCCCCTCAGCTCAGGTCAGCAGCAAAGGAAAATGCACCGTATGAAGTAAGGCCTGGGCGCTGCCCATCTCAGCCCTGAGAAAATCTTAGGGGATTGCTTGCTTTTGGAACCTCTATCTTTTCCCATCTGATAAATGGCAGGGGTGGAGTAGGGACACCTTTCAAAGTGCTCTGCATTTGGGGGTTTTTAAGGAGAAACATTGGGAAGATGAGGCCAAATAGGCAGGTCTCTTGGCCATCTACACTCTATTTCCAACAATTTCATTTTTGAAATTGAAAGATTTTTAAGGAATCTTAAATTCAAAAAATTTGAAAGATTTTTAAGGAATCGCTATACCCAGCATAGGACTTGAACTTTCAACCCTGAGATCAAGAGTTGCATGCTCCACCAATCAAGCCAGCCAGGCACCCCTCCAACAATTTCATGTTTTTTTGGATTAGAGATCTGTGACTTTGCTTTTAAATCTGGATGGGGGTGGGGGTGGGGGATCATTTGAAAGTATGAGCCCAAGCAGTCCTTTCAGCACCAAGCTGTCATCCTTGACTGAACCCTCCGCTTGGAAATAAGCAGCCTTGATCCCAAACAGGGCCACAGCCCCCTCTCACCCTAATGAGACTCATCCCTGGTGACTGGAAGACTGGCTTTGAAGTATCTGCAAAGATGTGTGCTCCAGGGAATTTATTTCAACATTAAGGGCAAAAAACTAGAATCATTCATGTCTATGGATGGTGGGGAGATTGAATACATGCTGACATCCACACTGGGTATGTCGTAGACAGTAGGCAGCTTCCTAGGCCGTGCTATGAAAAGGTATAATGCAAAATGTGTAATGCACAGTGGGAAAAAGATCGGAAGGACACATACCGAATGGTTGCACCACAAAACATGAAGGATTAACACTCAGGTGGTCCCCACTCGTAGAACCAAGCACACTGGTTATGCTGAACTCTGGAGTGGTTAGCACTGGTACCTTACCATATTTGCACTCCTTAGTATAGGCCCTAAAGACCAGAGTCCTAAAATCCCATTTTGCAGATGAGAAGTAGGCCCAGAGTGAGAAAGGGATGTTACATAATCAATCCCATCCCAGAGCCCAGGCTGGTTTTCTCCAAATCCCTCGGAGGCTGGTGCCTATTTCCATTGCCAGGGGAATCTAGATTCATCCACAGAGATCAGGCTTGGCTAGAAAAAGCCACTTTTTCTCCTCACCACCCTCCAAAAATCCCAGGGGAGGAAGGCCAGTATGCAAAGTGGCTGTTTGTTTTATTATTAGTCTCAGCTGAAGATAGGGTTTCAGGCTTTATTTAGGCTTTTCAGAGAGGAGTTTAAGATAAGGGGCAGCAGGTGTTTGCTGGCTGAGACACCAAATCCTCTCACCTTATCAACACAAGCAGCAGGTCCCTGGTAGAGGGAAATTTGAGGCCACAGGAACCAGAGGCTGCAGCTTGAGTGAGAGCCAGGAGGTGGCCTTGACCAGCGGGCGAAGGAGCTGTGGAGCGAGGATGGATAAGGTTTCCCACACAACTTCGTTCCCCTTTGATTTCCCATCCATGATCTGGGGCATCAGGACACCCTCAGTCACATCCTTCAGAGCCTTGGTAGCAAACTTGACCGGACATCGGAATTGCCTGAAAGGCCAGTTAAAGCAGATTGCAGGGTCCCACCTAGAATGGCTGATTTGGCAGGTAATGCAGAGGCTGGCAGTCTAGGCACTGCACTCTTGAGTACCATTGCTTAAAGAATTAGTCCCTCTTGTGGAAAGAAAGCTAATAATTCAATTCAGCAATCCCTACAGCTTCACTTGAGACACTTTTCTCTTGGTTCATCGCAAAGAAAATGGTAAACTTCGCTGTAACAAAGGAACACATGGACTAGTTCTTTCCCTGCTGTCTTTTCATCCTTATTCATGCATCCAACTATTGTTAGGAACGTTTCAATTTCATGCACATCCTGGCTGAGTTCTCTAATTTTCTGTCTCGCTTGATTTTGATGATGATCAGGTGCCATTAAAAAAAAATACAATGAGGCCATTCTTTAAAAGAGGAAAATCCCCTCAGAGGGTGATTGTGACGATTTGTTTAAAGGAAATAGTGGAAGTGTTATTTGGCCCTAAAATGTATTAAATAAATGGTAGCTATTACCAATGAACACAAATTGTACCTACAGTATGCCAGATATTAAGTCATCCAGTCTCCATAAAAATTCCCCATTTTCTTGAGGCAAATAGAGGTTAAATCAACTTGCTAGGAAGAAGCAGTATCAGATCCTCCCCACCCCCTCCTTGCCTTCTGATACAGAGCCTACCACACATAAGAGGAAGTGCTTGCCCTACATTACACCAGTCACTGTTCCAGAAAAGATGTTGCCTGTAGTCCTGGTAGGGTCCAGCCCAGGGGTAAGGAAGCTAATGGTTCTGCCACACAGAAGAGCAGCTCAGAATTTGTAGAGAGGGGCGCCTGGGCGGTGGCAGAAGAGCACATGACTCTTGATTTCAGGGTCGTGAGTCTGAGCACCACATTGGGGGTACAGTTTACTTAAGGAATTTGTGGAGAGAAGGCAGGCTCACCCTCATCAGGCCTTCCTGGGCACATATGCGAATCCTGAGTTTCCTCTACCATCAGGACCTAGGTCCTTCACCTAGGTGAAGCCAGGTTATAAGTGCTCACTTCTCTTATACAACTCTGAACCCTCTAAAACCCGCTGAATTGGACACCAAGGTGGGTGAATGGTATGGTATGGGACTCACAGGGAAATAAAATGGCAATTTAAAAGAAGTTCACTCCCCTGGTACCTCTGGGAAAAATTTCTTTAATAAAAAAAGTTGTAGTACATTTACACGATTGTCATCACCCTTTATCTACAGCGCTCAATAGGGAAAATAAAAAATAAAGGACAACCTAGTCGCGCTCAGTATAAAAACGCAGTAATTCGTTCCAACAGGAGACCTGGTTGCCTGAAGAAGAGACAAACGTATGAGGGCACATAAGACAAGCAGCCGAGGTCTGGGCTTCTGGAGGAATCCAGGGGATGGTTGAGGACCCGCCTCTAACTTTTTGAAGATAGTATTAAAAAAAAAAAAAAATCCAGGTTGCAGTAAGAGGCCTCATTCTAAGAAGGAGGGTCCATTCCAAAGAAAACATCACTGGGGGGCGGAGGGAATGGTCAGAGTCTCTCCAGTCTCAGGACAGAGCCAGACATTGTACAGTAGGTTATAGACTCCTAGAAGTTTGTCGTCAAAAGTAGCCCTCGCCCCGTCTGCGAGGTTTTCAGAGGTGAAATTAAACTGTCCATGGCCTTCTACTCTGAAAGGCTTAGAGACCAACCCTTAATGTCAGACTTGACGCCTCTCTCCTCCAAGTTGCTAAGGTCACTTCTTGACAAGCTCCCAAGTTCTTGGTTGAGGGGAGGACTCAGGCTCCTTGGAGATGCCACTGCAGCCAGCCATTAGCCCGGGTCCTGCTGGAAGGCGGCCTAGTCATCCTGGCCACCACCATACATGTCCGCCAGCTTCTTGAAGCGACTGCCCCACTCATTCAGATAATCATAGTCTTGGTCCTGGTCAGAGGCTGAGGAGGTGAGGGAGCTCAGGGAAGCAGCATCAGAGCCGCTGCCCTCGTAGTCAAACACCAGCAGGGAGTCGTAGGGCGGAGCCGTGGGGTCCGTGTTTGCCGCCTTCAGGTTCTGTGGCGACAAGAGCGAGTGGTTAGGAGCAGCGGTCAGACACGCGGCAGCTGTGGGAGCTCAGGGACGTTAGTTCACCCTGCCCCGCCTGCGCTTCCTCATCTGTGAAGACCTCTTTTTCCTCCATTCAGGTTTGAAGGGTGAAATGAAATAACGCGCATAGATACTTAGCCCTGAGCCCGGTATACAGCAAGTGCTCAGTGTGGCAGGTCAAGAGGAGGGAGGAACTCTGAAACCAGACAGTTCGAGTCAGAACTCAGGCTTCACATACTAGTTTTGTGACCTTGGGCAAACCCCTTAATCTCTAGGTGTTATTTTGTCTGGTCTCTGCAACGGGAGACTTCAAATAGTTTTAGAGAAACACACTAATACATGTAAATATGTGCAAAGTGCTTAGGAGAATAGTACCTAGCATATAGGGGAACATGATCTTCCTCATTTGTAAAATGAGGATAACACTAGGATTCCTTCCCTGCAGTCAATGTGGGGATTGAATGACACGGTATTTGCAAACTATCTGACACAGGGACATTTTGGAAATGGTCTTCATCTAACTGGAGGGAAAAGTTCCAGGTATTTAGCTCCAAGGCATCTTCTCAAACCATCTGCTCTGAGCAACTTTCCCCAGACGCTTTTGTTTTTGCGTAGCACTCTCAAATATGTTCAGGCCAAACAACAGAGCCTAACTTTACCAGACAACTTCTAGAAGGCAAGAAGGGGAAGCAGAAAGTTCAAGCCCAAGTGAGGTATTCTGACAAGCCACTGGGCCCTCTGCCCATCATTGCTTCCTCACACTCCCTAAAACCCATCCATCTATCTTTCCTCCCTTCCTCATATCCTTCTTTCCTTCTTCCCTCCCTCTTACTGAGCACCTCTATTTTATGGGGCACCTGACTGGCTCAGTCAGTAGAGCATGCAACTCTTGATCTAGGGGTCGTGAGTTCAAGCCCCACATTGGGTGAAGAGCTTACTTTAGGAAAGAAAAGAAAGAAAAACCTTCATTTACTGCTAGTGAGGTACCAGGCTGTGCTAGGCTCCTATCATTTATCTTCTATGTACCTAGTTTAGTGGATCTTACAATCCTATCTGTACATTTGATTTTAAGCTTGGGGAGCTTAAAAAAAAATAGAGTCTGGGGGCGCCTGGGTGGCGTAGTCGGTTAAGCGTCCGACTTTCGCTTGGGTCATGATCTCGCGGTTCGTGGGTTCGAGCCCCGCGTCGGGCTCTGTGCTGACTGCCAGCTCAGAGCCTGGAGCCTGTTTCAGTCTGTGACTCCTCTCTCTCTGACCCTCCCCTGCTCACGCTGTCTCTCTCTCTCCTAGAAATAAATAAAAAATATTAAAAAAAAAAAAAATAGAGTCTAAAAAAATAAATGAATCCCTGGATTCCAGGAATGGTTACTTTTCAAAATCCCACAGATAATCAAATGTGTGATCAAAGTTAAGTACATTTGAGACACTCAGCTATTGTCAACAATAACTATCATTACCTAATATATGCTACATGCCAGGGGTACCTGGGTGGCTCAGTTGGTTAAGCGTCTGACTTTAGCTCAAGTCATGATCTCATGGTTTGTGAGTTTGAGCCCCACGTCAGGCTTCTTGACAACACAGAGCCTGAAATCTGCTTCTAGTTGTGTCTTCCTCTCTCTCTGCCCCATCCCAGCTCACGCTGTCTCTTTCTCAAAAATGAACATTGAAAAAGAAATTTTTTTTAAATAAAATAAAAATAAATGCTACACACCAAGCCAGTGGTTCGTAGACTCTTATTACTTGGGAATCTTCTTAAAATTCCGAAGCCCAGGCCACATCCAGATCAATTAAATCACAATCTCCATGGAAAGTCAGAAATGTCAGTTTTTTAAGTTCCCCAGGAGATTTCAGTGTTTGGGGACCACTGTTCTAGGTGCTTACTCATCTGACCCTTAAAGTGACCTTTAACAGAGGGTCCTCAACTCTGTTCCACATTGGGATCACCTCGGATTTTTAAACACTCAAACCCAGGTAGTCTGCCTGCAATTTTCAAGCAACTGTTATGTATGTTGAATAAATGAATAAATGATTCCTAACCTACTGTTAACCACTCTGCAACTTAGGGTTTTATGGAGGAGAAAATAGAAGCCCAGAAGTTAGCCAAATATGTCAGGAGGTCACACAGCTGGTTGGTGGGGCAACTAAGATTTGAACCCAGAGCCAAGACCCAAAGCCCATGTCTTTTCTCTCATGCTGGTGCCTGAATCACAGGCTTCTCCTGGCTGGCCCCCTACGCCTCACCTCGATGATGAAGTTCCCAATCTCATCTGGGTTGGCTGGACGTGGACGGTACATGGGTGTGGGGATAAAGGATGGTGCCACGTCATTGCGAAGAACCACCTCAGGCCTGGCCTCCAGACCCCGGTGGAGTTGGGTGATGTCATAGTCCTTCATAAAAATCAAGGAGAGCATGGAATTGAGAAGCGAACTCCCCCACCATTTGCATTTCATCCCATTTCCCTGCCACTTGGATGTTCTGATTCACGGGTAGGTCTTAATCTTTGTCAGATATTTCTGAAAGCCCTTGTTCCCATAGCCCTCCTCCAAAATTAAGCACAGGCTCAAGGTCATTTTAGCTGAGGCCAAAGGGACTACAGCAATGGACGAGACACCCTCTCAGAAGAGAAGGGGTATCAATCTTACATGAAGACGGATGCTTCAGGCAAGAGTTTGGTCAATGTAGCTAACGTGGTTACGTTGGTTAACCCAACCATCCCGGCCAGTGGCCCTGGAGGCATCCATTTCCCAACCCTTAGACCTTCCCAGTGCCTCACCTGGTCCTCCTCACCACCTCCCTCTTCGCCATAGTAGAAAACATTGTCACGGGTGTCATCTTCCGGGAGCAGAAGGGGCTCCTTGACCTTCCTCTTCTTCCTCACCAACAAGAGGAGGACCAGCAGGAGGACTGGAAGAGTTAGGAAGGGTAAATATTCACCCCCCACAACCACAGAGCTGGCCAATACCCCCAACCCTTGAAGTTCCATCTAATTTAGAAAAAAAATTTTTTTTAAATGTTTTTTATTTATTTCTAGGAGAGAGAAGGACAGCGTGAGCAGGGGAGGATCAGAGAGAGAGGGAGTCACAGACTGAAACAGGCTCCAGACTCTGAGCTGGCAGTCAGCACAGAACCCGACGTGGGGCTCAAACCCACGAACCGTGAGATCATGACCTAAGCGAAAGTCAGACGCTTAACCGACTAAGCCACCCAGGCGCCCCGAAGCTCCATCTAATTTTAGACCCCTCCACTCAGCAGCCAGGGTTGAAAACACTTCAATGGCTCCCCTGCGCCTAGGAAAACCCCCAACTACTTATCAAAGTGTACCGGATTGGGGCCCCCCACTTTCTGCACACATATACACTACCATGCGGGTCTGGTCACATTTGCCTCCTAGGGGTTCCTCAAATAACACCTACCAGTTTACCACTTCAGGAGCTTCATGTGGGCTCTTCTCACCTGGAACATTCTGCATGCATGGCTCTCACCTTTCAGGCCTCAGTCTACTATCCCCTCCTCCTAGCAGCAAACTGACTTCATTCCCCCAGCAATAAATCTCTACCATTTATTGTCAGTCTTCCCTTATTGGTGATATTGGTCCTCATGGAAATCCTCTTCTATGGGGATGGGAATCTCCTAGCACATGTTACTTTTCAACAATACTCTTTTTCAGTTCCCAATGACCCCTACATTAGCCACAGATTTTAAGTTAAAAAGCAAGACAGTACAACTCCATGGCATAAGTTGAACTTAGGTACAAACGCTATTTTGATATTTCAAGAGAGGAACTGGCTTTAGTAATATGGTTTGAAAGGTTGGCAGGCCATGTGGACATGGGAGTATTGGCCAACTAATGCCTGGCTGTTCTCCCCAATGCCAGGACTACCCCCCAGTTAATCCCACATTAAGAAGGGACCCAAGGGGGGGCGCCTGGGTGGCTTAGTCAGTTAAGCGTCTGACTTTTGCTTAGGTCATGGTCTCACGGTTCGTGGGTTCGAGCCCCGCGTCAGGCTCTGTGCTGACAGCTCAGAGCCTGGACCCTATTTCAGAGTCTGTATCTCCCTCTCTCTGACCCTCCCCTGCTCACGCTGTCTTTCTCTCTCTCTCTCCTAGAAATAAAAAAAATATATATTAAAAAAAAAAAAGAAGTGACCCCAGGGCCATCTCTGTGGCTATGCAATGTGAGAGGATACAGCCACCATTTAGCTTTAGCACTTTTTTTTTTTGGCCTGTTTATGCAATTCCTGTTTGTCTCTGGCCGAACAAAATATACCTAGCCTTCTTGGGGAGTCTGTGGATTATCAACATGCACACCCTATGTTGGATATACTGTAATCTTGGCCTCCCCTTTTCCTCCTCACAGAGTCTGGGGAAAGGCAGGAAGAAGGTGAACTGGACTTCTCAGCTGCACCAAAACTTATGTGTCTGTCTACTGTCATCTCCATTTAGACTGCCTGGCAATTCTCTTCCCATGATCCTTTTCATATTGGTTAGTGGAAACTCCAGTTTCTACTTGTTTGGGTATTAGAATCCTTGATGGTTCTTCTCATTACCACACATGAATCTGAATAGATTCTTCCTTGAAATATGACCATTTCTCACCATCTCATTCCTAGAATATGGCAATAGCTTCTTAATGGTCTCCCTGTCTCCATCCTTACCCCTGTACAGTCGTTTAGTAGGAATCCTAGAAAATTCAAGTCCAATCACATCACTGCTTTGTTCTAAACCTGGATGATTTTCTATTTCATCAGATCCTCACAAGAGCCTACAAGGTGCAACAGGATGCACTGCCACACCCTTCATCTCCTTTTTTTCCCTTTTGCTTTTTCCACTCCAGCCGTTTGTTGTTTCCACACACCAAGCACAGTGGTGCCTCAGGGCCTTTGCACTTGCTGTTCCTGAGATATTTGCATGATTTGGTACCTCACCTTTTTCAGACCTTCACTCGAATATCCCTTCTCAGCAAAGCCTTTCTTACCCATCCTTCCTAGGATGGCAGACCTCTTCCCTCTGCTGCTTTTTCTCCATACCAACCCCAATTTCTCTGCCAAATGATTTACTGTCTGCTCTCTGCACTGCAAATAAGCTCCAGGAGGCCAGACAGTGGTCTGTTCCATAAAATGCTGCACCCCCAGCACTGGAAGTAGTGCTTGGTATATAGTATGTGGATTCATTAAAGCTTGCCTTTGTTGAATTCGTACCTGATTGGATGTTTTTCTGTGTAAGGGATTCAGAGAGTGGAAAAAACAAATGTGATAGGTTCTACTTTTAGAGTAAAGAACTTAGCTTGTAACTAAACACTTCCATCCACTAGGCTAATGACTTTCAAACTCTAGCATACATCAGAACCCGAGGCCTTGTCAAAACACAGATTACTGGGTCTTACCCCTAAGTTTCTGAATCGATGGGTCAGGAGTGGGCCAGAGAACTGACCTTTTTAACAAGTTGTTGGGTAATGCTAATGCCATTGGTCTGGAGATCACACTTTCAGAACCACTGCTCTAGCCTCTTGATGACATGACAGCTGGGATGGGTCTGTCTGTTCATCACTATATCCCCAAAGCCTGGCACATTCCAGAAACTCCATCAACATCTATCCACTGAATGACACTCCTAGAATTAAGAGTATCAGGAACAAATGGGCAATGTTGGGGATGTCTTAGTCCCAGCAGTTCTGAGTAGAACTGGGGCTTCTGACTACCCCATCCTGAGAGGGGAGAGGGCACTGGTACTCACGCAGCAGGGCGAGGACAGCCCCCAGGACAGGGAGGAGGAAGCCCCCATTCCAGGGCTCGGGGCAGTTCACCACATGGCCATGGCAGTCACACACGGTGGCTTTGATCACCGTCAGCTGTTCCTTGTTGCCATGGTCAGACAGAGAAAGGTGCACATCGTATGCGTCCTGCTTCAGGAACTTCTTCAGGGACAAGGACACTGTGTTTCCTGCAGTGGACAGATAACATTCACCGTGGGAGATCACAAGTGGAACCGAGTAGATCATGTTGGAGGTGTGAGGAGAGGGCCTCTACATCGGAGCAATAGGGACAAACAGATATCCATCCCCAAAGCACACTTATGCCAAGTGTTAAAAACTGACATTTGGCCAAAGCCACCATCATGGAAAGGATCATTGGGATGGAAAAATATATTCACTGGGGCACCTGGGTGTCTCGGTCAGTTAAGCATCTGACTCTTGAGTTTAGCAAAAGTCATGGTCTCACAGTCCGTGGGTGTTAAGACCTGTGTGGGGCTCTGTGTTAACAGTGTGGAGCCTGCTTGGGATTCTCCCTCTCTCTCTCTGCCCCTCCCCTGCTCATGCTCCCTCTGTCTTCCCCCCTCCTCTCTCAAAATAAACAATTTTTTAAAAAATAAATTAATTAATCATTTCCCCCTTAAAATCAATAGTCACAGTATTTTTAAAATAATGCAGTTTTTTAAAAAGTCTGTCATACAAGGCCAATAATTGCTCAGCACCATTAGCTGCTAGACTGTTCTCTGCCTGAAAAAAAGAATACATTGGAATACATTCTTCCTGAGAGATAACTAACTCGTGAACCGTGAGATCAAGACCTGAGCCGAAGTCAGAGGTTCAACTGACTCAGCTATGCAGGTGGCCCAAAGCCATTTTTAGTTCAGAGTTCAGACTCTCTGGCCTCCTCTTAGCAAGGTGGCCGGAGGAAAAATCCACCCTGTTCTCATTCAGCAACAGCAGGCAGGCAGACAGGTAGCCCTGCAGGCTGAATACTTAGTCCACCAGGCAGAGGACAATGTGGGGTGTTTCACGGAAACATCCCTACCACCACCCTGGTGATTCTCAGGTGCTGATGATGATGGTGGTGCCAGTGACTAAGTGGGCACTGACTGGGTGCCATGCCCTATGCTTCTCCACTACCACTTTAAGAGGCAGGTACTATTTTTTTAATATTTATTTTTGAGAGAGTAAGTGGGGAAACGGCAGAGAGAGAGGGATAGAGGATCCAAAATAGGCCCTACACTGACAGCAGAGAACCTTATGAGAGGCTCAAACTCACGGACTGCAAGATCACAACCTGAGCTGAAGTCTGACACTCAACCCACTGAGCCACCCAGGTGCCCCAAGAGGCAGATGCTATTATACTCATTTTATGCAGAAATTGAAGCTCAGGAGGTCAAGTAATTAACGTGAGGTCACACTGGGGTAGGGGTTGGATTGGCTCCCTTGACAACAAGGACATGATCAGGTAGAAAAACTAATCTAAGGGGCCCCTGGGTGGCGTCCGACTTTGGTTCATGTCATGATCTCACAGTTCCTGCGTTTAAGCTCTGGGTCGGACTCTATGCTGACAGCTCAGAGCCTGGAGCCTGTTTCGGATTCTGTGTCTTCCTCTCTATCTCTGCCCCTCCCCTGCTTGTGCACGTCGTATGCGTGCTCTCTCAAAGATAAATAAACATTAAAAAAAAAAAAAAAAGAAAAATTAACTTAAAACCAAGAACCAGGTTTCAATACTATCACCAGGTGTTGGTACCAGTGGGCTTTGGTCATAGTGCTCACAACTGACTGAGCCAGATCTGTGATTGCTCTCGGGAGACAGTGGTGATGAAGGTGACTGCTCATACCTACTGGGCGCTGATGTACCAGAGAAGATGCCTCTCGTGTTACCACTTAATCTTCACATTAACTGTATGGAAGGAGGTACACTTACCGACACCATTCTACAGATAGGGATAACTGAGGAACAGTGAGGTTCAGTAACTTGTCCATAATCACAAAGCTAATAAAATGGAGAAACTGGGCCTTGAACTAAGGCATTCTGGTTCCAGAGTCCATGCTCTATAAATGATAAGGTCAGGGATGGGGAAAAAATGGCTTCTAGGCCACAAGGGGGTAAAAGAAGTCCAAGTTGTCTTCTCAAAGGAAAGGTGCTGGCCATATATATCAAAATCACAGATATCATAAAATTGAGATGATATGGGTGTCTAAAGCAGGTCTCCTGAGTCCTTTCAGGGCTGGGTTCAGCAGGAGTAATAGCCACTGGACATTTGGATCCTTCGGGGCAGAACCTGTATATATTGGTTCCCCATTTCCTTCCTGAGGGACCTTAGCCCCAAGAGGAAGGAGGAGACATTTTAATCCAAAGTGGATAGTGTCTCTCCAGAGGCCTTCCTGGCACTTGGGGCTGGATCTGCCTTTCTCATACAACCCTCGTCCTCACCCGCTTGATGCCAGGTTAGACCCCTTTTCAGTCCTGTGACAACTCAATACCATGACAGAATGAGAACCTCTGAGTGGGTGGAAAGAGAATGGACAGGGAGGTGGACTGGAGCAGAGGTGCGGGGGAAAGGGACTGTGGCTTCAACTTCTGCTCCACACTTACCTACTCTGTGCCCTGGGGCATCCTATTTAACCTCTCTGAGCCTCATTCTCACTTTTTAAAAATATTTTTTAATGATTATTATTCATTCTTGAGAGAGTTAGAGAGACAGAGCACGAGTGGGGTGGGTCAGAGAGAGAGGGAGACACAGAATCTGAAGCAGGCTCCAGGCTCTGAGCTGTCAGCACAAAGCCTGACGTGGGGCTCGAACTCGTAAACCATGAGACATGACCTGAGCCAAAGTCAGACGCTCAACCGACTGAGCCACCCAAGCGCCCCCCTCATTCTCATTTTTAAATAGGTATAAAAATACTGACCACAGAAGGTAGCAGAAATATTAAATAAGAAAAAGCACCTTGCGTATTGTCAAGGTTCAATAAATGATAGGAAGCAGAGACCTAATGGTAAATCAGACTACCTGGATTCAAATTCTAGTGGCCATCATTTTCTAGCCATAATGCCCTTGGCAAGATAATTTAACCTTCTGTAAGCCTTGGTTTCCTCATATGTAAAATGGGTGCATACACATGTATGTGTGTTAATACTACCTTATTCACTACCTTACTTGTTGTGAGGATTAAGTAACCTAATTTATGAAGCATCTGAAGTGGTGTCTAGCACATAGTAGGTATGCTCATGGCATGTAAGCTGTTATCACTGCAGGAATTCTAGCTCTTTCATTATGTGATACTGAGAAAGTCACATCCTCTCTCTCCCAGCCTCAGTTTTTCCATCTGCATAGGAAGGTGGTTGTACTAGAATAGTCTTAAAGGGCTACTGTAGAATACCACAGGCTAACACTAAGTTAATAAGCAGCAACAATGTTGAACAGCACTTCTCCAATATTTTGATTTTTTTTTTTTTTTACAAATAGTTTATTGTCAAGTTGGTTTCCATATAACACCCAGTGCTCATCCCCACAAGTGCCCTCCCCCATGTCCATCTCCCCCCTCCTCTTTTTTTTTTTTTTTTTTTTTTTTACTGTAGGCTTCATTTCATGCCCAGCATGGAGCCCAATCCGGGGCTTGAACTCATGACCCTGAGATCAAGAGCTGGATGCTTAGGGGCACCTGGGTGGATTTGTCTTTTTCCTCTCTTTCTGCTCCCCACCTCCCCAACTGGTGCATGCTCCCTCTCTCTCTCAAAATAAATAAACTTTTAAAAAAGTCAGATGCTTAACCAACTGAGCCACCCAGGCGCACCTTGGCTGACGTTCTTAACTCTGTGACATGAGATGCTGGGAATGTGTACAGGGTCCTGGTATGGGGCAGACACCCACCTACTACCCACCACCACTCAATTACCTTTCTCATTGACCTCTGCTGTCCAGTGGATATCCGAGTCATGTGTGAGCTGGGCCTGGAAGGGGGAGGTGTGGGGGGACAGGTCCTTGTCCGTGATGTTCAGCACTTGGGGCACAGGACTTTGGTTGCAGATAATGATCTTTCGGGGCTCAGGGACAGGGCCATGGTCGTTGATGTCCATAAGTGTTAGCAGGAGGGTCCCCGTGCCAGTGGTGGGAAGGTTCCCTGTTGATAATTACACACAGCATCCCTTTTAGTATCTGCCCTTGGTTGGGGCGATTCCTATGACCTACCCAATCAGCTCAGAGAGGTTCCTGTTTACTGCTCAGCTGTAACTTTTCAAGAGCTTCTATGCACTGCCCTGGGCTCATCATTGAGCAAACCGGTGATAGTTAATCCATGGCAGTCATGCCATCTTTCTCATAGCAGACGTTCTCAGTGACCAGAGCTTTGTTACAGCCACTTCATCCATATGGCCACTACCAATCTACCACAAAGGGAAACCTACTGGCTGTCTCAGGACCAACGCAGTGCTTGCTGATGAGCTTTAAGGATGCTTCCCTTCACAGCCCTGCGGTGACCTCTGATCTGCCTCCAGGCTTGCTTCACTGTGTCAAGCAGCGATGTCAAATCACAGCCTAACCCCCATTCCTGCCATGGTATGACATCACTAACCATCATGGCGCTTTCCAGGCAGCCTGTTTCAATCAGTCACACGGCCAATTCTGGGCTTGGTGAACCACACACGTGGGTTGAAAGAAGTCATTTTCCTAACACTCAGGTCTTGGGGAAACCATAGCCAGCCAATCCTGGTCTCAGAAAGACTCCTCTGCAAGTCACCTTTGACCCTTCAGATTGGTTTGCTGACATCCTTCCCTGACACTGTGGAGGGGATGTGTTGTCATGGGCTCCAAAGGTACCCAAGTGGAGGGACCAGGAGGAAGCTCTCACCATCATCTGTGGCCAAGACCATGACTTCGTAGATGTTGTTTTTCACAAACCGTTCATCCTCACGGTCTAAGACCCCTGTGGCAGTGACCTGTCCGCTGTCTGGGTCCATCGCTAGCCACCCTGCTGGGTCTCTCAGGATGTGGTAGCTGAGTGGAAAAGTTGAGAAGAATCACATCCATAATACTTAGAATTCTTGTTGTCCTTCAAAACCTACTCATTCCAACTGGCAGGTGGGGTTATGGGTATGGGGGCTCCTAAGCAAGATCACATGAACAATGCATCTCACCCCTAAATGGGAGCCTGAGCAGCAGATAGAGGGCGCAGCAGGGACGCATGAGAGAGAGTGGGAATACCTGCCCCCTAGACCTCTGTTCAGAGTCTTCAGCCTTGGGGAGAGTAGGAAGGCAAGGTCCCGTGCAGGAGTGATGTTCAAAATATTTAGCAATCTTTCTGGTAATGAGACCAAATTCAGCCATAATAAATAACCCGTCTAATACTACTAATGCTGTTGGATGCATCTGAGCCCAGCTCTTGTGTACCTGATCTTTTGATTCCCCCTGTCAGGGTCCTGTGCAGTGTAGGTACAGACAGACTCCCCGACAGAGATACCCTCCTGGACCTCGATGACTTTGGAGGGTGGGACAAACACAGGTGCCTCATTCACATCCTCCACATGGACCACGACGGTGGCCGTGGAGGTTGGGAGCTTCACCACAAAGGGAGCCTCATTGGTCACTTCAATGTACAGTGTGTGCTGGTTTTTGGCCTCGAAATCCAAGCCCTGAGGAAGAAGAAGAAAGAGAACCTGAGCTGCGAATTTGTGAGGATGCCCCATGCAGTGCTTTGAGGTCAGAAGGAAAGGGCCCACAGTGAGGGGCTCAAGGCTCCCAGGAACAACAATGCTACCCTTTCCATATAGCCTCCTGTACTTTGGGTAGACAGCCAGTGGGGTCTCTCAGAGCACCCCTAGACCAGTAAGCTCTACAAGTGGTTCCCAATGGGGTGGTGGCCCCCAAGGGGGCGTCACAGAAACTTGGGAAGGCCTTTCTGGTTATCATAATGATTGGGGATGCCTCTGGCATTTATAGGCTGGGGCAGGAACACAAAGAACTGTCCCACAGGCCGTGATTTGCCAATACCCCCCTTGGACATTCATGTATTCGTGGGTGTGAAAAATCTGTTTATAATTACAGTCTAGAACACATTTTACATATAAACTAAGTTTTTCGTGTGGTTTTAATATATATGGACTTTTCTAGGAATGCAATCTTCTGAGGGGAGCTTATAATTTGATTTGTTCAGACCCTTCCCAAAAGCAGTTTATCTGCTGTCCTGTAAGACTCCAGTATGACTTGTGGTGTGTATGAGCCACCAAAGTGGCTCGCTACAGGCGGATGAGTCTACAAAGAGATACAAGTAACTGACCACTTCATTATGTGTTCTAGTATGTTCCCCAAAGTTTACATACAGGAATAGCTTATTATCAGTAACTTTTCCTGTAAAATTCTTCTTTATTTCACAGTTGGGGCAATCTATTTTTCTAGAAATTATGTAAGTTAGGTAAGTTTCATTACAAATGAAATTCATTTCACAATGTAAAAAGGGCATTACAAAGTTTTTGCTGAAAGAAGGGGATAGTTTTTAAAGTATTATATAAACCTTTGCTTCTCAAAGTAGGCTCTTCTAAAAGCATCAGTTTTTTTCAAAACCTTTTTGAGAGGCAACCATCTCTCCAACTACTAAGTAACATAAAACATTTTACTACCCAAAAACCTAGACATGTATTATGGATTAAATGCAAAATCTGCAAGCATTCCAATAAAACAGAGCCCCTGTGTGTAAGACTGATTAGGGACAGCCGCTGGACACCAGATCACCAGGATCTGGCAGGAGGGCCTCTGGTAGATCTAGGAGGAGGATCTGCCTTCATCACAACAGTGACTTTCACCTGTTTTATGAATGGAGTCACTGGGTGAGACTTAGTTTGCACAAAGCAATGTGGTAAAGGGTGAGAAGCCACCGGCCTGGTGCACTCCCTAGTTGAATAGTTCAAAGTAGGAGTCCCAAGGCAGATGATGCCTCCTTCTCCCGGAGGCTACAGACCTGACTGCCCCAGGTGTGGCCCCTGTCTAAAGCCCAAACGGACTCACCTTCCTGGTTGTCAGAATGCCCTGGTTGCTCTCGGGGTCGGTGGTGATGGTAAAATGATCCCCATCGTCACCTTCCAAAATGTGGTAGGTGGCATGCCACGCCGGTGAGCTGGGGGCATCCAAATCAGTCACCATCAGCCTCTGCACCTCATGGCCCACCGCGTTCTCTGGCACTTGGGCCTCGTACTGGTGGTGTGGGGAGCACAGCACAGTTAGAGCAGAGACTGATCACCCTGAGACTCTTCCACTCTTCCCCAGCTATGGATCCTCCACGTAATTCTGTGGGAGCTGCCTGCCGCTCAGTCTCTCTGGGACCACCCAACCCCCATACCAGCGTTTCAGGGCACACACAGATGCAGAATGTCCTGAGAGTCAGCCTCCCAGCTTCTGGGACAGACCACAGGGATGTTGGGCCTGCTTTTCCTACATCCAGGGGCCTAATGCTCCAGTAATCTCACTTGTCTGGGCACCCTAAACCCTGCCATGTGTAGCCACCCATCTAGATGAGATCAGAAAAGTATGAAGAAGGTGGCAAGAAGGACTAAGTTGCCTGATTGCTTTACGGCACTGACCAGGAACTTTTTTCGGAAGTTCTGGAGTAAGTGGCAAACACTGGGACCTTAGCTGCTCAGAACACATTTTTAATCAAGTCTAAAATAATATTCAGTAGCCAGAGTTATCTAAAGATGGAAGGGGGGTGGGTGTCATCCTGACTGGTACTGAGTCCTCTGTTGCTGGAGGTATACAAAGCATTCACTGGGTGAAGGTAGACAGGTACAGGTGTGAGACAAATTATAAGTTTTCATATCAACATGGGTTTTTTTCCTTTCTTCCCTCCTTCCTTCCTTCTTCCATTCTCTCTGTCCCTCCCTCTCCCTTTCTTTACCTCTCTCTCTCCACCTATAATTTGGGGCTCACACTGATGATACCAAGATCAAGAGCCACATGCTCCCCTGACTGAGCCAGCCTGGGGCCCCTCAACAAGGATTCTCATACTGACCACTTACGTACCAGGGATTGTGTTATGAACTATACATAAATTATGTCATTCAAAACTCAGAACAATGCAGCAGGTATTACTATAGTCTCCATTTCACAGATTAGGAAATGGGGCACAAAGGTGAGGTCGTTTTTCTCCAGTCCCACATCTAGTAAGTGGTGGGACAGGACTGGAAGCAATGTGGGCTGTTTCCAGAGTTTCATGAGAAAGGAAAACCTGAGGGATGTCTAAGTGGCTCAGTAAGTGAAGTGGCCGACTCTTGATTTTGCCTCGGGTCATGATCTCACGGTTCAGGAGTCTGAGCCCTGCATGGAGCTCTGCGCTGACCATGTGGAACCTGCTTGAGATTCTCTCTCTGCCCCTCCCCTACTTGTGCACGCATTCTCTATCTTTCTCTTAAAATAAACAAACTTAGAAAAGAAAGGAAACCTCAGTCCCTCATCATAGGATGAGGAAAGATGGACTGAGATGACATTTACCTTCTGAGGGTCAAACACAGGAGCATTGTCATTGGCATCGAGGATTTCCACTATGGCCACTGCTGTGGTGGTAGAACCATCGCCATCCATGTCTGTTGCCTGGATGGTCAGTGTGTACTCAGGGACTCTCTGGGGAGGAAAGCAAAGTTCAGGCCAAGGGGCCCCTCAGCCTGGGCTCACAGAGGCACAGCCCTGGATGTATGTGGAGGAAAGGGAATGTTTATTTTCATCACAGGGCTCTCTTGAATCCCTGCCCCACTGCTAACCCACCACAGAAAAGAACAGAGGCAAAGGGTGGAGGGGGAGGGGAAACGCAGAACCAAAGTGTTCTCCTGGGCCAATTTTGAGGTGGAGCCTGGGCATTGCCCCCTGACCCCGGGTTGATACAGAATGGGAGCTTTGTGTGGGGATTTGGGTGAAGGTATTAATTAGGAAACAGTAGGCGACTCCAATAGTCATGGAGCTAATTCTACTTTGTAGCACACAAGGGACAAATCTGGGCAATGCATGCTAAGTGAGCCATTCCGAGAGGAAATGAGAAAACCTACAGAAAATATCAAACACTTGCATTTTACAGCTGCCTCCTCAGCCTTAACGAGATCACTTGGCAGCATGCCAGTGGCCCAAGAGAGCGGTGGACCATCAACATAGGAACACAGCAGCAGCCCTTCCCCGCTGACTTGGATTCTCACTGCTCTGCCTTGGCCTTTGGGGGCGTGGCTTCTGCTCTTGAATGCCAGACCGCAGCCTGAGCAAGCCTAGGTAGGTGGCACTTTCCCTAAAAGCCACTCACCTCCCGGTCCAGGCCACTGGAGATGACACTGATGGTACCCGTGCTCCGGTGGACAGTGAACATGAGGTCATGAGGGTCCTTTGGCTCTTGGCTATGGATGGAGTAAGCAACCACCCCATTGTAGGTGTTGATGGCATCGTCCTCATCTGTGGCTGTCACCTGCATCACAGAAGTGCCTAAAGGGGAGAAGGAATGAGTGAGCACCCTTCTCTGTCAGCCCCGATTCCAGCCTTGCCTACTTCTGGAACTCTGAGCAGCTCTACCCTGCTTATCAGCTTGGACCCAAAATCCACTTTGCAGCTCACTGCTAGGTGATGTCCATTTTCCATTCTCTGCTTCCTTTTTTTTTTTTTTTTTTATAATTTTTTTAAATGTTTTATTTATTTCTTAGAGAGAGAGACAGCATGAGCAGAGGAGGGTCAGAGAGAGTGGGAGACACAGACTGTGAAACAGGCTCCAGGCTCTGAGCTGTCAGCACAGAGCCCAACGTGGGGCTCGAACCCACGAACTGTGAGATCATGACCTGAGCCAAAGTCAGACGCTTAACCGACTGAGCCACCCAGGCGCCCCTCTGCTTCCTTCTTAGAAACAAAATTCTCATAATCATTTTAAGCTGAGCACATGGCCTGCCTGGAACAAAGATTATGTCCCCATCCCTTCTTGTAGCTAGCTTTGGCCTTGAGACTAAACTCTGACAAATGGGATATATGACTTTGGGGGCAGTGTTTTTCTGAGTGTGGGGCGTATTCTTCCCATCCCTTCCCTCCTTCCAGGTGTAATGGCTGGAGCTCCAGCAGCAACCATGAGATAATGTTGCAAACAAAGCCCAAAGATCAGAGCAAAGAGAGAGAAGGAGCCTAGGGCTCCCACACTGCAGAGTACCATTCTAGTTTTGATTGCCCACCTCTAGACTTTCTGAATATAAAGAGAAAATAAGGTCCCATCTCATTTAAGGTACACTTTTTCTTTGGGAGATTTCTGTATTGGCAGCCTAACCAATTCATACTTCTTGAATTCTCCACAACTCAGAGAGGAAGTAGAGGAGAACCCCACCCCACCGGCATCGGTCTTTGAGGTCATTATGTGTTATATCTAATCTTCACAATTCTTTACGAGTAATATAACTCCCATTTGCAGATGTGAAGATTGAGGCTCAGAGGTCAAGAACTTGCCCAGGGTCACAGCAAAAGAGGTCACATGTTAAGAGGCAAATCAAGATTCAAACCTAGATCTTTGTAACTCTAAAGCTAGTGGTTCCCAAACCTGAAGCTTCTGGGAAACTTTCAAATATACAGATTGCAAAACTGTATATTTAAGATCATCCTCATTTAGGGATCTTGGGAGGGAGGAGGGGGATCTGAATTTTTAAAGATTTTTTGTTTTTAAATTTTTAATTTTTTTAAAGAGAGAATGTGTGTGCAAGTAGGGGAGTGTGTCAGAGGAGAGGGGGAGAGAGAGAGAAAGAGAGAGAGAGAGAGGCAGAGAGAGAGGTAGGCTTAAGCAGGCTCCACGCTCACCTGGAGACAGGCCTTAATCCCACACCGTGAGATCATGACCTGAGCTGAAATCAAGAGTCGGATGCCCAGCTACTCAGCCACTCGAGCAGCCTGGGAATCTGAATTTTTAAGATTGTCCCAGGTGATCTGATGCACAGCCAAGGAAATCAGATATGGAGGGTTTTTCCAGCCTTTTAGGGTTTGGGCTGACCTCCCGATGGTCCTAAAAGTTGTTCCAAGGCTATGTCTTGGTCCAACAGACCTCTCTAGCTGTCCCCTCCCCAATCCTCTTACCGGGTAGTACCCCTTCCAAAACGCTCCCTCTGAAAACATCTTGGGTGAACTTGGGCTTGTGGTCGTTCTGGTCGGTTACAATGATGGAGATGTTCATGGGGTCTTCCACCGAGGCACCGTTCTCTGATACAGCATGGCCAAAGAGCTGCGGGTGCACAGGTCCAGGGTCAGCCTGGCCCACCCTCCCCATCTGGCCATGGGCCCTGTTTCTTATTGGATGCTCCAGGTTACCTACCTCATACTTTGCAATCTTCTCCCGGTCCAGTGGCTTATTTAACAACAACCAGCCTGTTTCCTTCTCTATGGTGAAGACACCCTCGGGGGGACTGTCTGCTCCAGGCCCTGTGATGCTGTAGAAAATCTTGGTGCCTCTGTCCTTATTAGATTTGAGCTGGAAGCACAAGAAAATAGCAGCTGACAAAGTGACAAATCCCTCATGAGCGCAACAAAAGTGGGGAGGGGTGAAGCAATGGTGCCTTGTCAGAAACTGTTCCCAGTACAGAGGCTTTCAGGAGCAAGAAACCTTATAGTCAGGGCTGTGGATGAGGGTCCCTGCAGCCACCAGTGACTCCCTGGGAAAAAGCACAGTCATACCTGATTCAGCTTCTGGGGGAAAGGACCCTTGCCGTTTTCAGGGACAGATATTGGTGGAACCACCCATTCTCTCTTGCGTCTTCGCAAGACATGGTTGGATGGGAAGATCTTCGATGCTTTCCTCTCCTGCAAGGAGAGAAGACCCCTTAACTCAGACATGCAAACAGCTGGAAGATACTCAATATCCTCTCACTTACAAAAGTTAAGGGTGAGAAGACCTAAATAGGTTTATTGCAAAAAGACACACTGAAAAGAATCCTAAGTATTTATTTATAGAGAACCAATTAAATACACTAGAATATATCTATCTAGTGGAATTGCTATACAGCTCTAAAAATTAGGAATGAATAAAAAACAAGGTATACTACAGTATAGTTTAGTATTTTATTTAACTTACATAATTACTATGTACCAACTTTTGTGTAAAAATGTAGGAAAATAAGGCCATGTATTAATAGTGGCTTATTATAAACAAAACCTATTTTTAAATGCAGAAAGAAGGTGCATACATGTGAACAGTATATGTTTTGCATAAAAAAGAGAAAGAAAGAGTATTTTTATATCTGTAAATACATAAAATGCATAACAGGTATGTAATATAACTAAATATAGAATATATAAACAAACTTCAGAAGGAAAGAAACTGGTAACAGTAGTTATCTGTGTATTCTCCTGGAAAGGACATTAGGTAGATGCAGAGAAACAAACGGAGTTTATTCACTGTGTAACTTTTTAATATTTTAAAATTGTTGAACTATGTGGACATATTAGCTATTCAAAAAATTAAAAGAAACAGAGAAATGTGGCCTAGTGCCTCGGCTTTGTCTTCCTAGAGGCTCATGGGATTGGTAGTCTTGTGTGGGAATCACCTTCCCTTGGGGTTTAGCAAGATGATATGGGAAAGAAGAAAAGGGTGGTGGGAAAGAGAATGGGGGTTACAAAGGGCACTGGGCCATTGCTCACAAGGCAGTTCTTTGCCCCATTGGCCTGACTCTCTGGTGCCCCTAGTGGAAGGGTGTAGGCATTACCCTGCTTAGATCAGTAACCATGCCCATAGGTGTGAGAAAACTGAGGGTGTCTTCTGAAATGGTAACGTGGTTCATAACCCAACAACCTCCAACTCCTGGCCAACAGCAAACTGGGCACGCATAGAGAATATCTTTCTTCCACCTGGCAGGTGCACATGGTGTTTTACCTGGACTGTTCTAGCATTCAGCACAGCAAAGTCACCATCAGTGCTAAGCGGGGCTGACTCTTGCCCAGGGCAGTCGACAAAAATCACTGTGGGGAAGAGAGAAGCAGAGTATTAGGAAGAAGGGGGCTTCTGCTACCCTAGTGAAAGACAGTAGCCCCCTGACTGGATCAAAGATGGTTTCAAGCCTCTGCAGGAGACCTGGCTTTGGTCTCCACTGTAATCAAATATGAGTTCCAGATGGGGCTTCCAAATTCGGCCTCAAGAAGGAGGACCACATTGCGGTTTGTGGACCAGGCTCCTTTCTTTGTTCATGAGATCAAAGAATCAAGATCATACACATTCAGCAACATCAGCCCCAGACGGCCTCATAAGACACAGGGTTGACCAAAGGTCATGGTTGGAGGCAAGAGATACTCAGCATTTCAGAAGACCATGAGTCCACCTACATATAATATTCATCCTGCTACCCACACAGATCATTCTGGACAATCTCTAGCTGTTTCAGTTTGTCATGTTCCCTCCGAATTCCCCCTGCTTAGCCACCTTTTGAATAAGCACTCTGAGGTGATAACTACCATTCACTAAGCCAGAGACTGGGCCCATTTCATCCTTACAACTGCTTAACTAAGGTAGGTATTAGCTCCTTTTCAAAGATAAGAAAACTGAAGTTCAGAAGCCATATCAGCCCATCTTCAAAGCATTCGCTAGAGAGTACTTACCAACCAATGTTCTTACCCACCCTTCCTTGTGGCCAAAGCATGAAAAGAGGGTGCTTGCTGAGGGCACACCTGGGCCCAGACACCAGTCTGTATCATTTTCTGAGGCTGCAGTACAAAGCCCACAGGGACAGTGCTGTGCCACAGAGATGTCTGCATGAGGCCACCCAACTGTCCTGTTTTCAAAAATTGTCCTTTAGTTGCAGATGATGATGACTGTTGTTTTTTCTGATTGCCTTCACCACTCCCTCCCTCATTTTTTAAATTTATATTTATTTTGAGAGAGAGAGAGAGAAGAGAGAGAATCTCAAGGAGGCTTGTACTATAAGCAGAGAGTTCAATGCGAGGCTTGAACTCACAAACTATTAGATCAAGGCCTGAACCATAACCAAGTGTTAGTGGTTAAACCACTGAGCTACCTATGATGACTGTTTTAAAAAAAAATCTTTCCGGGGCACCTGGGTGGCTTAGTCGGTTGGGCGTCCGACTTTCGCTTAGGTCATGATCTCGTAGTTCGTGGGTTCGAGCCCCGCGTTGGGCTCTGTGCTGACTGCCAGCTCAGAGCTTGGAGCCTGTTTCAGAGTCTGTGTCTCCCTCACTCTCTGACCCTCCCCTGCTCATGCTGTCTCTCTCTCTCTCTCTCCCCTAGAAATAAATAAAAATATTAAAAAAAAAAAAATCCTTCCCTGGGTCCCCTGGGTTGCTCAGTCGGTTAAGCCTCTGATTTTGGCTCAAGTCATGATCTCACGGTTCTTGAGTTTGAGCCCTGCAACAGGCTTTATGCTAACAGCTCAGAGCCTGCATTCAGATCTTCAGTCCTCTTCTCTCTCTGCCCCTCTTCCACCCATTGTCTCCCTCTCTTTCTCTCTCCTTCTCTCTCTTCATTGGGGCACCTGGCTCTGGCAGGTTTAGTCCATAGAACATGTGAAACTTCATCTCAGGGTTGTGATTTCGAGCCCCATATTGGCTGTAGAGATTCCTTTTTAAAAAAATCTTTAAAAAATTTTTTTAAATGTTTATTTGAGAGAGAGGGGAGAGAGGGGAAGGGGGGGAGGGGGAGAGAGAGAGAGAGAGAGAGAGAGAGAGAGAGAGCGAGCACATGAGAAGAGGAGGGTCAGAGAGAGAGGGAGTCACAGAATCTGAAGACCAGGCTCCAGGCTCCGAGCCGTCAGCACAAGTTCGACACGGGGCTCAAACTCACGAACCGTGAGATCATGACCTGAGCTGAAGCCGGATGCTCAATGAGTGAGCCACCCAGGGGACCCCCCCAAAAAAATTTTAAAAAAATCTGGGGTGCCTGGCTGACTCAGTCAGTAGAGCACGTGACTTCTGATTTTGGGTCATGGTTGAACATTTGGGGGTAGAGATTACTACATTTGAGGTAGGGATTACTTAAATGAGATCTTTTTAAAAATCCTTCCATAAAATAAGAAAGGGTAACAGATGAGTTCAACTACAAAAGTGATGTGAACATGACAACATATTCAAATAGTATATAATATAAAAAAGAATTCTAAATTATAAGTATCCAGAATATAAAAACTCCTAAAACTCAACATCAATAAACATTCCAAATTTAAAAAAAAGAAACAAAGAAAGAAAAGAAAAAGGGGGCACAAAGCATAAGAGACTCTTAACTACAGAGAACAAACTGAGGGTTGCTGGAGGGGTTGTGGGTAGGGGAATGGACTAAATGGGTGAGGGGCATTAGTGGGGACACTTGTTGGGATGAGCACTGGGTGTTATACGCAGGGGATGAATCACTGGAATCTACTCATGAAATCATTATAGCACTATATGCTAACTAACTTGGAGGTAAATTAAAAAATTAATAAGTGGATAAATTCAAAAGATAAAGGAAAAAGCAAAGGACCTGAAAAGATCTTGGGATAAAGAAGATATACAAACAGCAAATAAGCATATGACAAGATGCTCAGTGTCACTAATCATTGGGAAAATGCAAATCAGAATGACACTGTGGTACCACTTCACACCTAGGAAAACGATTTTATTTTATCAAAAATGTTTTTTCATGTTCTATTTTTGAAAGAGAGAGTGCAAGCAGGGGATGGACAGAGAGAGACCAATATGGGCTCAAACCTACCAACGGTGAGTTTATGATCTGAGCTGAAGTTGGACAGCCAACTGACTGAGCCACCCAGGCGCCTTTAGGAAAACTACTTTTTATTTTATTTTATTTTTTTAAATAACAAGGGTGCCTGGCTGGCTCAGTTGGTGAAGCGTCCTATTTCAGCTCAGGTCACGATCTCATGGTTCATGGGTTCGAGCCCTGCATCGGGCTCTGTGCTGACAGCTCAGAGCGTGGAGCCTGTCTTTGGATTCTGTGTCTCTCTTTCCTTCTGATCCTCTCCTGCTCATGCTGTCTCTATCTCTCTCTCAAAAATAAAACATTAAAAAAATTTTTTTAAAAATAAATAAAAGAAAAATAACAAGTGCTGGCAAGGTGGGAAGAAAATGGAACCCTCCTGTATGGGGAATGTGAAACGGTGTGAAAAAGTTTGGTGGTTCCTCACAAGGTAAACAGAATGACCGTACGACCCAGCAGTTCTACTTCCAGAAGTGAAAGCAGGAACGCACATATAAACTTGTACACTGATTTTCACGGCATCATTTTTCACAATAGCTGAAAGGTGCAAACCACCCAAGACTCCATCAAAATATGAAGAGATAAACAAAACGTGTTATATACATGCAGTGGAATGCTATTCAACTCTGAAAGGTAATACAGTTCTGACACATGCTACAACATGGATGAACCTCGCCAACATTAAGCCGCGTGCAATAAGCCAGTCACAAAAGGACAAATACTGTAGGATTCCGTGTATATGAAGTACCCAGAATAATTAATAGAGATAGAAAATAGAATAGAGGTTACCAGGGGCTGGAGAGACAAGCAAACAGGGAGTTACTGTTCAACGGGTACAGAGGTTTTGTTGGAGATAATGAAAAAGTTCTAGAGCTGGATTATGATGCCCGTTGCACAACACTGTGAATGTGATTGAATGCCACTGAGCTATTTACTTTAAAATGGTTAAAACGGCCAATTTTAGGTCATGGATAGTTTACCTCAATAAGAAAAAACGGCTGAAGTCTGATGTGGGAGTGTAAAACGGAACAGTCATTTTGGAGAATTGTTGGGTGGTATTTACCGAAGCTAAATCTACACATTCCCCAGACCCAGCAATTCCCTTTTGCGGTAGAGACCCAACAAAAACACATTCACCGGAAGGTATGTGTTCCAATGTTCACAGCAGCACTGTTTCTAATAGTGAAAAACTGGAAACAGCCCAAAGATCCATCAAGGGAGAACAGACACAAACACTACAGTATATTCACATAATGAAATCAACCACAAGAACCGACAGCAACATGGATGAATCTCACAAACATAACGGCTGAATGACAGAGGCGAGATGTAAGAGAGGACATAGGTATGATCACATTGACATGAGGTTCAAAAACAGGCACAAGCAACCTAGGTGAAAGAAGTTAAGACATTGGTCATCTTTTGGAGTGAGGGGTCAGTGAATGGAAGGGAAAAGAGGGGAGACTTAAAGGTATAGAGAGGTGCCTCCAACTCCCAGAGCCCGGTACAAGCTCCCTAGAACCCAAGAGCCCACAGAGAGAGGCAGGACCCAATTGGGGAAGGCAGGAATGTGCCTGTGACAGAGAGAAGAGGTTTAAAAATCAGACTGTCCCATTGGCAGTACCCCTACTGAGGAGTGGGGGGCTGTAAGAAATGCTTGGCCAGTAGGAGGAGAAAGTGGGATCTAGGCCTGAGTCGGCTCCAGAGGGCCATGGAAACCGCCAGACTCTCAGGTCACCTTTCAGGATGACCCTGACCTTTGCCTCCTACACACAGCTCAGTAGTCTCATCATCTGAGGAATTTGCTCTGGGGCTAAAATGACCAGGAATGAGATGTGGCAAAGGTTAAATCACCTTAATACGGAGCAACAGTTAAATAATCCATGGAGTGCTTACTCTATGGATTATTTCTCCAACTATGCAAAATGGTATTTATAGTAGAGTTTTTAAGTTATCTAGGAAGTTCTTACATTATAAAATGAAACATAGTAAGCAGAATGTAGAAAAACCTATATAATATATGCAACTATGCACATTTTAGAAGTTTGGAAGGGGACACCTATGTGGCTCAGTCAGTTAAGTCTCCAACTTTGGCTCACGTCACAATCTCACAGTTCATGAGTTTGAGCTCCTTATCAGGCTCTCTGCTGTCAGTGCAGAGTCTGCTTCAGATCCTGACTCCCTCTCTCTCTCTGCCCCTCCCCCAATCACACTCTCACAAACATTAAAATTTTTTAATTAAAAATTTTTAAATGTTTTATTTATTTCTGAGACAGAGAGAGACAGCGTGAGCAGGGGAGGGTCAGAAAGAGAGGGAGATACGGAATCTGAAACAGTCTCCAGGCTCTGAGCTGGCAGTCAGCACAGAGCCTGACACGGGGCTCGAACCCACAAAGTATGAGATCATGACCTGAGACGAAGTCGATGCTTAACCGACTGAGCCACCCAGGTGCCCCCATTAATATATATATATTTTTTTTTTATATATATATTTTTATTTATTTCTATGAGAGAGAGAGACAGCATGAGCAGGGGAGGGTCAGAGAGAGAGGGAGTCACAGACTGAAACAGGCTCCAGGCTCTGAGCTGGCAGTCAGCACAGAGCCCGACGCGGGGCTCGAACCCACGAACCGCGAGATCATGACCCAAGCGAAAGTCGGACGCTTAACCGACTAAGCCACCCAGGCGCCCCAATATATATATTTTTTAATGTTTTATTTACTTCTAGGAGAGAGAGAGAGAGAGACAGCGTGAGCAGGGGAGGGTCAGAGAGAGAGGGAGTCACAGACTGAAACAGGCTCCAGGCTCTGAGCTGGCAGTCAGCACAGAGCCCGACGTGGGGCTCGAACCCACGAACCGCGAGATCATGACCTAAGCAAAAGTCGGACGCTTAACCGACTAAGCCACCCAGGCGCCCCTCCCATTAATATTTTTTAAAATAATAAATTAAATTAGATACTGGAAGGAGGGGCACCTGACTGACTCATTCGGTAGAGTATGTGACTTTTTTAAAAAACCTTATTTATTTTTGAGAAAGAGACACAGAGTGTGAGTGGGAGAGGGGCAGAGAGAGAGGGAGACACAGAATCTGAAGCAGGCTCTAGGCTCAAACTCACCAACCCTGGGATCATGACATGCGCCCAAGCCCCACACTTAACCTGCTGAGCCACCCAGGTGCCCCAAGCATGTGACTCTTGATTTCAAGGTTGTGAGTTCAAGACCCTCGATGAGTGTAGAGATTACTTCAACAGTGTGACTATTGTCCTTATAGAGAGAATATGAACACAGATACAGAAAGAAGACCCTGTAAAGACACAGAGAAGATAGCCATCTACAACCTAAGGAGACAGGCCTCAAACAAAACCAACCTGGCTGACACCTTACTTTTTGCTGTTTAAGTCCCTCAACCTGGGTTACTTTGTTACAGCAGCCCTAGCAAAAGAATACAACACACACCATTCTCAGGAATTAAGAATCCCCTTGCTTCTGAATTACTACTAACAGCTGACATTTAAATCTTTTTAAGATTTTAAGTAATCTCTACATTCAATGTGGGACTCAAACTCACAACCCTGAGATGAAGAATCGCATGCTCCACCAACAAAGTCAGCCAGGTGCCCCGATAGCTGACATTTAAATACCTTTTCTCTTTTTAAGAGAAAAAAAGCGCTAAGTGTGGAGCCTGACATGGGGTTTGATCCCACAACTCTGGGATCACCACCCGAGCTGAAATCAAGAGTCGGACGTTCAACTGAGCCACCCAGGCACCCCTTAAATATTTATTTAATCTTCACCAAGCACCCTATGAAGTAGATTTAATGTCCATTTTCTAAAATGGAAAACTGAGAGGTTAAATTAATTCACTAAAGTTACATAGCTAGGAAATAGAGGAGCTAGAAGTGGTACCCACGTCTGTCACAGCCTGGGTCATTTTCTTAACCACCAAGGTTAATCTTTCTGATACACCCAACACTTAATATCTTTTCCCCACCTTCCATTACCTCTTCTTCTCCAACTCCTGAAATAGCACACTTTGATTTTTGGATGCCCAATGAGGCAGTGTGAAGCTTGGAGAAAAGCACTAGACTTGGAGGAAGGAACAGTACGTCTCTTATAGGGTTGATGTGGGGACTGAATGAGAATACAAGGACTCTGCTGTTGATTCAGTTAATGACACAGAGACCCCTGTAAGCATTGACATAACTTGCTTGGTGCTCCTGGGTAAGGCACTTTAATCCTGGGGTTCCCAGAATCAATTGTTTGCTGAAGCTTTGAGCCTGTGGCCAGGTTTCCCTTGGTTTGAAAGGAGAAATGCATGCTGTGTATTTAGAGAGTTATTCAAGAGTAGTATGGGGGCGCCTGGGTGGCTCAGTTGGTTAAGCATCTGACTCTTGATATTGGCTCAGGTCATGATCTCACAATATTGGGATCAAGCCCCATGTTGGGCTCTGTGCTGGCAGCATGGACTCTGCTTAGGATTCTCTCTCTCCCTCTCTCTCAAAATAAATAAACTTAAAAAAAAGAGCAGTAAGACCAAACACATTTGCTCCATGATGTAATAAGAATTAAGAAAAGCTTGGGGTACCTGGGTGGCTTAGTCAGTTAAGTGTCTGCCTTTCGCTTAGGTCATGATCTCGCGGTTTGCAGGTTTGAGCCCTGCATCAGGCTCCGTGCTTACTGCCAGCTCAGAGCCTGGAGCCTATTTCAGAGTCTGTATCTCCCTCTCTCTCTGGCCCTCCCCTGCTCACGCTGTCTCTCCTCTCTCTCTCCTAGAAATAAATTTAAAAAATTTAAAAAAAAAAGAATTAAGAAAAGCTCAAAAGGAATGCCTAACACTCCTAAGGTGATTCAGCGCTCCTGCCAGGTGTGTTAAAGATGCACACAAAGATCTCACAAAACTGTCAGTTGGAAGTATCAATATGTTGATGCAAAAGTTGAAACAACTTATTAGGAATTTAGGTTTTCTTGGGGCACGTGGGTGGCTCAATTGGTTAAGCAGCCAATTTCAGCTCAGGTCATAATCTCGCAGTTTGTGGGTTCGAGCCCCACACTGGGCTCTGTGCTGACAGCTCAGAGCCCGGAGCCTGCTTTGAATTCTGTGACTCCCTCTCTCTGTCCCTCCCCTGCTCATACTCTGGTCTCAAAAATAAATCAATGTTAAAAAAAAAATTCAAGAGGCGCCTGGGTGGCTCACTCAGTTAAGCATCCAGCTTTGGCTCAGGTCATGATTTCGCAGTTCTTGGGTTTGAGCCCCGCGTCGGGCTCCTTGCTAACAGCTGGCTCAGAGCTTAGAGCCTGACTCAGATTCTGTATCTCCTGCTCTCTCTGACCCTCCCCTACTCATGCTGTCTCTCTCTCAGAAATAAGTAAAACATTAAAAAAATTTAAAAACAAAGCCATGTTAAAAAATTTTTTTTTAATTTTTTAAAATTAAAAAAAGGAATTTAGATTTTCTCATTTGGAAGATGGAAATTAGACTTTACAGAGCCATCTTGAACACCAAACTTAGGGCACCTGGGTGGTTCAGTCAGTTAAGCGACCAACTTCAGCTCAGGTCATTAAGGTTCATGAATTTGAGCCCTACACTGGGCTCTCTGCTATCAGCATGGAGCCTGCTTTGGATCCTCTGTCTCCCTCTCTCTCTCTACCCCTCCCCAGTTTGCACTCTCTTAAATAAACATTTTAAATAAACATTTAAGATAAAAGTCTAAACTACAAATTTGTGAGCACCGAAAGCCTACATGGATTCTTATACCACATGAGAAGACTGAGGTTCAGAGCTGAGATGATAGCCCAAGGTTACAAAGCTAGTGAGCAGAAGTGGAGTTGGAATCTAGGCTAGTCAGATTTTACAGCCCTGTCCCTCTTGTTCATTCAAGAGTGCTTCCTACGTGCTCAGTTTTCTTCTAGAAACTAGGGATGCATCAGGGGACAAGTTGTCCTCAAGTACTTTTATTTAAAAAAAAATTTTTTTTTACATGTTGGTTTATTTGAGAGAGCAAGAAAGAAAGCATCAGTGGGGGAAGGGGCAGAGACAGAGACAGAGAGAGACACAGAGACAGGCACAGAGACAGAGAGAAAATCCCAAGCAGGCTCTATGCTATCAATGCAGAGCTAGACTAAGGGCTCAAACAAACTATGAGATCCTGACCTGAGCTGAAATCAAGAGTTGGACACTTTACTGACTGAGCCATCCAGGTATCCCTCAAATACCTTTAAGTACAGGATACTGCTTCGTGTTCAAAATCACCTTTCTTCAACTATCTACCAAACTAATCAACAATGCACTGATTGTAATAGCAAAACTCCATACAATCCAAATGTCCATCAGTAACAGGTTAACTTTATGTTATAACAACATCTATACGAGAACACTATGCAGCAACAAAAAAGCTATAAATGATGAGGAATCTCCTATGTATTGATATGGAAAGCTTTCTAAGATATACAATTAATTAAAAAAGATACAGATGAATATAGTCTTTGCTAATTTGCTAACATTTGTATTTTTAATTGTGTTTGAAAACTACCTTTGGAAGGTGACCCCCAAACTGGGTTTATAGGTAGAAAAGGCAACAGGTAGGGAACAGCGATGAGATTTTTCTTCCTGTATCCTCTTCTGAATTGACCTGCATGAATCTATTAGTTATTCAAATGCTGTTTTAAAAAATTAAGTCACTTTTCACATTCATTTTTTAATGTTTATTTTTGAGAGGGAGACAGGGAGAGACAGGGAGGGAGAGAGAGGGAGAGGGAGACAGAGAGAGGGAGAGGGAGACCCAAAATAGGCTCCAGGATCTTGAGCTGTCATCACAGGGTCAGACGCAGGGCTTGAACTCATGGAGTGTGAGATCATGACCCGAGACGAAGTCAGACACTTAACTGAACCACCCAGGTACCACTTCCATTCATTAGAAGAAAAAAAATTATTAAAAAAAAATTTTTTTAATGTTTTTATTTATTTCTGAGAGAGAGAGAGAGTGTAAGCAGGGAAGGGTCAGAGACAGAGATACAGAATCAGAAGCAGGATCCAGGCTCTGAGCTGGCAGCACAGAGCCCAACATGGGGCTTGAACCCACGATCTGTGAGATCATGGCCTGAGCTGAAATCGGACTCCTAACCAACTGAGCCACCCAGACGCCCCTTAAAGAAAATTTTTTTTGAGAGTGCGCATGTTTGCACAAAAGGGGTAGGGTTGGGGAGGGGGGTGGACAGAGGATCCAGAGTGGCCTCTGCTGACAGCAGTGAGCCTGATGTGGGGCCTGAACTCATGAATCGTTGAGATCATGACCTAAGCCAAAGTGGGAGCTTAACCTACTGAGCCACCAAGACGCCCTGCACTTTTCCTATTCTTCAAACAGCCTTCTTCCTAAGGTTAGGTCTTCAACTAGCAGAGCGCTGGGCAGTTAAGTCTGTCAGCTGTTCCCCTTTACTATAGTCTATGAGCGTTCCAATCCTCTCCTATCAGGTTATCCAGCCAGTAGCTAATGGTCTCACTCCTCTAAAAGAAGCCTTAATCCCCCAAACTCTCAAAGGTGCCCTCTCACAGAAACCCTCTCCCTATTTTCTACAAAATCTGCTTTGTCCCCCAAAATGTACAATACACTTCAGTGTTTGCTGGCACATTTCCATTATCATATGGTTCCACATATTTACAGTTGGGCTGTTGTCTATTCTTAGAGGGGACGGTGCCAACAACCAAGGAGAAGTCAACAGTCATGCACTCAGAGTGTACGTGCCTCCCACTCCGACTACATATTCCAGTTGCATCAGAGGGCCCGGCCCCATCAGCTCTAACCTGCCTTCAGTTAGATACAGAGCACAAGCAAGGGGCATGAGTCAGGCAGGCAGAAACAAGCTTCAACCCATTCTGCCTGAGACACCCGGCTAAGTGTTCTCCTATCCAAATCCTCAGAAAATAACCTGCAAGGTGGCTATTACTGTCCCCATTCTGACAAGTCAGGAAACAAGAGGCAGCTTCAGAAGTAAAGTATCTGAGGCCCCACAAGTAGGAAGCATTAGGACCAGATTTCAAATCCTAAAGGTGAGTAAATGATGAAGAGCATGGGATTTCAAGTCCAAAAGACTTGGGCTCAAATTCATATTATGTGAGTATATGGAAGTGGTTTCCTCATCTAAAAATGGAAATACTACTACTTAACTTGTAAGGTTTTTGGGAGGATTAAGTAAGATAATGTTTGTAAAGCACTAAGCACTATGTCTGGCCCATAGCAAGCCCTCAATAAAAGGCACCCGTTACTTACTCACAACTAATCTAGGTTTCTGACTCCAACTCTCTGGGCCTCTCCCTAAATCATAGAGAAACCATTAGCTACAATGAAACGCTTTACCTGAGGGATGGAGCACCAAAGCAAGGAGGAGACACACAGGACCGGAAAGCCTAAGAGGGAGCTGGCTCAGTGTGCATTTGGAGAGGGCTGAGTTGGAGGAGTGCTCCATGATTTATTGGGGACCTTACAGACAAGCTCAACTGGCCAGGGAAACTTGTGGAGGCACCTGTGGGAACATGAATAGTTTTTTTCTGCAAGCCATGAGTCACAGAGAGGCTGGTAAATGGTAAGCCCTGGGGCAGATCATTACCCCTTCCTCCCAGATGTTTCCTGGCACCACAGGCTTGTAGTACTGGTTTCAAAATGAAATTGATCTGAAACCAGGTCTCCTCATCACTCACCCCCTTCTACCCCACCTTGTAACAGCTTGTGACGTAAGCTGATTCCCATTCCTGAGTGCAGCTAGCTCCAAAAGGCCACGCATCTTGGCCAAGTCATGGGGGCATGAATGGACTTGTGTCGGACTCTTTCTGGGGCAAGCTGGTGAGCAATGACAAGCACACGGGGCAACAGCTCAGATCCTAATACTGGAAAAGACACCTAAACACAGCTCTTCCACACCCACTCGGGACCTTAAAGTCATTTGACCACGTTAGACTCCAGAGATTCTGAATCACGAAGCCAATGAACCTGATGGAGAGTTCAGTATTTCTACCAATATAAATTGATAGCATTCGGCCCTGAACTTAAGTACGCAATTCCTAGAATATTGTTGGGGAAGGGAGTTAGAAACTTGAGACTGCTTCCAGGGAAATAATTAAAGAATCAGAGCTCTGTGTATCTGCACTCAATAGAAAGACATCCAAGGGAACCAAAGTCTCTGGCCTGTGTTCAAAGCTCCTCTCTCAAGATCATCCTGCCAAGCCCGGCCTCAGATCTTGAACTGGTACCACTATACATGCTGGGCAAGAAGAGTTGAGTCCCTTTGGGTAAAAGAGCTGTTGAAAAGACAAAGATTTTTTTTTAATATTTATTTTTTGTATAATTCTTTATTGCTTATTTTTGAGGGAGAGGGAGAGAAAAACCGTGTGAACAAAGAAGGGTCAGAGAGAGAGGGAGACACACAATCTGAAGCAGGCTCCAGGCTCTGAGCTGTCAGCACAGAGTCCAATGTGAGGCTTGAACCCACAAACTGCGAAATCATGACCTGAGCTCAAGTCGGACACTTAACTGATTGAGCCACCCAAGCGCCCCAAAAGAAAGCCTTTAAGTAGACTTATAGGAACTGATGGATACTGGGATAAGAATTCATTCCTGGCCAGCTTTTAGGGTGGAATTGCCTACACACCTCCAAACTGACAAGGGAATACCTTGAAAAGCAGAAGCATGACATGCAGATACTATACAGTCCCAAAGTCCAACCTTACTGGGTGTTCTGACAAAATAAAACCACCCATCTCTCAGGGAATAAAATGTCCTTCAAGTGATCAATCTTGGCCTATTTCTCTGCTAATTTTGGGGCGTTTTGACTAGAATGGAAGGGTAATATCTATTTTAAAGTATGGCAGCCCAAAGGAAGCTTGTGGGGGATGGAAGAGAGATAATCAAGTCTCCATTCTGGCTTGGCTTAGGGAATAGATCTAACTCATAAAGCCAACAAACATGTGCTCATAGCCATCACCACTTTCTGGGGTAAGCATGAAAACTGCCTTGAAAAAAAGATTCTGGCATTTTCCTGAGTAAAACTACATATGGGAAAAAAAGTTCACTAAGAAATACAAATTAAAAGAACAAATGTTGTGGAATACTTTGGAAACAGGTGCTGCTATATACTATTAGGGGGTAGGGGAGTGTAAATTGGCATAACTTTTCTGCCAACTAAGAAGCCTTAAACAAGCCCTTTGATCCAGGAATTGTGCCAGAAATCAACCCAGACAGGACAAAACCATACCTGCAATTATGTCCATAACTGTTGCTCAAATTGTAAAAAAAAAAAAAAAAAAAAAAAAATAGGGGCGCCTGGGTGGCTCAGTTTGGCGTCTGACTTTGGCTCAAGTCATGATCTCGCAGTTCATGGGTTCGAGCCCCAAGTTGGGCTTTATGCTGACAGCTCAGAAACTGAAGCCTACTTCAGATTCTGTGTCTCCCTCTCTCTCTGACCCTCCCCTGTTCATGCTTACTCACTCATGCTCTCTCAGAAATAAACATTAAAAAAATTGTAAAAAAAAAAAAATCAGTCTCAACAACTTAACATTCAACAGAATAATTATCCGTGCCACTGTCACTCAAAGGTCTCATCTACAGCATTGACTGTCATATAAAAGAAAACCTATGGTGGGGGGTGTGCTGGGTGGGTCAGTCAGTTAAACATTGGACCTTGGCTCAGGTCATGATCTCACAGTTTACAAGTTCAAGCCCTGCAGAGGGCTCACTGCTGTTAGCATGGAGCCTGCTTCAAATCCTCTATCTCCTTCTCTCTCAAAGTAAATAAACACTTTTTTAAGTTAAAAAAAAAAAAAAAAGAAAACGTATAGGGTGTCTGGGTGGCTCAGTAAGAAGTGTGTGCAACTCTTGATCTTGGGCTCTTGAGTTCAAGCCCCACATTGGGTGTAGAGATTACTTAAATGAATAATAACTTTAAAAGAGTATCTATTAAGGAAAAACACTGCTCTGATCAAGAGAAAAAAACAACAGGTCACAAAACAGCCATCTATTTATTTATTTTTTAGTAATCTCTACACCCAATACAGGGCTCACACTCACAACCCCAAGATCTAGAGTCCCATGCTCTTCCGAATGTGCCACTCAGGTGCCCACAAGGCAGCCATTCACACTTTGACAATCATAACATAAAATATTAATTTTTTTATACTTGTAAGAGAGAGCAGGGAAATGGGGGAAGAAAAGACACAGAGAATGGAGCTACACCTTGGTACCAGCAAGGTGGCCTAGCCTTCCACAGAACCAATGATCCCAGAAGCAAAAGAAACCAAGATGGTGGAGAGTGAGCAAGACCTAATCTAAGGCACTCAGTGGGTCAAGGGAGTGGGTGTATGTGATGGGGGAGAGTCTCTAAGGCATGTTGGGAAGCCAAGGGGCTCCAGGCAGCCCCAAGGCCATACTCAGTACCCAGACTCTTCCAAAAGCTGAGAGCAGAGCCAGCCAACTTGCTGTCATAGAGGTGTTCCTAATAATGCATCATTACCAGATGGCCATTTTCAGACATGCCAAGGAGTCAAGCACTGTGCTAGAGTGGAAGCGCTTGGTGAAAAGCATTCAAAAGCGGTCACTGGTGCAGCAGAGGCTTTACACAGCCAGCCAGCACCTGGATGACAGTATGACCCTGGCAGAGAGTCCTCTCAATGCACCGCTCATCCTGGAGCTTGATCTTCCAGCAGATGGGGCTGATGGAGCTTTAAAGGCCTCAGCATGGAGCCCTTCTTCTACCCACTGAAGTAGAAGATGATGCTGGATTGTTAGGGAAGCAGGACTAGAGGGCAGTGAAGGAGTGGAACTCAGGCCTTCTCTCAGATCAGACATTAGTGAACGCTTGGTTAGAAAAACTGACCCAGAATATCTATTGACAATGTTCATTTGAAACAACAGAAGTTCTTTATGGTTGGGGGGGGGGGTTTCCATTGTGGTGATCTTTCAGTTTTTCCATAGTTAAACATGTTTTTGATTTGCTACCAGAATGAGATGTCATGATTTGCCCCCCCATCCCCTGACTAGAAAAGTTGTATGGTAACCCCATATTATTAAGGAGAAAACATTTCTTTCTAGGAAGTTCCTTTTGCCTCTCTTTTGAAAACTCTCTGCAAAGAGCTGCATTACTCAGGTCCCTCCTTACCCTTGGGGGCAGGGGTCCTCCCTTAAAATCTGCAGAGAGAAATCCAAGCTGGGCTATACTCCACAGTACTCTGGAGTTTGGAATAGGGCTGACTCAATATTCAGCATGAAGTATGCTGTCTGGCTTACTGATTCTCAACCTCAACGACCATACCAGAACAGAGATCCTGGTGATCACCTTGGGATATCTGGGCTAGCAATTAAGGGTCTTGTGGCTAAAAGCATTGGTTCCCAAACATAGCTGAATGGTTCACCTGGAAAATTTTTTAAATATCCAGATCCCTTACTTCCAGTCTACCCATCACTTCTTCTGAATTAATTTCTGGACGTAATCTTGGGAATGCAGTTTATTGGTTTTTAAAAGTTTCTGGGGTGCCTGGGTGGCTCAGTCAGTTAAGCATCTGACTTGGCTCAGGTCATGACCTCATAGTCCATGAGTTCAAGCCCTGCGTCAGGCTCTGTGCTGACAGCTCAGAGCTAGGAGCCTGCTTCAGATTCTGTCTCTCTCTTCCCCTACCCTGCTCACATCTCTGTCTCTTGCTCTCTCAAAAGTAAATAAACAGGGGCACCTGGGTGGCTGCTTAAGCATCCGACTTCGGCTCAGGTCATGACCTCATGGTTCGTGGGTTCGAGCCCTGTGTCGGGCTCTGTGCTGACAGTTAGCTCAGAGCCTGGAGATTGTTTCAGATTCTGTGTCTCCCTCTCTCTCTGACCCTCCCCTGCTCACGCTGTCTCTCTCTCTCAGAAATAAATTAAAAAAGGGGCGCCTGGGTGGCTTAGTCGGTTAAGCGTCCGACTTTCGCTTGGGTCATGATCTCGCGGTTCGTGGGTTGAGACCCACGTCGGGCTCTGTGCTGACTGCCAGCTCAGAGCCTGGAGCGTTTCAGTCTGTGACTCTCTCTCTGACCCTCCCCTGCTCACGCTGTCTCTCTCTCTCCTAGAAATAAATAAAACATTAAAAAAAAAAAAATTTAAAAAAAAAAAGAAAGAAAAAGAAATTAAAAAAATTTAAAGTTAAAAAAAGGTAAATAAATGTTAAAAAAAATTTAAGTTCCTAATTGTTTCATTTATTTCTCCAAAAAAGGTCAACTGGAATAGATTTGAGGACATTTTAAAAGATGTTATCAAGATTTCAAACATCCAGATTCTTCCTCTGAACACATGTATGTGATTATTCAGTATCTCCCCATGGATGTTTCAAAGGTGTCTTGAAATCGGTATGTCAAAAAGCAAATCCATGATCTTTACTCTCAGCCTAAATATGGTTCTTTTCCATTGTCTTCTAGGGAAATGATGTATCATGTACTTAGGTACTCAAACCCAAAATCTCGGTCTCAGAAGCAGCTCGGTCTGGGTCTAGAGTACCCGGGCTCAAATTTTGAGCCACTAACCATGGGCAAATTTCTTTCCTCATCTGTAAAGTGGAATAGTGCTAATATCTGGGTCAATTAAATGAGTTAATACTTAGCACAGTGTCTGGCATATGGTTAACTGAATCATTTTCCATGATCATTTCTCCTTCAGACTCTCCTTCCAAGTCAACCACCAAGACTCATCATGCCTCTTCATCTCTACTCATGCTACTTTAGTACATACCACATCATATTTAGCCTAAATGAGTACAAAAATCTCCATTTTTAAAAAAGGGATCTTTTAAAAATGCAACAAATGATACATTTGAGAAAATGAAATAAGATCACTTCCTTGTTTGAAACTCATGAATGGTATGTCATTGTTCTTAGGATAAAAAAAATCCTTTAGTGTGCTCACTGTTTCCACTGTCTAGCCACATTAGTACTCTTCTTAAATGCAGCATAACCCCCTTACCACAGGACCTTGGCACATGCTGCCCCCACTGTCTAGAACAGTGTCTCCCTACACTCTCACTCCAGTTTATCCAGTTAATTCCCAACATCTTTCAGATCCCAAAGCAGGTTACTTTCTCAGGGAAGCTCTCTGTAACTTTCTGTCATATAATTCATTACAACTGTAATTATATGTTTACTTGTTATTATCTAATTGCCTATCTCCCTTAATACTCTCAACATATGACCAAAGGCAAATGACTATGTTAGAATTTGCTTATCACTGTATCTCAATACTTAGCTCAGGACCTGATATAAAAGCAGGTGTTCAGTAATTGTTGAGTGAATTTTCAAAGTCCTTTGATCTAGCAATTTTGCTTCTAGGAATGCATTCTATTTTTTTAAATTAATATTTACTTATTTTTGAGAAAGAGAGTGAGCACGAGCAAGGGAGAGGTGGGAAGAGGATCCAAAGCGGTCTCAGTGAGGCCAGCAGAGAGCCATCCAAGCACCCCTAGGAATGTATTCTAAAGATATATATACACCAACTATTCCCATTTTAATACAATTATTACCACTGATAACACCTAAACATACATTTATTTAGTAAATGCTTCTTCACATACTAATTCATTTAATCCTTACTACAGCCTTATCAAATCCCCATCATTATCCCTATATTACAGATAAGCAAACTGAGGCATAGAAGTTGAACAACTTATAGCTAGTAAGTAGACTAACAGATTTAGCCCAGGCACTCTGCACATTATAATACAGTTATATTTTATGTAAACTTCATTGTAGAAATTTGAAAGATAAATACTTGTCTGGCTTTGTATGCAAAGTTTGAAGAAATGCAAATCTCTTAAATTAAGAAACAGTATTTAGTCACACAATTTCAGAATTGGAGAGGCTAATGAATGTAAGCAACCCCCTAGGTCCCCTACCCCACACACATAGACTTCATATATGTTCAGATGAGAACTTAAGTCTTGAATCATGGGAGTTATGAATTATTTGAGGTTTTCAAGAATGCATCTTTTACAGCATGCAACTGCCTGTTCAAGACTGTTTATTGCAGCAATATTTGGGTCTAAGAAAAAACCCATAAGCACCTCCTGGGGGAAAATGAGATCATAAATGAGTATGCTCTTTATTTTTTACTTATTTATTCAAAAAAATTTTAATGTTTATTTATTTTGAAGGAGCACACATGCAAGCAGGAGAGGGGTTGAAGGGGAGGGGCAGAGAAAAAGGGAGATAGAAGGGGAGGAGAGAGAGAGAGAGGAAGAGAAAAGGAGGGGGGAGAGAGAGAGAGGGAGGAAGGGAGGGGGAGGGGGGAGAGGGGGAGAGAGGGAGAGGGAGAGGGAGAGGGAGAGAGAGAGAGAGAGAGAGAGAGAATCCCAAGCAGGCTTTGTGCTGTCAGTACAGCATACACTTAACCCAGTGAGCCACCCAGGCGCCTGAGCATCCTCTTTAAGCGGGCCCCAAGCTCTGAGCTGTCAGCACAGAGCCCGACACGGACCTCAAATCCACTACAAGCCAGGAGATCATGACCCAAGCCCAAGTCAGATGTCCAACTGACTGAGTACCCAGGCGCCCCTTAATGCCACATTTTCAAGCTCTCAACACTCAAGGAAAATAATGTAAGTACTAAGAGATTTGACAGTTTACTTCTGAATTAAGCAATTTACATTTTTAAAACTTGTGATGATTTGAAACATTCAGATAATTAAGTCATCAAACAATAGTTAGTCTGAAAACTAACAATTTTTAAATGGCATAGTAACCTTACTAAGCTTACTGTGAAGCCCGTATTAAAGGCATTATTCAAACATAAAAGCTCAATTTATCTGAATGGGGTTAAGATGAACAATTCATGTGATCATCCTTCTACAGAAGTCTTTCCTAATAAGGTGATTCCTGAAAATCCAAACACTTTACAACTTTTATGTTAACTCCTCCCCACTTCCACATCTGCAAAAGATAAAAACAGGGGGTTAGCTAAATAAATCATGATATATCCACCACGTAGAAGACTATGGAGCTGTTAAAGACAAGATAGATGTGTATTTAACAGTCTGTAGAGATGCCTGTGATTAAGTTAAAAAAGCAAGTTACAGGGGCGCCTGGGTGGCTCAGTCAGTTAAGCCTCTGATTCTTGGTTTCGGCTCAGGCCATCATCTCAAGGTTTGTGAGTTCAAGCCCTGAGTCAGGCAGGCTCTGCGTGGGCAGTGTGCAGACATTCAACCGAGTGAGCCACCCAGGAGCCTCCCCCTCCCAATTCTTGTTTTAAAAATTCCTGAATGCACACAGAAGCTTCCCCTAAAGAGAAAGGTCTACAAAGATTCACATTAAACCATTGGATGTACTCATCCTTAGGCAGGGGAACTGAGGAAGGGAAGAACTTTCATGAGTTTATTTCTGATTTGCTTCTGTTGCAAGGCAATGATGTTCAGTGGTTAAAGCTTGGGCTGGTTAGATTTGAATCCAAGCTCTGCTATGTACCACTTGTATGACCTTGGGCAAGTTGCTCAACCTCTCTGGCCTCAGTTTCCTCATCTGCAAACTGGGGATAATAATAGTACCTACTCCCAAGGATGTTATGGTGATTAAAGCTACACACACACACACACACACACACACACACACAAAATCATATAATACATATAAGATAGAAAAGCTGTACCTGTCACATACTAAGAGCTACAGATTTTATTGAAATACACGGTCTTTACAGTGAACATATATTCATGTATTAATGTAAAATTCCAACCAACCAGCCCAACCCTAATAAACAATATAAAATGGTACATATGGAGGATGTGATAAAAATAAAAAGATCCCTAGGCAATTCTGATATTCAGCCAAGCTTGCAAACTACTGACTCAGGGGCCAAAGACACGCTCAGCTGGGGAATGCAGCAGAATTCTGGAAGCGGAAAAAGACCATAAAAGACAAGAAAAGAGCAGGTCAGGCAGCCCTGGTGGGAAGTTCTGGCTGGGGCTGACTCCACAAAGAGAGGGCAGGGTGTGGGCCTGGCATCTTGTTCTGACTTGTGAATGAGGAGCCCCCAAGTAGCTGTCTCTTCTCACTGCCTGAAGCTACAACAAGATGGGACTCGTTATGAGAAGGCAGCCAGCCCTAAGCAAGATACCCACCACAGTAGCACATCATTCCCATCCTGCCTCCTAAGTGACCAGCCAGCAGTGCACCCCCTATAGCTCCAGGGACATGAAGGCACTTCTCACAACACAGGACAATTAGAGCCTCAAGGCCGAGGAGCTGGGACCAGAGTAACTTGCCTCAAACCACAGTTTGGGATACGAAACCAGGTTGAGAACCCCCATTTCCCCCTGCCTGTGCCCAGATGCACACCATCAGGTCTGTCCCCACCACCGCGTTTGACAAGACTCTGAAGAACTGAATGGACGTGGGCTGGGGGCTTTTGTGGGGACAGTGCGGAATATGCTAGGTTTCCCAAATTTGGTGGGGGCAGGGGAGGAAGGGGGAATCTTCTCAGAAAAATAATGAATTCCAGGGGAGCAAAGACTTCCTAAAGCTAATGTGAGACCCTGAGGTCAGAACTCTGGGCAAGATCAACCTACTTCCGGCCTCCATATAGGTTTAAGATTTCTTGGTAAGAGAGATATAACACTGAACTAATCTTATATGCTCTTAAGCAAAAGTCAGGGTCCTGAGACAGAGGGAAGAGGAAACCTTGGGATTGTGCCTCCTTGGCCCGATCTCCTCATCCGGCCCTTGGGATGCCTGGGGGTCCCGGTGGAGAACAGCTCTCTTCCCTGGAGTTCTGTGTAGCCCAGAGAGGCTCTCATGAAGCTACCAACTCGCCTGCCTCCTGGCTGTGGGTCCTTGGCTCTGAGCCGTCTCCTTGGAGGTCAGGCAACAACAGAGTCAGAGCTGTGAGTTCAAAGATGCGGAAGAGGAAACAGGAAGATGTCTGTTTGGCTTTCTTTCCAGAATAAGGCAGTTTGGTGTACTGGGAACACAGCAGGCTGCCAGCACCCCAGACATGGCTACCATAGCCTGGAGGGGATTCTGTCAGCTTGAGGAATTTGCAGACCACTGATGCTCTAGGGAACCAGAATCGCCAGGGTGCCCAGATTTGGCTGGGGGAGAGGGAGGGAGGCAGAGTGTATCAGGCTCCTCCACTCAGAGCACGGTGGGGGGTAGCAGGGAGAGGGGGAGAAAGGTAGGGGTGGGGTGAGGAGAGGCAGGAGATAACCAGCCAGAAGCAGATTCTCTCCTGAGGACTGCCAGAGACATTGCTTGCTATCAGGCCTGCTATCTGAACCTGCCCTACCCTCCCACATCCTAGAGGGGGCCAGGGGTCCTGGATAGAAATACCCCCGCCCCCCAACTCCAGCTTCTGGTGATTAACAAGAGGCCTGTGGAGGGAAAAGGAATTCAAAGCCCTTGGGTCAGAAGTTAACTATTTCCAGTCTTCCTTTAGCTTGGCTGGAGCCAGAGGACTCACAACCTCTTCCCCTCTCTCACACCTAGGGAGAAGGAACTGGGTTCAAATCCTACCTCCACAATTCACTAGCTGGGGGACCTTGGATAGGTTACAAAGTTACAAGCCTGGGTTTCCTATCCAGTTAAATGGGGGCAATTCCACCCCTCCCCCAACGGGGCTTTAGGGAGGATTAAAAGGGCTTATTACATAAAGTACATAGTGTAGTTTCTGGAACTCAGTAAGCTCTCAGTAAATGGTATTTAGGTTGCGCTTTTTTTTTTTTTTTTAATGTTTTGTTTTGAAGCCCTTCCTTGACGGGGAGCCCTACTGACCGGCAATGACAGGCAACTAAATGAAATGAGGGGGAAAATCTGACTGAGACAACATCCTGAGGTCTGAGAAAAGCTGGGAAGGGGAGTCAGGGAGCGACGTTGAAGGTGGGGCCCGTCCTGGTTCCAAAGGAGACTTCAGAGACCCTGGCCTCCATGAAGTCACAATCAGGACTTGAGCCACATCTGCCTTTCCCAAACACTTACTGCCTCCCTGATAGGGTGGGTGACAGTCTAAGCTGGACTGGGCCCTGCCAACTTCTTCAGCTTCTGCCCACCTTACAATCCACGGTCCAGCCAGACTACGTGTATTTAAGTTCCTGGCCACCCTGCTGTCGCTTTGCCAGCAACACTCCCTGCCACCTCTCAGGCCCCAACTCCCCTGCAGAATCCTTCCTCAGCCTTCACTGTGGACATCACTTCCTTCAGGTCCCCCCAAGAACATGTCACCAGCCCTTCCTATTTGACATCTGACTCTGTATTTTTTCTCCCTCACCTTCTGCTTGATCATATGTATATACAACATGTTTATATATATATATATATATATATATATATATATATATATATATATATATATATAACTTATTTTGTCTGTCTTCCTCCACTGCAAGTAAATGGCCCCAAAAGCCTGGGTTTTGTGGATGTTTTGCTCACTAATAGAACCCTAGCACTTAGAACAGTAGTATCTGGCACTTAGTAGGTGCTCAATAATACTTGTTGTAGGTCGGATTTATAATTAAATTGCCTGGTGGCTGATCTGCTTCCTCCTCTAACTGGGGAGCTCAGTGATGTCAAGGAGCTATGGGTCTTTGTCATTTCTGAACATCTAACATTGGTTGGCTGAATGATCACTCAGTTTGGCCTTGGGTCTCAGACACTTCACTGCCTCATAATGAGGCAGGAGCTACACTTAATCACCTTATCCATGTGAGGAAGCTGTTGCCCACTCAGACACTGTCCCAGATAATCATCATACAGGAAGCCCTCACCTAAAAAATTCAGGGACATTTTCAGATTCCCTTCATATTTGGGGGGGGAATAACAGGCATTGGCTTATGAACAAATAAAGGGAAGGACTTCTCCCTCAACACATAGAATGTGACCAAAGATATAATAAAGACTTGCTGTCTCTTAGCAGAGTGCTAGGGGAGAATCAAGAATCCAGAAAGGATGGGGCTTCTGGGTGGCTCAGTTGGTTAAGATTCCAACTTGATTTCGGCTCAGGTCATGATCTCACAGTTTGGGGGTTCGAGCTCCACATCAGGCTCCATGCTAACAGTGCAGAACCTGGAGCCTGCTTCAGATCCTGTCTCTCTCTTTTCTGCCCTTCCCGCAATCCTGTGGGATTGTGTGTGTCTCTCTCTCTCCCTCTCAAAGATAAAAGCTGACTTCTCAGTACAACAGCCACAGAATGGAGATCCTCAGTTAACCCAGCAATTATGCTCCCAGGTATGTGCCTAACAGGGACTGTACAGAGACGCGAACAGTAATCTTCCCAACAGCACCAGTCTTTTTTTTTTTTTCTTTTTTTTTTTAAATACTTTATTTATTTCTAGGAGAGAGAGAGACAGCGTGAACAGGGGTGGCCAGAGAGAGGGAGTCACAGACTGAGCAGGCTCCAGGCTCTGAGCTGGCAGGCAGCACAGAGCCCGGCACGGGGCTCGAACCCATGAACCGCGAGATCATGACCTAAGCAAAAGTCGGACGCTTAACCGACTAAGCCACCCAGGCGCCCCCCAACAGCACCAGTCTTAACAGCCAAAACCCAGAAACTCTAGTCAAAGTGTCAATTGTCACATAATGGAATACTATAGGATAGTGAGAATCACCTACAACCACTTCCAGAACTATGGAAGCATCTCACAAAATGTGCAATGTTCAAGAAGCTATTATTTGGCTCTTTTACATAAAATTCAAACACAGGCAAGTTAACCTATGGTATTAGAAGTCAAGATAGTGGTTTTCTTGGTGGGCAGAGTAGAGAACAGGAAGGAAGGGGCATCTGAGGTGCTGCAATGCTGTTTCTTAATCTTGGTACATGGGTGTTTTAAATCTGTGATGCTCATTGAGCAGTACGCTCATCATTTGGGCACTTTCCTCCATTTATGTTATTCTTCAATAACAGCGATTCTCTGAATGGAGACAGTTCTGCCTCAGAACCAAAGCCTCAACTGATTTAGACAGGGGAGGTCCTTCTCTCCCTCCTGATCCTCCATCATCCTCCAAATGTTTTGCACAACTATAGTTTCCAGCCTTAGAAACCCACTACTTAATGTAAGCAATGCCTTCCTCCTCACACAGCAGGGAGGTGAGGGCACCCTGCACTGGGTAACCTAGGAACAGAGTGCCATGTGAGGAGGTGGGAAGGGAGATTAGAGGTTTGGGACCTGATCCCCAGGCACAAGCTAACAGGGATGTGCAAAAGGCTTTAGCAACCTGCTGCTTAGCCAGGAAGGCAGTGAGCCAGGCTCAAAGCCCCATTTCCCAAATCATTCATTCCTGAGGCAGATTTATTTGACCCTGTGAAATTCCACTGGATTACTGCTGACTGCCCCAGTGACCTCACACCAAGTTGCTTAACAACCCTTTCACAGCAAAAGTGAGTTACCACCACCTGCTTCGCAAAACAATCATAAGCATAAAAAACATTAGACTGTAAGCTCCCCAAGGGCAGGAGCTTGGTTTTGTCCATTGCTTTAGCTGTAGTTCTAGAACTCTGCCTGATATGTGCAGATGCTATATATATGTTTACTCAAGGAATAAAATACAAACAGAGAACATGCCCAGGCTGGAGGCTCCAAAACAAAAGGCAATTTTTACACAAGTTCAAATAGCCAAAGCATCTTGAAGTGAATTCATGCTCAGTCAGATTCATTACTGAACTTTGAAGTTTCCTACCAAAGCTAATGAGGGTTAGCTTTAATCTTACTCCAACACTGACTAAGGGTGAGTTGAACCTGCTGAGGGGCCATAATGAAGTACTGGATTTCTTTACTGTGATTAAGCTGCCTCTCTCAATTGTTTGCCATTAATGATGTATAGACCATGATTAGGTCAATCACTTTTAATTAGTGTACTAATACCATGCAAATTCCTGCCTCCCCTCTCTTCCCCAGACTGCACTTGAAGGCAGCCCCCCAGACTGTGAGGTTGGGGTCGGGGGAACATTCCAGCTCTTCCTCCAGATTAATCTCTTGCACCCAAGAGATGGCACCCAAGCCCCATCACTAGGACACTTAAGAGACTGTATCTAAGCCAGTTTCCCTACAGGAATGTTTCTGGAAAACCTTACGATAAGAACCAACAAATGATTAATTGCTCTTAGGACAGGGGGTTGTAATTGGTGTCTTTGGGATCTGGCCCTCCAACATTCCACTTCATTTCATCCACCTCCCACTTTCTGGTAGTAAAAAAAATGCCACTGAACTTAGGAGTCAGAAACTTCCATTCAAGTCACTGTATTAATGACTTTCATGAAGCCACAACCACCCAAGTTTCATGTGTAAAACAGGCAGGCCTTCACCAGATTGTCATGATTCATGTGAACACCTACTGGGCATCCTGTGAAGTCCTGGGAATAAACCTAAAGGTAAAAGTCATGTTTGTGACCCTCAAGGAAGCTCACGAGCTGTTCAGCCTAGCAAACTGAATCCATTAAGCTGTTCCTGTTTCTCCACCTTTAAAACCCCCAGCAGGGCTAGGCTACAGGCTTTCTGAAGTACCAACTCTGAGATTAAGAGCTCAAGCTGTTTAATAGTTACCTTACCAGCTTCAAGAGAATGTCAGGAGGACAAAGCAAGCTCAGAGCTGTGGAAATGCTTTGAAGAGGAAAGTGCACATGCAAACAAGGTATTAATTATATCAGATAATTTCTCTGAGCTTGACTTCATAGACACCTGTGATATTCATAACCCAGGGGCGAACAACAGAGGCAATTGTTCCTTGGCAATAAGGAAACTTGTCTGCTTGGCCAAACTTGAGAGTTTGTATGTACCCTCAGGACAGCCCTTTCAACATGGCTGGATCCATCCTGTGCACTGAGGACAGAGAGCCTGAGGTGGAGGGGGGAGGTAGAAAGATGTCAGCAACTGAGGACTAAGGAGAGAATTACCCCTATTTTTTGTTGAGGTGTCTCAATGAATTGAGATCAACTGGACCAAGGAACTTGCTTTTGCTTAAAAAAGAAGGCAGCAGTCTATCTCACAGGAAAACTACTCTAAGAACCAGTCATGTTACGGGGAGGATCAAGGTTAGCCAAGCACATGAACCCCTCCCCCCTTTTTATAACCCAGGTGTGCTCCTGGCATGAACCCACCATTTGCACAACCATAAACCAGACATCCAAGAAAGCAGAATTTTCTCAAAAGGTTTAAAATGCCTGACGTCACTGGGAAACACTTGCCAGCCAACTGGACCATGAAATCGAAAACCCGATCACCGCTTCCCCTCAACAACCTCAAGCTTAGTGAAGTGACAGTTAATCTGGTATTTCTTGCTTCAGTAAGAAAGATAAGGCACAGTCAACACTCAAAAGCCACGAGATTGTAGTCAGAGAACTTGACAATGAGGGGGAATACAGATCTGGCAGAGGTCTGGTTAGCAATAAAGCTTCCTCAGGGAGCCGGAATTGGATTTGGGGCCCTGCCCAAGTTAACATTTTTACAGGTTGGCTGAGTTGCAGTTTGTTAGCCAGTGAGTAATAAACCCATGTGCAAGAATTCAAAGTTTATGAGGCATAGCCTCTTAATGCCTCTGCTTGGCTCCCTACAGCCAAGAGTTTAAGGAGCCTGGCCTAGCCTGGGTGTTAATTGTTTTGTCAATCCGCAGGGTTATTTGGGAAAAGAAGGGGAATAAAAGGCCCCCACAAACTCCAGACCCCAGTCCTCTTTTGGAGAAACAAAGGAGAGCCATCGCCTAGACATGGACACCGCAACATTCAAACTGTGGAAATTTGTATGTGGGGGTGAGGGGTGCGCTGATGAGGGCATTGGAAAAATGCTAGGTGGCAACAGTTTTCAGTTGTTTTGAAAGCCAGGTAAACTGTAGATCCCCTCCCTGGGGAAAATGCATACACAAATTCTTCAACAATTTCACAGGTTAGGGATCCTCTGGAGCCCCACCCAAGGATCCTGGGTTATAGCTCTCTTTAAGATCTTGGGTTTGACCCATGGGGAAACCCCCACTGTCCTGGATGGAGGGAAAGAGGCCCCCATCAGCAGGCAGCTGCCCAGGTCTCCTAACACACTGGTTCCCCTAACACCAAAATGACTCCCCACTCACAAGTTCTTGAACTGGGGTGGGCGGGGGGGAGACAAATAAACTGATCAAAAGCCGGCTTTGATCTCCCATCCACCTCCCCCTCAGCTCAAGACCTTCCGGCTCGGGACCCCTCACCCCCCACTCCCGCAAGTGCCCTAACATTCCAGTCTCAAGACGGGGGATGGGGTGGGGCGGGGGTGTCCCCAAGTGCGTGATGGCCCCAGCCCAGGTGTGCCAAGCCCAGTTTCCAGGCAGACTGCAGGGGCTCAGGCCCTCCGGGAAGGGCAGGGTTAAGAGTGCATTCCAGCAGCCCGAGAAGAAGGGGGGCGGAGGAGGGGAGCGAGAAGAAGAGAAACAGACCCGGTCTGTCTGTCGGAGACACAAAGCACGGTACACAAAGGGGGCCCGACAGGGGCGAAGGGGGCTGCCCGGGGCACGGCTCATCCCCACACCTGCGCGGGGGTTGGGGGCGGAATGTGGGCCGCGCATTCCTTCGCTGGGGCCTGTGGGGGAGAGCTTCTCCCGCCCCGGCTGCCTGAGGAGCGCAGGCGCCCCGCTCCCCGAAGGAGGTCCAGGTAAGCCGCCGCAGAGGGGCAAAGAGGGGTTGGACGTGAGAGGGCGCTATGCTCTCTCTCCTCTTCGGTCAGCCATCCACCCACGCGCTAGCCCCGAGAGGCTGCCTGAGGCGCAGCCGGCGGCACCAGAAGCCCCCCGCCCTACCCTGGGCGTCCCTCGCGCGGACCACACCGGAGCGGACCACGTGCAGCCCCCCGCCCTGCGGTTCCACGGGGCTACCTCCCGGAGGGTCTTACCTCCCCTCGGCGCCTGGCCGGGCTCCAGCTCTGCGCCTCGCGACTCCAAAGTCCCTTCGGCTTCCCCGAAGCCCGCCCGGCACGGCTCGGAGGCCACGCAAGGCAGCCAGCAAAGCTGCGCCTGAGGGAAGAGGGTGGAAAGAGGGAGGCTGGGTCACAGGCATGCCCGGCTCTGTACACCCATCCCGAGATTCCTTACGGGGCTTTCCGGGCCCCCTAGACCCCAAAGAGCCCAGCCCCGCGCTCTCCCCGACGCCACCACCGCGTGCGGACCCCGCGCAGCCAGAACTGCCCGGCCCGGGCTAGGGCAAGACAGTGGAGTACCTGAAGCAGGAGGACGAGGCGGAGGAGGAGGGACGCGAGAAGCCCATTAGGGAGCCCCATGGCTGAAGAGAGAACGAAGAAGCTGCCGCGACGGCGAGGCAGGGCTCGGCAGTGCTTTCTGCGCCCCTTTGAGAGCAGCAGCCCGCGGGAGCGGGCGGGAAGGGGCCAGGTGAGCGCAGGTGGGTGCTGATTGGCCCGGCGCCGCAGGGTCCCGCCCCCTCGCAGGTGGGGCCGCGGCTGGTGTGGTCGAGGCACCAGCGACCACCCTCCAGTCCTTTTTGATGCTTTTCTGCCTTCCTTCGGCTTTTCTGCCTTCCTTCGGCTTTTCTGGAGCTGCTCCTGTTAGGCACCCAGGCCCTGTCTCACAGATTCTGGAAAAAACAAAAAACAAAAAACAAACAAACAAAAACCCACCCGGTTCTTCAGCCTCCGCAGCACGCGAAGAAAAATGTTTTGTGCCTTTCGGCTACAGTGGAAAAAATGGTGGAGATGCATCTGAACCCGCCTGGAAACAGAGGCGCCCCATTCATACTCCCCCGAGGCATTCTGTTATCCAAAGCTTTGATGGAGGCCGGGTGGGTCCGCCCCACACCCGGCTACAGCGGGGGCTACCCCCTCCCTCTTTCTCCACCTCCCACGCCAGCCCGCACAGAGCAAGGCTCAAAACTGGCAGTGAGGTGCAACTCATTACGTGCACTGTACAGCCTAACAAATGGAGGCTGGAGAGAAGGTCCCAGTTTGGGACAGTTCGGAGGCTGTCGTGACGCCCAACTGGGCAAGGTAGAGGGGTGGTTATTAGCCCCATCATCTCCAGCCACTCCCTTCCCCCATTAAGTATAAAGGACACTTTCTCAACTCTAGGTAACATTTTAATTTTTTAATGTTTATTTTTGAGAGAGAGATTGAGAGAGCGTGAGTGGCGCAGGGACAGAGACAGGGAGATGCAGAATCCAAAGCAGGCTCCAGGCTCCTAGATATCAGCACAGAGACCCAGGCTGGGCTGGAACCCACCAACTGTGAGATCATGACCTGAGCCGAAGTCAGGTGCTTAATGGACTGACCCAGCCAAGTGCCCCAACTGTAGGTAACATTTAAATAAAAACATTTAAAAAATAAATAAATAAAGACATTTACCTGCTCCTGAGTGGCTCAGTCAGGCGTCAGGCTCTTGATTTGGCTCAGGTCTTGGTCTCGTGGTTCATGGGGTTGAGCCTGCTTGGGATTCTCTCTCTCTCTCCCTATCTATCTCATCCCTACCTCCCCCCACCTCAAAATAAAAGATAAAGACATTTTTTTTAAATGCAGCTGTTTTTATTGATCTGAAATACTGATACAATCTAAGTGAAAAGTGCTATATGCAAACAGCCTTTCAGTGAGCCTCCTTTGGCAACCACTCTCCCACCACCCTTCTCCCACCAAACTTCTGTAGAAACACCAAAACACTTGAGGGGGAGGTGCTAGGATCTGCTCCTCTACTTTACACCTGAACTGCTTTCCTCTTCAAGACACACAAGTGAACCCCAGACACCGTCCTGAGACCCAGTCGCTCCACCCTGTCCGCCCTCTCCCAACCAAGCTGAGCTTTCTTCCCATCTTCCTGGTCCCTGAGGCCTCTCCACCTTCTTGAGCTGCCCTGAGATCCCAAACTGACACCTCCTCATCCCTCTTCCTCCTCCCCAGCTCAGATTCAGAGATTTGAAGAGGGGACTAGAGTCTCTAATTAGAGACTATTTGGCCCTCAAGGGCTAACCTGGTGGCCTGCCTGGCTTTCTAACCACCAGACCTGTGGCAACTAGGATAACACTTGCCATGCGACCATGGTAGTCCTCTCTCCACCTGAGCATCAGCTCTGGGGCCCCACTGCCTGCATTCAAACCTGTGTTCCGCCATGATTAGTGCTATAGCCTCCGGCAAGTGAAATACCTCTTTGAGGCTCAGTTCTGCATGCATCAAATGGGGCTATTAACACATCTGCCCCCTAAAGTACTAGGATTAAGGGATTTAATACATACAAATGAAGATTAAATTAATACGTTTAAAACGCACATCTCAGTACCTGGCACAGAACAAGTGCCCAAATGTTGCCTGGTATTCTTGTTTTAGGATCTGGCTCATTTGTCCTCCGCCTCATGAATGGTTTCTTTCCTCCTTAGCACCCTCACATTCCCCAAACTAAGAAATGAGAAACGCTGCAACCCTTCAATTTCACGGCTCATGGTAAAAGCAAGCAATTGGCATCTGGTATTATGGGAGAGCTCGTATATCTGGCCTGTGGTCCCAGCAGCTGCGGGTTGGGCGTAGACAATGCGCAGGAATAGCCTGAGGCAGCTTGCTGAGCTCCAAGCCTGCCTTGCTCGCCACGCTCTCCCCGCTCTCCCCGCAGGGGTCGTTTCTCCCGTTCCCCCACCCCCTCCCTGCAGTGGTCACTTACCGTGCTGGAGAGGTTAGATGTCAGTGCTGGGGCGCATGGTATCAGCGAAGGCCCCAAAGAGTACCCGGTGGCTCCACCTGTCTTCGCCTCGCAGGTTCCGTTGAGTCGCCCCGGAACCAGATGAAGCCATTAAGTGGACCGTTAAACACAGACGAGCCTGGAGATACAGGCCCTAATTAAGAAAACGCCAGCTAGAGGGCTGTTGAGCGGCTCATTTCCGCCTCCTTCTAGGGCACTCAGCATTCCGGGAGAGGGAGAGGAGAGGAGAAATTGAGAGTCAGCTCTTCCGCCTGCAACTTGGACCACTCTCCTTCTCTGTAGCTCCCCCTTGTTGGTCGTTTATTCATTCATTCATTCATTCATTCAACAAATATTTGCTGGTAGCTTGCTATGTGCCAAGCACTGGAGATACAACAGTGAACAAAACATACAACTCTGCACCCTTGGTTGGACCTTCCATCCCCCAAGTGTGGCGTGGGGTGGGGCTGGGGGGAACGGAGGAAAATAGCCAAACAAGTAAATACATGTTAGATAACACAAGCTGTGTAGATGAACAAGGTCTAAGTAGGAAGTGCCAATTCATGAGACATCAGGTAGGGTTGGAAATCGTGCATAAAGTGATCTGGAAGGTATTTCAGTCAGGTCCAGCAGAAGACAGAGTCCAGGTCCGGTGGATGGGACAGCGGTTCAGAGAATCAAGAGGAACGTTGAGGCAGTGGAGACCCACAACAGCAGCAAGGCCTTCGGACTCCAAAGGCTGACCGGCAAAGGGAAGAAATGGTATCACTGAAGGCTGGGGGCTGGGGAGAGCTGGAGAGCGGAGAACCACCTCTCCCAGATGCGGCTGCCACCCAGGCGGACCCAGCCGCTGCCCAGAGCAGGGAGCATGTGGGGAAACCCCAACATCTCTTTCGGTTTGCCATTCATCTCCTGGCAGAGCCTCCCATGGACTAAACCCACCCAAGCGCCTGGGGGCAAGAAAGCCCAGGTAAGTGGTATGTCTAGGGGTCATTCTCGCCCGTCACAGGGCAGGATGGGGAAAGACAGAAATAAGATGGATGAGAGGTGGGTGAGCAAGGTTGAAAGTCCAGAGGCCTCACTGAGAAATGGACATTTGAACAATACCTGAAGGAAGTGAAGAAGTAAGTTACACAAGGATTCTGAAGAAAGAGTATGCCAGGCAGAGAAATCTGGGCAAATGCCCTGAGGCAGTAGTTTACTTGGGACAGGAAAAAAAAAAAAAAGAAGAGAAAGAGCCTGAGTGGCTGGAGTAGAGTGAGCAAGTAGGAAATGAGTCAGAGTTGGAAGGGTGGGGACTAAATCATACGCCACTGTCAGAACTTGGATTTTACTGAGTGGGAAGGCAGGCAGGCACTGGAGGCCTTGAGCAGAGGAATAGTGCTGAGACCACAGAGGAGGAGGGTAGAAGCAGGGAGGTTAGCTGGGATCCCACTGCAATCATCCAGGCAAAAACTGAAAAGGCTTGGTTTACTGCTCATGCTGTCTCTTCTTCTCTCTCAGAAATAAATAAAACATTTAAAAAAAAAAAAGGGGGGGGGCGGCGCCTGGGTGGCTCAGTCAGTTGAGCATCCGACTTCGGCTCGGGTCATGATCTCACAGTTCGGTTTGTGAGTTCGAGCCCCATATAGGGCTCTGTGCTGACAGCTGGCTTGGAGCCTGGAGCCTGTTTTGGATTCTGTCTCCCTCTCTCCCTGACCCTCCCCTGCTCACACGGTCTCTTCTTCTCTCTCAGAAATAAATAAAACATTAAAAAAAAAAAAAGGCTTGGTTTAGGGTGGACATTGTAGAAGGGATAAGAAATGATCAGATTTTTTCTTCTTATGGTAGTTGTATTTTTAATTTTTTGAGGGAGTGCCATACTTTTTACCATAGTAGCTGCACCGTTTTTCTTTCTTTTTTTCCCCCTTAGTTTACTGTCAAGTTTGTTTACATATAACACTCACTGCTCATCCCTCAGATTTTTAAAAAACACAGAAAATAACAAGTGTCGGCAAGGATATGGAAAAACTGGAATGTTTGTGCATTGTTGCTGGGAATGTAAAATGGTGCAGTCTGTATGGAAAACAGACTAGCAGTTACTAAAAAAAAACTAAAAATAGAATTGCCATACGGTCTAGCAATTCCACTTCTGGATACATACTCAAAAGAACTGAGACCAGAGACTCAATTAGATATTTGAATATCCATGTTCATAGCAGCATTATTTGCAACAGCCAAGAGGTGGGAACAATCCAAGCATCCATCCACACATAAATAAATAATCTCCCGATCATGAAATCCAGCCCCAATGTTGGATGTAGAGATTGCTTTAAAAAAATTTTGTTTTTCAATAAAGATATTGCCAACAACAAGATTGGCCAAGAACAAGGATTGGATATGGGTGTGACAGAAAGAGTAAGTCAAGGAAGTCTCCGGGGTTTGAGGCCTGAGCAACCAGCAGGATGGCAACACCATCTCTGGAGTTGGGAAGGTATATGTAGTAGACATTGTCAGGGTACCACTCAGCGCCTCCCTGGGATCCTTTTGATGGTTTCTGAGCTCCCCTTTCTTGGCTTCTGTGTGCTGATGCTTCTAGCAGCCTGCACACGTGACTCTCTTCAGAGATCTGCCTGTCGGCTACTGGGGTTTCTTTTTTCTTGCAAGGAAGTGCCCAGGAGCTCACATCCCCAGCTCCTACCCAATAACCAGCTGGTGCAGGAGTATGGAAGCCCAGGCCCCTTTCCCCTAGCCAGCCAAATTCCGAGAGGTAGCGCACACCCAGCATTCCTCTGTGGGATCAGGCTGAAGCTGCTCTCTGGGGACTTGGTCTGAAATCACAACCCCGTTCAGCATCTTGCCTCCCCCTCCCCCTCCCTCTCTCCTTCCTCCTCTTCCTCCTCCTCCACCACCTCCTCCTGCTCTTCCTCCTTCCTCCTCCTCCTCCTCCTTCTCTTTTAAGTTTATTTTTTTAGTAATCTTACACCCAACATGGGGCTCCAACACGGGACCCTGAGATTAAGAGTCACGTGCTCTTCTGACTGAGCCAGCAGAGGTCCCACCTCTCGCCCTTTTTGTCCTGTTTCTCCCACTCCTTTCTTTACCTGCTCCTCCTGGGATCCCTTCCTTAGTCAGTCGTCCAGACACACGAATCCCTGTCTCAGAGTGGGCTTCCTGGAATCCCACTGCAGGTGGAGCAAGTTTGGAATTGGGGGGAGACAGAACTTCAAATCGGGGCATGATTAGTGAGGCCTGGTAGTGGTATGATGAGGAGGCTGTGGTTGGAGACACCAGGTCAGGGGAGACGTCTGGCCTGGGGATATACATTTGTCACGATGGGAAAGCATCAGTTCTGGGGCCATCTGTAGACAAGGACCTGCCGGGGTAGAATTCTGCGCCTCTGGGCCTTCCCATCTCTCATAAAGCATGGCCTTCAGTGGTCAGAATGTCTGTACTGTCCGGGACACCCTCCACATACACAGAGCCAGGAGTTTTTCACTCTTTGCTCTTTTGAAAAGAAGTACAGGGAGAGAGAGAGAGAGAGAGAGAAAAGAAAAGAAAAGAAACATAAGAAAAGTAAACTTCTCTCTGATTCAAAAAATACGAGTTGCACTTTTCCTGAGCTTCTTGTCTGCGTTTAAACTCCTGCTTAGGGGGACACCTGGGTGGCTCAGTTGGTTAAGCGCCTGACTTCGGCTCAGGTCATGATTTCACGGTTCATGGGTTCAAGCCCCACGTCGGGCTCTGTGCTGACAGCCAGCTCAGAGACTGGAGGCTGCTTTAGATTCTGTATCTCTCTCTCTCTGACCCTCCCCTGCTCACACGGTCTCTCTCAGAAATAAATAAAACATTTAAAAAAATTAAACTCCCTCTTAGAGGTGCCTGGGTGGCTCAGTCAGTTAAACATGCGACTTGATTTTGGCAGACAGTCATGATCTCATAGTCAGGTCTTGAGATCGAGCCAGGTGTCAGCTCCCACTGAGTGCGGAGCCTGCTTAAGTCTCTCTCTCTCTCTCTGTACTTCTGCCCCTCCCCCAAGCATGCTCTCATGTGCCCGCTTTCTCTCAAAATAAATAAATAATAAACTCATGCTACTTACTGTGGTGTGGAGTCTGGCATTGTTACTTTCCTCTGTCTTTCTGCTTCACTCTCTAGCACCTCTTTTCTCCCTCGTTGGAAGCTCCTTGGGTCAGGGATCAGAATATAACTTCTCCAGATTCCCCCACAACACCCAACCAGGAGAAGGCCTGTGGATTTGAAATTAGGGTTGACAGACACAAGTCTGAATTTTGCCTCTAACGACTGCCTGGGTGACCTGGGGTGAGTTATTTAATCCCTCAAAGCCCTCTGGAATTAGTCGTTCTTGTTTGATGGGTGATGGTGAGAATTGTCCCACACTGAACTCCCGACCTTCCCCTGCAAGCCTGCTCCTCTCACAGTTTGTCCATCTCGGCGAAAGGCAATTGCGTCCTTCCAGCCTGAGGTGTCTTTCACTCCCTGACTCATCTCGTACTTGCTCACCCTCCTTTTCCGGCACTTGCCTCCCTGCAGTTCTCAGAACACACCGGGCGTGGGCCTGCCTCCAGCCTCTGCTCCTGGGCTTCCCTCGGCTGGATCGCCCTTCCCAAAGATGTGCCCCTGCCCCTCTCCCTCGCTCCTGCAGGCTCCTGCCCAGATGCTGCTCCTTCGAGATGCCTTCCTGACCACCATGCATAGCTAGCATTCTCCCATCATCCTCTTTCGCCCTTCACCCTGCTGTAATTTTTCATAGCACTTATCACACACTAATTTATTAGTACGTACATTAATTTTTTTTCCTTTGGGAGGCAACACACAGTAACGATTAAGAGCAAGGACTTCAGGGGCACCTGGGTAACTTAGTCGGTTAAGTGTCTGAGTCTTTATTTTGGCTCCAGACATGATCTCATGGTTCGTGGAATCGAGCCCTGTGTTGGGTTTTGAGCTGGGTGTGGAGCCTGCTTAAGATTCACTTTCCCACGGGGCGCCTGGGTGGCTTAGTCGGTTAAGCGTCCGACTTTCGCTTGGGTCATGATCTCGCGGTTCGTGGGTTCGAGCCCCGCGTCGGGCTCTGTGCTGACTGCCAGCTCAGAGCCTGGAGCCTGTTTCAGAGTCTGTGACTCCCTCTCTCTCTGACCCTCCCCTGCTCATGCTGTCTCTATCTCTCTCCTAGAAAGAAATAAAACATTTAAAAAAAATTTTTAAAAAAAAAGATTCTCTTTCCCTCTCCCTCTGCCCCTCTCCTCCCTGTGTCACTTGCGTATGTGCTCTTTGCCTCCCTCCCTCTCTCTTTCTAAAAAAAAAAAAAAAAAATAGGACAAGAAAAAAAAAAAAGCAAGAACTACAAAGTCACACTGTCAGGCTTTGAATCCTGAATCCAGCTCTTCTGATCTATGAGACCTTACGTAGGTGATTTTTTTTTTTTTTTTTTTTTAGGTAGGTGATTTTTAACTCCTTTGCATTCCAGTATTCTCTAGGGGTTCCTGGGTGGCTCAGTTGGTAGAGCATGAGACTCTTGATCAACTCCCTTGTGCTCCAGTGTTCTCATCTAGAAAATGGGATAGCATAATAATACTTTTTCCATAGGTTATGATTAATTATTTGTAAAGCACTTTAGAACATGAGAAACATAAGTGCTTATTAAATTATATTTATTGTCAGGCTCCCTCATTGGGTGTATCCTCTATGAAAGATAGGTATTTTTTTATTTATTTATTTATTTTGGGAGAGAGGTGGGGGAGGAGGGAGAGAGAGCTGGATTGACACAGAGAGAGAGGGAAAGAGAATCCCTCTTTCCCAAGCAGGCTCCACACTGTCAGTGCAGAGCCTGATGCTGGGACCGAACTCATGAACCATGATATCATGACCTAAACCGAAACCACAGACACTTAACCAACTGAGCCACCCAGGCGCCCCTGATAGGTATTTCTGTCTGCTGTTCACTGTTGTATCCTCAGTGCCTAGAACAGCCTCACATAAAATACTCAAGTATTTATTGAATGGGTAAAATCAATAAGATCTAACTGATGAGAGATCCAGTGAGCTAATATAGGGATAAGTGTTTTGCAAAGTGTCATACAAATAAAACAAGTCATAATAAGATGAACCACTATCATTTCCTGAACACACACTGGGTACAGACTCTGTACTAATTACTTTTATGCATGAATTCATTCGAATCCTCACAACTTGACACAGTAGTTCATATTATTCCCTTTTCACAGACAAACTGGGGTTAAGCCCCTTGCCCAAGACCACACAGCCAAGGCAGAGGCAGAGCCACAGTGTAACCCAGTCCTGCCTCACTCCAAAATTCATTGCCTGAACCAGTTGCCAAGCTGCTATCCATCAATATTTGCTGGAAGAATGAATTTGTGAAGCAGGTTTTTGGTATATTAGGAAGAATTCCACAATATCCAATCCTTTCTCTTAAAAACCTCTTAAAATAAACATATTTGCCCCTGGTTCAAGGTTAAATTCTGGGTCCTCCAAGAAACATTTAGAAAGAGCTTTTCTGCCCATTTTTGGTAGCAAAATTCCTAGATCTCCACGCCCACACAGCACATTTATGGGGATGTGTCCCAAAGACAAGTGGGTATTTTGCAGTCTTTTCTAGGAAGTAGCCTTAAAACTGGATGAGGTTCTATTTCCTGTCCCTCCCCTCCACTGCCCAGTGCTCTGAACAAATAACTCCATAGTCTTACTTCTTTATATTTATTTGTGATTTTTCTGGGACCCTCCTTTTTGTCTGGTGATGTCACTGGCCAGCTCTTTCCATCTATCACTTCTGAATCCTTCAAGGTGCTGAGGCAGCTGATCCCCAGCAAGAAACCTGGTCCCTATGCCTTCTCTTTCCTTGAGTCTTGGGAGGGGCTGTGCTGCCTTCAGCACCAGTGAGTTTTTGCCAAGGCCTGAGCTGTCAGTTTCTAGAGATCAGAGGCCAAGCATTTATGTATGTGTGTACACTGAGCACACAGAATCAATTAATCGATAAGCACTCACAAAGCCCTGAAGACTTGTGGTTGGCCAAGGTCTAGAGATTTTGAGAACTGTATGGCTGAAAAAGGCCTTAAAGAAAATCATCATCGTCATCATCATATCATCGTCATCTATCCTCAAAGCCATTCTTGATCCTACCTTTAAAAGGCAGGTGACCAGGGGCGCTTAGTCGGGTGGCTTAGTCGGTTAAGCGTCCGACATTCGCTTAGGTCATGATCTCGCGGTTCGTGGGTTCGAGCTCCGCGTCGGGCTCTGTGCTGACAGCCAGCTCAGAGCCTGGAGCCTGTTTCAGTCTGTGACTCCCTCTGTCTCTGACCCTCCCCTGCTCATGCTGTCTCTCTCTCTCTCCTAGAAATAAATAAAATATTTTAAAAAATAAATAAATAAAATAAAAGGCAGGTGGCCTGCAAATTAGGTTTCCCAGGCTCACTTGAGACATGACTTCCTGCTAGGGTCAAACAATGGGAAACACTAGAGGGAGACTAGAGGGTTGGACGATGGAAAAGCTAGGGTATCCCTTCTCCTACAGCGATGTTTTGGCAATGGCTGCGTCTTGTCTACAGTGCCAGCTCCTGTTGTGGTTCCAGGTTCTGCCAGACCCTGGGCTCCAGTAACGCCACTTTTTCCCTCTCTTCTTCCTGCTCAGTGGTGGATGACTTCTTGCTGCCTAATCTGTAGGTAGCATCACTGTCCTCTATTTGACTTCTCAGCCTCTCCATCACTTCTGCATTAAGTGCCCTTTGCTTTAAAGACTCACAGTGGTTTTTGCCTTCCCTATTGGACTTTGACTGATGGAAGAGTTAAAACTTTAACAGTAGTGGAGCACCTGGGTAGCTCAGTCAGTTGGGCATCTGACCCAGGTCATGATCTTGAGGTCTGTGAGTTCAAGCTCCACATCGAGCTCTCTGCTGTCATCACAGAGCTCACTTCAGATCCTCTGTCCCCCTTTTTCTCTGCCCTTCCCCCACTTGCGCTCTCTCTCAAAAATGAATAAACATTTAGAAAAAAGAAAACTTACAAAGTACTTACTATCCGCCAGTGTTCTAAGTGTATTATGTAAATTAACGTTCTCAATTTTACCATCTGAGGAATGACTACATTCTACAGATCACATTTACATCCTACAAAACCGAGGCACAGAGAGATTGATCTACTCTAGTAACATCCCAAATCTGGATGCATACCAAAAATTTGCTCAAGAAGCAAATTAAAAATAGAGGAGGTGATGGATGCCATCCTATACCTATTGAATCAAACTCGTTGGTCTGTGGGGCCCAGGAATCTAGATATTTAAAAGCTTGCCAGGTGATTCTGATGCTGCTGACCCAGCAGGCCTCCATGAACTGGTATTCAGGAAACCCTGACCTTGTTCTGGTGATGAAGACACCTCGATCCAGATCAGGAAGGTGACCTACCCCAGCTGTACAGCAAGCTCTACGGCAGACAAAAACACCACCAAGGACAGGATAGCACTTTCTGCTACCTTCACTGCCTTCTCCTTCAAGGTCACATGGCTGGATCTGATGTTTAGACTTGCTTTCCCTAGGAGGCATCTGAAGCCACTTCTTATTAGAACTGTTTTGGAAAATTCAGTGTATAAACAGACATGTGAGCAGGATTTCTAAGTGGCTGATTAGTGTTTGGAAAAGAAAGAGGAGGTAGTTTAATCCACATAATCTCTTATTTTCAGTCCTTTCTGAATAACTTCAGGGAGTTAGTTAATCCTCTAATCTACCTTACCCATTCTGACCAAGACTATGGTTGGGTGAAAAATCTATACTTTTTAACAGGAGCCTATGGTGATCAGACAATTTGGAAAAGATGAGCAAAATCCAAAAAGCCCACAATCTAAATGGACTTCGTAATAACCAACCCCATAAAGGCTTGATTTTTGTCTCTTCTTCGTATGCCATTGCTATATTTCCAGCATCAACAGCAGTGCCTGGCACATAGCAGGTGCTTAATAAATATTTATTGAATTAAATAATAATAGTAATATTTTTTGTTGCATTTTGAAAATAGGTTATTCCCTGATCCCCACAATGGACAGGATAGATATCAGAGTCTTTTTGAAAAATTTTTTCTTTTATGTTTTTTATTTATTTTTGAGAGTCAGAGAGAGACAGCGTGAGCAGGGGAGGGTCAGAAAGAGAGACACAGAACTGAAGACAGGCTCCAGGCTCTGAGCTGTCAGCACAGAGCCCGATGCGGGGCTTGAACATACCAACCCTGTGAGATCATGACCTGAGCCAAAGTCGGACACTTAACTGACTGAGCCACCCAGGTGCCTCTCAGAGTCCTCATTTTACAGAAGATGAAACTGAGTACGGAGAGGCTGGGTGACCTACCAGGTCACACAACTAATGAGAAGTGTTAGAAGCTCTCTCCATGAAATTCCCCCTTCCCAGCTGATGGTGATGAGAGAAATACAAGTGGGAAGATGCACATATGAATGAAGAACAAACTGTCAGAATACGGTTCAAATAACTTGACAAGGGAAGAAATTCTAGCCTTTCACCAGAGGAGGAGATTGGAGACTCAAAAAGTCCAGAGGATACACAAATCTCTCTCTGAACTCAGAACTTTACTTAGTCATTAGTTCAAGCAGCCCTTGCTTGCCTGCTTTACTGGTAATAGTAACTCCCCCTTTATCCACATCATCAACTGCTAAATGCTTTGTGCATCTTATTCTATCATCTCTCTTCTGGACAATGGCAATAGCCTTCCTTAATTTCACTCCAATCTGTTTTTCCCACTAATGTCAGACTGATCATTTAAAACTGCCTAAATAGGGGTGCCTGGGTGGCTCAGTCGGTTGAGTATCTGACTCTTGATTTTGGCTCAGATCATGATCTCTCAGTTTCTGAATTTGAGCCCCGCATCAGGCTCTGTGCTGATGGCATGGAGCCCGCTTGATTCTCTCTCTCTCTCTCTCTCTCTCTCTCTCTCTCTCTCTCTCTCTCTCTCTCTCCCCCTCTCTGTCTCTGTCTCTCTGTCTCTCTCTTTCTCTCTCTGCCTCTCCCCTGCTTATGCTCTCTCTCTTTCTCAAAATAAATAAACGTTTTAAAATAAAACCACCTAAATAAACAAAACATAAATAAACAATAAATAAATAAATAGTCTGATCACTTTGTTTCTCTGATTAAAATTCCTAAAGGCCTCCACACTATGCTCTGTCAAAGTTCTGCCTCGTCTAGTCCACACCTACCTCTCCATTTATTACATTCAAGAACTACTTATTGAGGGCCTACCATGTATCAGATGCTATTTTGGGTATTGAGGATGCAGCAGGAAATCAAACAAACAAGGTCCTTCCATGGGGTTTATAAGAAAAAAAGTAGAGAAGTTAACAAACAAGATAATTAGAAGCTATTGAAAGTGCTAAGGTGGAAATAAAGTAACAAGATAATCTCTAGGGAAGCCCATTTATTGACAGAATAGTCAGGGCAGACACTCTGAGGAGGCAACACTGAAGCTAAGACCTGAAGGCTGAGAAGGAATCAGTCATGGAAAAGTTGGGAGAAAGTATTCCAGCCAGACAGAACAGCATGTGCCAAGGTCCTGAGGTAAGCAACTTCTACAAACCAGGAACAAAGGAGAAGTCAGTATGGCTGAAGCAGAATGAGTCAGAGACAGATGATGTAAGATCAGAGAAACAGGTGCATGTCAGATCATACAGGGTCCATAGCCACAGAAAGTAGTCTTTTATTCCAGAATAAAATAAAGCCACTGAAGAATTTTAAGCAGAGGAGGAATACTGCCTGATTTATACTTTGTAACAATCCTTCTCACTGTTGTATGAAAATGAACTGACGCAGGAGGAATGAATGAAGGATAAGAGAGAAGGCTGGTGCTGGGTCCAGACAGGAGATGACGAGCTTGCCTGGGACCATAAGAGGAGATGAAGTAGAGTGGTCAGATTCTTGATAGAGCTTTGGGGTGAAATTGACAAGACTTGACTATAGACTGATTTTGAGGATGAAGGAAAAGAGGAGATCATGCTATTTATTGAGACAGAATCAAGTGCAGTAGGAATCAAGAGTTCCATCTGGATTATGAAGTTGGAGCCAGCCAGATGCAGATGTCAAGTTCACCATGGGCTATGGGCTGGCTTGGATATAACCAACATGGGCATCTCCAAACAGATGATACTTAAATGCATTAGATTAGCCCTGTTGGCCTCTGACATTGGAGGACTGGGCAGGGAAGGAGAGACTAAGAGAGGTAAAAGGAAAACCAGAAGATTAAAGTCCACAAATGAAAGGGTTTCAGAAAAGAGGAAGTGATCAGTTGGGTCAAAGCTGCTGGGAGGCCATGAAAGATGTGGTCAGAGATGTGTCCATTGAATTTGGCTGCTTGAGGTTGCTAGGAGCATAGTTTTGCCAAGAAATCAACCCAGAAACTAGACTGGATTAGACAGAAGAGTAAATTAGAGGTGAGGAAAAATGTATAGACAATTATTTTCAAGTTTCCTTCAACGGAGAGTGTAGCTGCAGGTGTGTGTGGAGCCAAATGAAGGTTTGTTTTTCTAGATCAAATTTACCAGAACCATGTTCAAATTTACTAGAACTTCAGTTATTGAAGAATAGTCTTTGGGGGCGCCTTGGGTGGCTCAGTCGTTCGAGCATCTGACTTTTGATTTTGGCTCAGGTCATGATCCTAGGGTCGTGGGATCAAGCTGTACACAGGGCTCCACACATTCTCTCTCTCTCTCTGTGCCCTTCTCCCCTGACTTGCATGCTGTCTCTCTCTAAAATAAAAAAATAAAAAATAAAAAATTGTTAAAAAAAGAAAAGGAATCATTTTTGTTTCTGCTCCATCCATGTACCACAGGTATTCTATATGTAAAATCAATCTTAAAATCAACTCACTTTTAATTTAAATTTGCTACAAACATTTCCTTGAAAAAAAAGCACTATCACTACATCGAATGGGAAACCAACACCACTTGCCATAAATAGCAAATCAGCTCAATAAAAATAAAACAATGTCACTTAGTTCCAGTTGGAGATTATTGCCTGCTGGGGACTGAGCCCAGGATCAGCTCTGTTTTAAAAGGGAAATCACTAAGTGTTAGATGTTAAAGACATGTGGACATCAAAGTGAGATTTTCTCCTTCAAGAACTGAAAGAGAATTAAAAGGAATTTTTTTTAGGTAGGTGGCCTGTGTGATTTAAAACCCCCTAATAGTAGGCCTATACTCTGAGAAATACTTCTTGGAACTTTTTTTTAGGAGAAATAGCTTACACTTAGTTACGTGTACAAATCTTAAATGTGGAGCTTGAATAATTTTTACATATGTATATACCAGTGTAACCAGCACCCAACTCAAGCTCTAGAATTTCCCACCAAGCAGGCCAGGGCGAGCCTTTAAACAAAACAGACAAAGGGTGTATCTTCATGGAATTTACACTTTGCTCCCCATGAGATCCCTAGCACCTAGCACAGTGCTGGTACATAGTAGCTGCTCTCTTTCTTCCTTTTTGGCTGATCTATATGTTTCTTTCCTATTAGTTTTCTGCAGAGAGCGTGTGTTATTTGTGAGTTAAAACCCAGTCTTATCCAGGACACCTGGCTGGTTCATTTGGTAGAGTATGCAATTCTTGGTCGTGGGTTCTAAGTTCAAGCTTGATGTTGGGTGCAGAGATTACTTAAAAATAAAATCTTAACATAACACCCTTGAGTTCCATCCACATTGCTACAAATGGCCAGATTTCATTCTTTCTCATTGCCATGTAGTATTCCATTGTACATATAGACCACTGGGTGTTATATGGAATCCAACTTGACAATAAGCTATAAAAAAAATAAAAATTAAAAAATAAGATAAAATCTTAAAAAAACGAAAACAACCATTCTTATCCAAACTCCAATTTTCCAGAGTGTCTAATCCAGAATTTATCCATGAAAACCAGAAAGAACAACATCAGGATCTCCCTGTAGATATAAAACCTTGGACTGAGAAGAGGGAAGTGTCCAAACAGAAGAATCCAGGAGCAAGTCCCCTGATTCCAAGCCTTTCCCTCATTTACTAATCTGTATTTTGTAGGTCTTTGCAGTGGTCTTTGCTTTCACACCCTCACACGCAACAGTTACAGACCCGAGAACCAATTTGTCTGCCCTCCTCACTAAAACAGGGACAGCAAGACAAAACATCACCAACAAGTCTTTAAAAATTTAAAGAGCCTGATAGAGTCCTTCATTTGGCATCTGCCACGGACGGAAATCGCCTCTGGCATGTGTGTCTGCCGTGTTCCCCCTTCCCAGACACCTTTTATACAAACACCCCTCCCTAAGGTTTACCTGCAGCTGCTTGTAGGAGGGCGTCAGGGCCCCTTGCAGTGAAGGATGGGGAAAGCCCTTATATTCAGACAGTGAATCTAATGAGTTGATATTCTTCAAGCACGTTGAGGATCAAAGCGTGAGATCTGAAACTTTGGCAATAATACAGCCACCTGCGGGCACAGGTGGGCCCAGGCTGGGGGACCCTGGAGAGCAGCGCCAGGTGCTGTGCTCACTGGCTGAGCCTGCCTGCGACAAGACAGGTGTCAGGGCTGACTGGAGAAGGCCAGGTCTGCAAGCTGCATGCAAGAAGAAAGAATTCAGAACAATTGTAATTAAATTAGTTACAGGAAACTGGGGAGTTGGAGAGGGGTGAAAGGACAAGGAAATAGAAAACATTCCCACCAAACCAAATTAACAAATGGTAGAGTTGGAGCTTTAGTTTGCTTCCCGAATGATGCAACCAGTGTACTTTGTGTATACTAAGAAATAAGAGTAGTGTGATGAAAATAAAAATACTTGATTTCTATTTAGAAATCCATTCCCATCTTTACCTTCAAAGATGCAAACACTCTGAAATAACTTATGTGCTGCTCTCTGAATCTAAAAAATACTTTTACATAATTGTAATAGCCTAACAACTTACTTTTTCCAATAAGTTATATATTTGTAAGAATTTTCCAAGTTGATATACATGAATTTATTTACTCCTTTATCACCTCCAGCACATACATGGACCACATTTTGTTGGTGGCCGTGTAATACCAATAGCCAACACTTAATAGCATTCCTATCTCCCGAAATAGTTTCCAAGTCCTCTCTGTATATGAACCCCTTTAATTCTCACAAGGACCTAGGAGGGCATTAGGATAAATCAAATTTCTCATCATCACACAGCTGGTAAGTTGTCAGGTTACGATTTGGGGCCCAAGTCTGGGGCCAAAGTTAGGCTCTTACCCACTGCACCATCCAGCCTGCACTTGAGTTGCTTCCCAAGTTTTGATCTTTCAGACGAGTCGTCCCATTATTGTATCAATTAGCTATTGCTCGCTAACAAACCATCCCCAAAATGTAGTGGCTTAACACAATAATAGTTTGTTATTTCTCATGATTCTGTAGGGTGACAAGATGATTCTTCTGATCTTACTTGGACTCACTTAGTAGCTGTGGTCTCCTGGCAACTTGACTAGTTGGCTTATGGTGGCCTCAATGACATGTCTGGAGCCTCAGCTGGGATTTCTGGCTGTCACTTCCCAGCTAGACTTCTTCAGAAAATGGTGGCAATGTTCCAAGAGAGTGAGAGCAGATGCTGCACGGTCTCGGCAATATTGGTTTCAGAAAGTCACAGGGGTGGGGCGCCTGGGTGGCTTAGTCGGTTAAGCGTCCGACTTTCGCTTGGGTCATGATCTCGTGGTTCGTGGGTTCGAGCCCCGCGTCGGGCTCTGTGCTGACTGCCGGCTCAGAGCCTGGAGCCTGGTTCAGTCTGTGACTCCCTCTCTCTCTGACCCTCCCCTGCTCACGCTGTCTCTCTCTCTCCTAGAAATAAATAAAAAAAAAAAGAAAGAAAGAAAGTCACAGTGGTGCCTGGGTGGCTCAGTCGGTTGAGGGTCCGACATCAGCTCAGGTCATGATCTCACTGTTTCTGAGTTCGGGTCCCTCATCGGGCTCTGCGCTGACAGCTGAAAGCCTGGAGACTGTTTTGGATTCTGTGTGCGTGTGCCTCTCTCCCTCTCTTTCTCTTTCTCTCTTTCTCTCTCTCTCTCTCTGTCCGTCCTCTGCTCACGCTCTGTCTCTCTCTCAAAAATAAATAAACATTGAAAGAAAAGAAAGGAAGGAAGGAAGGAAGGAAGGAAGGAAGGAAGGAAAGAAGGAAGGAAGTCACAAGTCCAGCTCAGATTCAAAATGTGGGAAAATAGACTCCACCTTTGATGGGAGGGAAAGCAAAGAATTTGTGGCCACCTTGAATCTACTAAAGTAAGGATCCTTATTGATCCTTATTTATATCCCTGATGTATGGAGAGTGTGTATGTCTCTAAAGTGTACCAAGAACTAGAATTTCTGGAACTGGATTTTCTAACTTCATAGTTTTGTTAAAATTGAAATATAAGTCACATACCATAAAACTCACCATTTTATTTTATTTATTTTTTAAATATTTGTTTATTTTTGACAGAGAGAGCATGAGCAGGCACCTGGGCAGCTCAGTCAGTTAAGCGTCCAACTTCGGCTCAGGTCATGATCTCATGGTTCATGAGTTTGATCCCCACGTCCTCTTCTCATTCTCTCTCTCTCTCTCAAAAATTAATAAACATTAAAAATTTTTTAAATAAAAAGTAAAGTGGTGAATTCAAGACTTTTTAGGCTGTGCAACCAACACTATTATCTAATTCTGGAACATTTTTATTAACCCCAAAAGAAATCGCTAACTCATTAGTAGGAAATCTCCATTTCCCTCCTCCTCAGCCCTTGGAAACCACCTGTGGATTTAACTATTCTGGAAATTTCATATAAATGGAATCATACAATATGTGGTCTCTTGTATCTGGCTCCTTAGACTTAGCATAATGTTTTCAAGGTTCATCTACACTGTAGCAAGAATCAGCACTTCATTCCTTTTTATGGCTTAATACTATTCCACTGTGTTGACTAACCACATTTTGTTTACCGTGGTTGAATATGCATCAGTTGATGGACATTCATGTTGTTTCTGCTTTTCAGTTACTATGAATAATGCTTCTATGAACATTTATGTACAAGTTTTTATACTAACACATGTTTGCAATTCTCTTGGATATACATCTCAGAGTAGAATTGTTGGGTTGTATGGTGACTCTGTTTTAACTTTTTGAGGAACTGCCAAACTGTTTTCCACAGTGGCTGCACCAGTTTATAATTTCTACAAGCAATTCACAAAGTTTGAACTCACAAATTGTGAGATCATGACATGAGTTGAAGTCACTTAACCAACTGAGCCACCCAGGCGCCCCTCCTTTGTCTATTTTTTAAATGGATTGTCTTTTTATTGTTGAGTTGTAAGAATTCTTTATATATTCTGGAAATGCATCCTAATAAAATATATGATGTTCAAATATTTTTCCCCATTCTGTGGGCTGTCTTTTTACTTTCTCAATAATGTCCTTTAAAAAGCACAAGTTTTGGGGCACCTGGGTGGCTCAGTTGGTTGAGCGTCCAACTTTGACTCAGGTTATGATCTCACTGTTGGTGACTTTGAGCCCCATGTCAGGCTCTGTGCAGATAGCTCAGAGCCTAGAGCCTGCTTCTGATTCTGTCTCTCTCTCTCCCTGCCCCTCCCCTGCTCACATTCTGTCTCTTTCTCAAAAATAAATAAACCTTAAAAAAAACTAAAACACACACACACACACACACACACATACACACACACACACAGAAGTTTTGGGGCATCTGGGTGGCTCACTCAGTTGAGTATCCAACTCTTGATATCTACTCAGGTCATGGTCTCATGATGTGGGTCAAGCCCCTGCGTTGGGCTCCATGCTGAGCATAAGCCTTGCTTGGGATTCTCTCTCTGCCCCTTCCCAACATGTGCTCTCTTTCTCTCAAAATAAATAAACATTAAAAAAAATAAAACACACAAGCTTTTATTTTGATGAAGTCCAATTTATCTATTTTTTCTTTGGTTGCTTATGCTTTTAGTGTCATATTTAAGAAATCATTGCATAATCCCAGGTTATGACAATTTACACTTAGTTTTTTTCTAAAAGTTTTACAGTTTTAGCTCTTACATGTAGGTCTTTAATCCATTCTATAGCTCATTCTTGTATATGGTATGAGGTAAGGGTCCAGCTTCATTCCTTTGGATATTCAGTACCATTTGCTAAAAAGACTATTCTGTTGCGTAGTTTGGGAATCATTGTTGAAAATCAATTGGCTACTATTACAATATCAAATAGTAAAAGAATAATAGCCAGCATCCTTGCCTTGTTCCTAGTTTGGGAATAGTTCTACTGTTTCACCATTATGTATGCTGTTGGATACGCATATGTCAGGAACAGGACTTTCTCTTTAATTCTGGTTTACTAATGTTTAATCATAAATGGTATTGGATTTTAGCACCTACTTTTTCCTATAGTTATTGAGATGATCACATTTTCTCCCTTAACCATACAGTGTGGTGTATGTATTACATTAATGGATTTCCTGTTGTTGAAATGCCTCTGCATTCCTGGGGTAACCAACTGCAATTATTTTCTATTCTGAGTTTCTTTTATAGCTCCCTGTCTCAACTCAGGCTTTGGAGGGTTAATGTTGTTTCATATTCTGGATCCTCATCAAAAGCTCCAGTTTCATAGTTAGAATGTTCTCCTAGAAGCTTCCAGAAGCTCAGATTTGCTCATTAGTGATGTGGTGGAGGTGGCTGAGAGGCTCCAGGGCAGAGCCCAGTGCTTTAGGCTGTGGGAGCATTTGCCACAGAAGAGCCAGATGAAAGCCAGGTGTAGAGCAAGTAGCAGGCTTCCAAAATCGTTACTTTGGTCTTGAAGCAACAGAATTCAAATTCTCTGTCCTTTTCTGTAAAGTTTATTCTGTCTCATAAACATTCTTCTGGTAAAAAGCATAACTTTTACCATGTTGAGCACTTCCTATATGCCAGGGATTGTGCTCAGCATTTACATGCATTATTAATCGTGATGCTAGCTACCACTTGGAGATCCTTCATCCAGTTGTAGGGATTGGTCTACAGTAGTATTTCATTTAATCCCTTAACCTCCCTATGGGGCAGGTATTATCATCTCTAATTTACACATGAGGAAACTGAGGCTGAGAGAGGTTAACTTGCCAGTGGTCATTGGACAGAGAGCCAAGGTTCAATATTAGGTTTGCGTCATTGTAGCGCCTGTGCCTTTAGCCATTGCTATACATGCTATGTGCAATTAGCTTTGTCAGCCCAGGCTCCCATGATCAGGATTAAGTACCAACAGCTCCGTGTGACCAGAGCGTGACCAAGCATCACCAAGTATGATTGGCTGGAGACATTTGTGGTCTAATTGGTCTCAATGTCTGGCCGTGACACATGCTCACATGAGGTGTTCTGCAGTAACAGCCCCCTTGGGGAAACTGTGCTCTGTGCCTTTCTTTTAAGCTTTTAAGAAATAATAGCGTTATTTGTGATACAGCTAATCTACCATACAGTTCCCTAATTTAAAGTGCAGAATTCAGGGTTTTTTGTACATTCACAGACTAGAACAACCATCACCATAATCAATCTTAGAGTATTTTCATCATCCCTAAAAAAGCAGCTCTGTGCCCCTTAGTAGTGCTCATTTCCTTCCAGACTCCTCACCACCAATTTGCTTCCTGTCTCTATAGACTCACCTTTTCTGGATATTTCATCTAAATAGAATTGCACAATATGTGACTTTACTGACCAGCTTTTTTCACTTTAAATAATGTTTTAAAGGATATGGTATATATGGTATATGTCCTTGTCACATATACAAGTATTTCACTTCTTTTTATTTTCAAGTAATATTCCAATGTATGGACATACCCCATTTTGTTTTTCCATTCATCAGTTGATGGCTATTGGGGTTGTTTCTACTATTTGACTATTAATAATAATGCTGTTATGAATATTTATATACAGGTTCTAATGTGGACATATATTTTGTGGGTTTTTTAATTTTATTTTTTAAGTAGCTTCACACCCAGCACAGAGCCCAAAGAGGAGCTTGAACTCACAACCTGAGATCAAGACCTGAGCTGAGATCAAGAGTCAGATGCTTAACAAACTGAACCACACAGTGCACCCTGTGCACTTCTCACTTTCTAATATAACATAATTTACCTTTTATTATGTTTATTGTTCTCCCTTCCTCTTACTCTGCCATCCTCACCCTTGCCAAGTCAGTACAAGAGGGCTGAGATTTTTGAGTATTTTTTTCCAAAGTCTGGAACAGGCCTGGCACTGTTAAGTGTCTACTAGATACTTGTTGAATGAATGACCCAGCTGCTAGGTTGGATCAGCCCATCCCAAGCTTCTCTTCCCTTCTTTTCACTCTCCTGATACAAACACATCTAAGGGACACTCTCAGGTTCTTTGCTTTCGGCTCCCCACTCTCACACTAGCTAATTTCCTACTAGCAGGTAATGCCTGAAACCTCCTTTCAAGCTGTACCTTGGGTTAACATTTTATTTTAAAGTTTATTATTTTGAGAGACAGAGCATGTGCACAGGGGAGGGGCAGAGAGAGGGAGAGAGGGAGAATCCCAAGAAGGCTCCATGCTGCCAGTGCAGAGCCCCACATGGGGCTTGAACCCACGAACTGTGAGATGATGACCTGAACCAAAATTAAGAGTCACCGACAACCAACTGAGCCACCCAGGTGCCCCTAGGGAGACCCTCCCTTCCTCCTGCTTTCTTTTCTTTCCTTTTCTTTTCTTTCTTTTCTTTTCTCCCTCCCTCCCTTTCCTTCCTTCCTTCCTTCCTTCCTTCCTTCTTTCTTTCTTTCTTTCTTTCTTTCTTTCTCCTTCCTTCCTTCCATTCTTCTCTTCCCTTCCCTTTCTTTTCTCTTTTCTTTTCTTTTCTTTTCTTTTCTTTTCTTTTCTTTTCTTTTCAGGACAGGGAGCCTGACTGGCTCAGGTTGGCCTGAGAGTTGGTGTCCCACCTCTCCTGAATCTGTTGTCCACTCTACGTTCGGTCAGCCCTGGCCCAAGCGGTGAAGTCACGAGACACAACACAGCCACGGAGGCAGTGGGCTGTAGTCCTCTCAGACCTGGATGTGGCTGAAAAGACAAGGAGCAGCCTCACCGGCTTCCTCAAGAAGCACAAACAGGGCGGCAGCTGTGCTCAGGAGGTCCCCTGGTGGTGCTGAGGTGGATCTCAGTTCCCCGTGCTGCCTGCTGGCTGTCCCAGCCACGGGACTGCAATAAACCATCCATCCCACAGGGTCATCTGTGCTGTTCAAAAAAGCCTAACTAGGGGCGCCTGGGTGGCTTAGTCGGTTAAGCGTCCGACTTTCGCTTGGGTCATGATCTCGCGGTTCGTGGGTTCGAGCCCTGCGTCGGGCTCTGTGCTGACTGCCAGCTCGGAGCCTGGAGCCTGTTTCAGTCTGTGACTCCCTCTCTCTCTGACCCTCCCCTGCTCACGCTCTCTCTCTCTCCTAGAAATAAAGCATTTAAAAAAAAAAAAAGCCTAACTAATACACTCTCCTCTCACAAACCAGTGCCGGGGATGGTTGAGACCTTTTCCCTTTCAATTCACAGAAATTTCAAGAAAGAGAAATTTTGTCAAAATAGGTCAGCTCCAACCACAATGCTGCTAAAGCCCCTGAGCTGGATTGTTACGGTGAAGGCAATAGAGAGGGAAAATAAGACTAAAGGAAAGGGAGTCTCCAAGACTCTGAATTTAGGTAGGTGTGAAGGTAATTTCATTTTATTTAGAAAGTACTATGATGTGTTAAATATGTGTCTTGAAGGATGGTGGCTTGGCCGGTTGAGCGTCCGACTTTCGCTTAGGTCATGATCTCGCGGTTCGTGGGCTCGAGCCCCGCGTCGGGGCTCTGTAGGCACTCCTAGCCTAGAGCCTGGAGCCTGTTTCAGAGTCTGTGACTCCTTCTCTCTGACCTCCCCTGCTCACGCTGTCTCTCACTTCAGAAATAAAAAAAAAAATTATAAATAAATAAATAAATAAATAAATAAATAAACCACCTAGTTGACTCTAGTAATCCATGTGAGGGAAGTGGAAATACCAGCTCCAGTTCACCCTAGCCATCGTGTCCCAGCTACAGGGGAAGACAACCAAGTGAGCACATAGTGAAGTTCACAGTCCAGAGACCCAGGCTCAGAGTCTGAGACCTAATCACAGGACTGAGAACACTCCTCTCACCAACACCTTACCACTGTAGTATTTAGCTTTGCTGCAGCACTTTCCTTTACATAGTGCATCAGTCTGGCTATTAAAAAAAATTACAAGACATACTAACAGGCAAAAACACAGTTTAAAGAGACAGAACAAGCCTCAGAACCTGACTCTGAAATGGCAGGGATGTTGGAAGTATCAGACTAGGGAATTTGCCACAACTGTGATTAAAATGCTAACAGCTCTGGGCACCTGGTAATTGAAGATTTTGATTAGGTGTCTGACTTCAGCCTGGTTCATGATCTCATGGTTTGAGTCAGAGCCTGAGCCTGTTTTGGATTCTGTGTTTCCATCTGTCTCTGCCCCTCCTGCTCGCACTCGGTCTCTGTCTCTCTCAAAATAAACAAACATTAAAAAAAAACAACACTGTAACAGAAATGAAGAATGCCTTGATGGCTTATTAGTAGATTGGACACAGCTGAGGAAAGAATTTGAATTTGAAGATATTTCAGTAGTAACTTCCAAAACTAAAAAGAAAATAGAAAAGAGTGGGGGAAAATAAAGCATAATATCCAAGAACTGGGGAACAACTACAAAAGATGTTACAGACATGTAAATGGGAATGCCAGAAGGAGAAGAAAAGAAGGAACAAAGAAATCTTTGAAACAATAATGCCTGAGAATTTCCCTAAATTCGGCCATAGAACCAAGAAGTCGAGAACATCACATGGAATAAATGCCCCTAGAGAGCTACACTCCAGGGAATATCATCTTCAAACTATACAAAGTTAAAGAATGAAAAGTAGAAAGTAAGAAGACGGGGTACCTGCGTGGCTCAGTAGGTTAAGCATCCGACTTCGCTCAGGCTCAAGGATTCACAGTTTGTGGGTTCGAGCCCCATGTCGGGCTCTGTGCTGACAGCTGGGCTCCGCCTTGTGATTCTGTGTCTCCCCTCTCTGGCCTCCCCTGCTCATGCTGTTTCTCTTTCAGAAATAAAAACATTAAAAAATAAAAATAAAAAATAAAAAAAAGAAAGTAAGAAGATGAATCCTAAAAGAAGACAGAGAAAAAAATACCTTGAGGATCAAAGTTAGAAACTAAATACACTTTTTCCTCAGAAACTATTCAAACAAGAAGAGAATGGAGTGAAATATTTACAGTGTTGAGAGAAAAACTCCACCAATTTAGCATTCTGTATGCTGTGAAATTGTCTTTCAAAAGTGAAAGAGGAATGGGGGCACTTGGATGGCTGAGTCGATGGAGTGTCCAACTTCTGCTCAGGTCATGATCCCATGGTTGTTGTCAGTGCAGAGCCCGCTTCTGATCCTCTGTCCCCCTCTCTCTGCCTCTCCCCTGCTTGTGCTCTCTCAAAAAAAAAAAAAAAAGAGAGATAAAAGAAAAAAGTAAAGGAGAAATAAAGTTTTCCTCAGACAAACAAAAACTGAGAATTTGCTGCTAGTTGACCTGCCTTGCAAGGAATGTTAAAAGAATTTCTTTAGAGAGAAGGAAATTTATATAGGTCATAAGCCCAGATCTACATAAAGAAAGAAAGAGCACTGGGGTGCCTGGATGGCTCAGTCAGTTAGGCATCAGACTCTTGATTTCAGCTTAGGTCATGATTTCACAGTTCATGAGATTGAGCCCCACACTGGGCTCTGCACTGACAGTGTGGAGCCTGCTTGGGATTCTCTCTCTCTTTCTCTCTCTCTCTCTCTCTCTCTCTCAAAATGAGTAAACATTTTTTAAAAAGGGAAAAAAAGGACATCAAAGAAGGAATAACTGAAGGTAAAATAAAAACTTCTCTTTTTATTATTCTCTTTTATGTGTTTATTCATTGAGAGAGAGCAAGAGAAGGGAAGAGAGAGAGAGGGGAAAGAGGGAATCCCTATCAGGCTCCACACTGTCAGTGCAGAGCCCAATATGGGGGTCGATCTCATGAATCATGAGATCATGACCTGTGCAGAAATCAAGAGTCGATGCTTAACTGACTGGGCCACCAAGGAGCTATTTTTTTTTCTATTCTTAATTGATCTACAGATAAGTTTCTTCAAAATAATAATATTTGATTTGAATAATATAAGATTTGAAGTTTCTTCAAAATAATAAATAGCCACAATGTATTTGATTATGTATGCTTATCTATACATATGCTTATGCACATGTCAGATAAATGATATCAGTGATACAAAGGGACAAGATGGAGAATCAAGGTTGTTTTGTTATTATAAGGTACTCACACAACCTGTAAAGCAGCTACCCTCTATCTGAGGGTAGACTTGGATAAGTTATAAACGTGTATTGCAAACTCAAGGCAATTACTAAAAAAAGAAAAAAAGGAGGAGGAGGAGGAGGAGAAAAGGAAGAAGTAAACTCATATGCTAAGAAAGAAGAGAAAATGGAATTATATAAAATATTCAATAAAAACCACAAAAGCAGAAAAAGAACAAGAGACAAAAATAAGAACAAAGAACAAAGAGTGCCTCAGTGGTTCAGTCGGTTAGGCATTTGACTCTTGATTTTGGCTTAGGTCATGATTTCATGGTTCATGAGTTGGAGCCCCGTGTTGGCTCCATGTTGACAGTGTAGAGCCTGCTTAGAATTCTCTCTCTCTCTCCCTGCCCCTCCTCCACTTGTTCTCTCTCTCAAAATAAATAAACATTTAAAAAACAAAGAACAGGGAAAGAAAATAGAAAACAGTTGCAAATGTGGCAGATATTATTCCAACTATATCAATAATCACTATGAACACCAATGGTCTAAATGCACCAATGAAAAGACACATTGTTACGGAAGATCAAAAACCAAGACCTAACTATATGTCATTTATGAGAAACCCTCCCATTAAATATAAAGACACATATAGATTAAAAGTAAATGGATGGAGAAAGATATACCATTCTAACACTAATTAAAAGAAAGCAAGACTAATTATACTAACTTTAGACAGAGCAGACTTCTTCAGGGATAAAGAGGGGCACTGAATAATGATAAAGGGGTCAATTCTCCAAGAAGATATAACAATTCTTCTCATACAGATGTCTAACAACAGAGATTCAAAATATGTGAGGCAATGACTGGCAGAATTTCAGGGAGAAATAGATGAATCCAGTATCATGGTTGAAGACCTCAGCACTCCTCTATCAGAAATGGATAGTCCTCTCTGGGCTCAGGTCTAGTTTGCCCATCCATGACTAACTGCACCAAGAAGGTTGGAATTGTCAGTAAATATGGGACCCAATAAGGTGCCTCCCTCAAGAAAATGGTGAAGAAGACTGAAATAAGCCGGCCTGCCAAGTACACTTGCTCCTTCTGTGGCAAAACCAAGATGAAAAGATGAGCTGTGGAAATCTGGCATCATGGTTTTTGCATGAAAAGTGTAGCTGATGGTGCTGGACCTACGACACTATTACCACAGCACTTCTGCTATCACAGTGAAGTGGGCCATCAAAAGACTGAAGGAGTTGAAAGACCAGTAGAAACTCCACCATTTGAAACATTGCTAGCCTGGGGCACCTGGGTGGCTTAGTCGGTTAAGCGTCATGATCTTGCAGTTTGTGGGTTCGAGCCCCGCATCGGGCTCTGTGCTGACTGCCAGCTCAGAGCCTGGAGCCTGCTTCGGATTCTGTGTCTCCCTCTCTCTCTCTGACCCTCCCCTGCTCACGCTGTCTCTCTCTCTCTCTTTCTCCTAGAAATAAATAAAAAAAAAACATTAAAAATTTTTTAAAAAACAAATAAAATCTCTTTTAAAAAAAAGCAATGAAACATTGCTAGCCTATAATAAATGAGTTTATATAACACCAACAACAAAAAGAAATGGATAGACCCAGCAGTCAGAAAATAAGTCAGTACACAGTTGAACTCAACATTACCATCAATCAACTGATATAATGGACATCTATAGACTACTTCATCCAACAATAACAGAATACCACATTCTTCTCAAGCTCACATGGAATATTCACCAAGATGGGCCACATTCTGGGCCATAAAATATGCCTTAACAAATTTAAAAGCATAGAAACCATACTATGTCTGCTATCAGACCACATGGAATTAAAATGAGATATCAATAACAGAGAAATAGCTGGAAAATCCCCCCCAAACTTAGAGATTAAACAACATACTTCTAGATGAGGAAAAGAAGAAATATCAAGGTAAATTTTAAAATATTTTGGACGAAAAAAATGCAAACACAACGTATCACAATTTGTGGGATACAGCAAAAATAGTTCTTAAAGGGAAATTTATAGTATTGAATCATTTATAGTATTGAATCTTTCTAATATAGAAAAGCAGAAAGATTTAAAATCAATCATCTAAGCTACCACCTTAAGAAAGTAGAAAAATAAAAAAAAATTAAATCCAAAATAAGGAGAAGAAATAATAAAAATTAGAGCAGAAATCACTTAAATTGAAAACAGGAAATCAAAGAGAAACTCAATAAAACCAAAGGCTGGTTCTTTGAAAAGATCAATAAAATCAATAAGCTTATAGCCAGGGTAAGAAAAAAAGAGGGTACAAATTGCTCATATCAGAAATGAGTGACTGGGGCGCCTGGGTGGTTTAGTCGGTTAAGCGTCCGACTTTCGCTTAGGTCATGATCTCGCGGTTCGTGGGTTCGAGCCCCACGTCGGGCACTGTGCTGACTGCCAGCTCGGAGCCTGGAGACTGTTTCAGAGTCTATGACTCCCTCTCTGACCCTCCCCTGCTCACGCTGTCTTTCTCTCTCTCTCCTAAACATAAATAAAACATTAAAATAAAAAAAAAGAAGTGAGTGAGGGGACATTACTCCAGGTCCTGTGGACATTAAAAGGATAATCAAGGAATACTATAAACAAGCTTACATCCACAAATATGATAATTAGATAAAATTAACCAATTCCTTGAAAGACACAATCTCCTACATTTTATACAAGAAGATATAGACAATCTATATTAATTTAAAAATGGAATCAATAATCAATAACCTTTCAGAACAGAAAACATCATACCCAGATGTGTTACCAGTGAATGCTATCCAGCATTTAAGGAAGAAATTATACCAACTCACCACAGTCTTTTCCAGAAGATAGAAGCAGAGGGATTACTTCTGAACTCATTCTATAAGGCCAACATTACTTTAATACCAAAGCCAGACAAAGACATTACAAGAAAAGAAAACTAAAGACAAATATCTCATGGACATATTTGTCATATCAGCAAAGTATTTGCTAGTCAAATCCACCAATGTATAAAAACTGTATATAATGAAATTTATACCAGGTATGCAAAGCTGGTCTAACATTCAAAAATCAATTAATGTGGGGCCTCTGGGTGGCTCAGTCACCTGAGCATGTGACTTCAGCTCAGGTCAGGATCTTGAGGTTTGTGAGTTTGAGCTCCACATCTGACTCTGTGCTGACAGCTCAGAGCCTGGAATCTGCTTAGAATTCTGTGTCTCCCTCTCTCTCTGCCCTTCCCCCACTCACACTCTGTCTCTCTCACAAATAAACAAACTTTTAAAAAATCTATTAATGTGGGGTGCCTGGGTGGCTCTGTCAGTTAAGCGTCCGACTTCGGCTCAGGTCATGATCTCATAGTTCGTGGGTTCAAGCCCCGTGTTGGGCTCTGTGCTGACAGCTCAGAGCCTGGAGCCTGCTTTTAATTCTGTGTCTCCCTCTCTCTCTGACCCTCCCCTGCTCATGCTGTCTCTATCTCCCTCTCAAAAGTAAATAAAAGATTAAAAATTTTTAAATAAATAAAACCTATTAATGTAATCCATCACATCAACAGGCTAAAAAATATTTCACATCAGTAAATGCAGAAAAAGCATTTGACAAAATTCAACACCCGTTAATGATTAAAGTTGTCAGTAAACTAGGAATGGGGAGGAACTTCTTCAACTGGATAAATAGTATCTACAAAACACCTGCTGCTAACATCATAGGGGCAAGAAACTTAAAGCTTTCATACTTAAAGATGAGGAACATGACACAATGTCCCCTCTAACTACTGCTTTTCAACACCATAATGTTGAAACTAATTCAATAAGATGAGAAAAGGAGGAGCTCTCTGCTCTCACTTCTTCTCAGCTTACATTTGATTTCTATCCTATGTGAAACCAAGGATCCTCTTGGCTAGTCCTGCAGGACCCCCTCTGAGTTCTCAGACCCAGGCAGCCTACACCAAAAATGTGAGAAATAAGACCACTGACCCAATCAAAGGAGGGATGCAGAGACTCAGAGCACAGCGAAGTGAGGCTTTAATTAATGTTCTTGTTGGGGTGCCTGGGTGGCTCAGTCGGTTGAGCATCTGACTTTGGCTCAGGTAATGATCTCATGGTTCGTGGGTTTGAGCCCCACGTCAGGCTCTATGCTGACAGCTCAAAGCCTGGAGTCTGGTATTCTGTGTCTCCCTCTCTCTCTGTCTCTCCATTGCTTGTGTTCTGTCTCTCTCTCTCTAAAATGAATAAACATATTAAAAAATGTTCTTGCAAGATTGGGGTCTGATGGACAGGCACACTCAGGGCGTCACAGCCTACAATTTATCTCCTAGCATGTACTAAGTACTACAGAGGTTACAGCCTTACCTAGACCTGGCCTATGCCCATGTAAGGCAAAAAGTAATCTGGTTAGGGGCGCCTGGGTGGCTCAGTCGGTTGAGTGTCCGGCTTCGGCTCAGGTCATGATCTCGCGGTTCGTGGGTTCGGGCCCCACATCGGGCTCTGTGCTGACAGCTAGCTCGGAGCCTGGAGCCTGTTTCAGATTCTGTGCCTCCCTCTCTCTCTGATCCTCCCCTGCTCATGCTGTCTCTGTCTCTCTCTCTCAAAAAAAAAAAAAAGTAATCTGGTTAATGTGTGATTTACATCCACATTCCCTGAGGTGAGTCAGTCCCTCCTCCCTTGGTTCTTAAGCACATGCTCATTTCAAGTCCCACAAAAATAAGCCCATGAAAGGGAGAGGAGAAGAGTCAGAAAGTGAAGTGTCTAAGGTTTTGGACTCCATTGTGTGAGGGGAGTGGCTTTTGTACATATTTCCAGTAGGTTGTAAACCTATTAATTAGATACCACAGAGTTTTATTTGGTATTTCTGAGAACGAATCATCTCCCTTCTGACAAAAAAGACCCAGAATGGTCAACACAATATTGAAGAACAAAGTTGGAATACTCATACTACCCAACTTCAAGACTTAATATTAACCTACAATAATCAAGACAGTGTGGTATTAGCAAAAGCATGGACAAGTAGATCAATAGAACAGAGTGGAGAGCCCAGAAATAGACCCACATAAATATAGTCAATTGATCGTTGAAAAGGAGCAAAGGCAACACAAGGGAGAATATTCTTTTCAGCAAATGGTACTGGAACAATTGGGCATCCACATGCAAAAGAGAGAGAAAAAAGAAAAGAAAAGAAAAGAAAAGAAAAAAGAAAAGAAGGAAGGAAGGACGGATGGACAACAGACCTTACACCCTTTACAAAAATTAACTCACAATCCATCATAGACATAAGGGTAAAACTATAAATCCTTCATAGAAAATCACATAGGAGGAAATCTGGATGCCCTTGACTTTGGCAATGACTTTCTCTTTCTGTCTCTAAGTAAACTCTACCCCTAAGGTGGGGCTTGAACACATGACCCCAAGACCCCAAGATCAAGACTCACATACTCCACTGACTAAGCCAGCCAGGCACCCCAGTAATGACCTTTTACATACAACATCAAAGACATAATCTATGGCAGAAAGAATTGATAAGCTAGGCTTCATTAAAATTAAAAATGTCTGCTCTGTGAAAGGCTCCTTGAAGAAAAGGAAGTCACAGACTGCATTTACAAAAGACATACCTGATAAAGAACTATCATCCAAAATACAGAAAAACTCTTAAAATTCAATGAGAAAACAAAGGACCCAATTAAGAAATGGGCAAAAAACTTGAGAAGATATACAGCTGAAAAATAAGCATTTGAAAAGATGCTTCACATCTGGTCTTCAGGGAAATGCAAACTAAAAAAAAATTTTTTAATGCTTATTTATTTATTTATTTATTTATTTATTTATTTATTTTTAAATATTTTTATTTATTTCCAGGAGAGAGAGAGAGACAGCGTGAGCAGGGGAGGGTCAGAGAGAGAGGGAGTCATAGACTCTGAAACAGGCTCCAGGCTCCGAGCTGGCAGTCAGCACAGCGCCCGACGCGGGGCTCGAACCCACTAACCGCGAGATCATGACCTAAGCGAAAGTCGGAGGCTTAACCGACTAAGCCACCCAGGCGCCCCAATGCTTATTTATTTTTGAGAGAGAAAGAAAGACACAGCATGAGAAAGAGCAGAGAGAGAGGGAGATACAAAATCTAAAGCAGGCTCCAGGCTCTGAACTGTCAGCACAGAACCTGATGCATGGCTTGAACTCAGGAGCCAAGCTGTGAGCTCGTGACCTGAGCTGAAATCAGACGCTCAACCAGCTGAACCACCCAAGTGCCCCAGGAAATACAAATTAAAACCACGAGATAACACTACACACCTAGAATACCCAGCGGGCAGGACACGAATAACACCAAATGCAGACAGGGATGCGGAACAGAGGTCTCATTCATTCAGAGTGGAACCCTCACTGAAAGAAAGTATGGGAAGTGTTCTTCCTCCATCTCCTGCTGGAAGAGGGTAGAATAAATCAATCTGAGAGAGCCAATCCACTCCACCCTCCATAGAGGTGACACCATATTACACTCCCAACAATACAGAACTTATTAACTCTCTGATCTTTACTAATTTAACACATGAAAAACAGTACCTGATTGTTTTAATTGGCATTTCTCTTATTATGGGAGAGGTTGAGTATTCTCCCTTAGAGACCACCACCATCTCTGTGCATAGAATTCAGTATTCTGTGTGGATGCTGCCCCCTGGAGTTGTACAATATGATGGCCCTGTAATATGGTTACATACCATTTGAATTTCCTTTTGCAAATTCTTTATGTACTTTGCTCACATGCTGGCTGGAAATACTTGGGGTCTGAGAATATGGCATCTCCAGTACCACAGCTTTCTAAACCTAAACTTTACCTAGTGTGATGGTTAACTTTTTATTTTTTATTTTTATTTATTTCTAGGAGAGAGAGAGAGACAGCGTGAGCAGGGGAGGGTCAGAGAGAGAGGGAGACACAGACTGTGAAACAGGCTCCAGGCTCTGAGCTGGCAGTCAGCACAGAGCCTGATGCGGGGCTAGAACCCACAAACCGCGAGATCATGACCTAAGCGAAAGTCGGACGCTTAACCGACTAAGCCACCCAGGCGCCCCGATGGTTAACTTTTTAAAGTTTATTTTTATTTATTTTGAGAGATAGAGCGCATGCGCACTAGCAGGGAGGGGCCGAGCAAGAGGGAGAGAGAAAATCCCAAGCAGGCTACCCACTCTCAGCACAGAGCCCGACTCAGGGCTTGATCCCCTGAACCTCGAGATCCTGACCTAAGCCAAGATCAAGACTCAGACGCTCAACCTGACTGAGCCACCCAAGTGCCCTGATGGTTAATTTTGTGTCAGCTTGACTTGGCTAAGGGATGCCTGCATAGCTAGTTAAATATTATTTCTAAATGTTTCTCTGCGGGTGTTTCTGGAGGAGATTAGCATTTGAGTCAGTAGACTGAGTAAAGAAGACTGTCCTCACCAATGCTGGTGGACATCATCAAATTCACTGAGAGCCTGAATAGAACACAAAGGCTGAGAAAGGGTGACTCTACTTTCTGTTTCAGCTAGAGACATCCATCTTCTCCTGCCATCAGATATCTGTGCTCCTGGTGATCAATCCCCTGGACTCAAACTGGGACTTACATCATTGCCCCTCCCCCACTTCTCAGGACTTTAGCTTTGAACTAGAACCTCATCACCAGCTTTCCCGGGCCCTAGCTTGAGGACAGCAGACTGTGGGACTTCTCAGCCTCTATAAATGCATGAGCCAATCCCTCATAATAAATCTTGTTCTATATATATCTATCTTATCAGTTATATTTCTCTAGAGAACTATAAATAATCGACCCAGTGGCCCAACCTTTTTTTCCCTTTTGAGTCATCTCCTTCCCAAATGATGGTCCCAGGGAGAGGTAGAGAGGAACAGCCTCAACTCTGAATGCCGCAAGCATTTCAAATTCTGGAGCTCTAGAACTCTGAGTTTAAATTGTTGTGAAAGTGCTTTCTCAACACCAGTTTACACAAAATTCTGTGCCTCCTGCCTGCCACAGATTTAATTTTGAATCATGCTGGATGGACGGATGAGGACACAGTGTGCCCAGTGAGCTGGGCGGCCATTCCTGTCTGCTGGGCTTGTATTCTTGTGGTTTATAATGCCTTTGTGGGTGAATAATAACCTTGCGTTCATGCCAGGCCTTTAGGTCTTTGCTGATGACCTATAGAGGCTGGAAGCCTGAGATCTCAAATTCAACAGCAGGCCTTTTAAGCTTGGTCAATCAATCAGGCCACATAGAGGCACAGAAAGTACAATCTGCTGATGCAGAAGGACCCAAGTACCCAGAAGAACACGCCACTTGCCTGGAAGTGTGGGGCTGAATTTTTTTTCCCTTGAAAACGCCCAGTTGCTAGGGGGTTTCAGGTGCTCCTGAAGTGGCAGTGCCAGCTAGGAGTATATTTAGGAATTTTCCTCTAAGTCCTGATGTGATGCACCAAATTCCATCATTAGATATTCATTCCTTTGACTTAAACCTTCTCCTAATAACTTGTTACTCCCTCCTCACTTACTGATTATTTCCCACTTGGTCAGGCTCAAACTGTCCCAGTCATTTTTAATCCCTGCCTCTCTTCTTCCCTTACTCCCCTCCTTCATCTAATTAATCATGAAGCCTTTTTGATTATTCCTCCAGAGTATATCTAGGGAAAGCCTAGTGTATGGTAAGAATACTGGTTGTGTGGCCTTGAGCAAGAGACTAAAACTCTCTCTGAGCCTTAGTTTCTTTACTGGTAAAGTAAAGCTAACAACATCCTCCCTCACAGAGTTTTTGTAAAGATGAAAAAGTACATGGTCTTATTTTGAAAAAACACACACCCACCCACACCATTTCCTCTGAAGCCTCTTTGGCTGACTATTGTCAAGCTTAGAGATTTATAAGATGCTTTGTACATATTATATTTTAAAACACACACACAAATAATACATGGTTTTATAAACGTGAGATCATATTCCGTATTTTGAAAAAAAAACAATGTGGCCCAAGCTGGTCCTCTCCTTTCTGTTCCCTCCTCCACGACCCTAATTTAGGTCCTTATTCATTTCTGTAACCAGCTTCTTAACTACTCAACCAGCCCCCGTGCCCCCACCAGCACCCCCACCTACAGTTTTCCCCTCTCCAAACATCCTCCTCCTCACTGCTGCTGCTCAGTTAATTTTTCTAAAACACTCTTCAGATTATGACCTCCTCATACTCAAAAACCTTCTACAGCTCCCATCACCTTTGAGTATTAAGTCCCAACTCCTGGTAACAAAGGCTCTCCTTAACTGCCCCAGACCTAGTCCAGTTCAACAGGCATTTCCTGAGTGCCCACTGTGTGCCAGCCGCAGGCTTGGCACAGGGATGGATTCCCCAAGAATAAGATGTAGTCTCCTCCACCATCTACTGGGGACTCAGCTAGATGAACAGACATTTTCTAGAATACATGGTAAACAGTAGGAGAAAGGCAATCCCAGGGAGCTACAGGATCTCCAGGAAGCATCTGCCTTTCCGGTCATGTCCTCACCCCCTATTATCCAAATCCTCCCCATTCTGTGTCTCAAATATATCATGGCACCTCCATCTTTACCCCCAGGTGGGTAGGGCCTGGAGATTCAGATAACGACACCTGCTGCACATTATTCCATTCATTCGTTAGGCCGCTGCCAAGACTGCATACTCTTCAAGGGTATTGACAGTAGAATGGATAAATCAATTGATGCAGTCACTCAGTGGAATACTGCACAGCAATGAGATGAATGGGCTATGGCAACGTGCAGTAACACGGATCAATCTCATAGACATAACACTGAGTGGAAAATGCAGACACAGGAGGGTACATAGCATTATGATTCCATTTACATAAGTCCAAGTACAGGCAAAAAAAAATCTATAGTGTTAGAAGTCAGGATACCCAAGTTTCATGAAACAATGCTTACTCTTAGTATGTGTAATGTGTTCTATTGTTTCTTTTTGGTACTATTTCTTTCTTTCCTTTTTAAGTGCTAGTCATCACTCATTTAATTGGCCCGAAAAAGGATCTAAACCTACAGTTTGAAAAACACACTACTTTAGGGGCGCCTGGGTGCTTCAATTGGTTAAGCGACCAACTCTTGATTTTAGTTCAGGTTACGATCTCACGGATTGTGAGATCGAGCCCCACACTGGGCTCTATGCTCACAGGATGGAGCCTGCTTGGTATTCTCTCTCCTCCTCTCTGTCCCTCCCATGCTTGTGCACTCGCTCTCTCAAAATTAATAAACATTAAGAAATAAATAAAAAGAAAGTGAGCAAACTAAATAGTCCTCCTTCAACCTCACTTTTTCCTTGAGCTCCTACTTCATAGCATGCTTCCTCTTCACAAAAGAGCTTCTGTCCACACTGCTGTCCCTCTCTCCTCCTTCTTTCCTCACCCTGCACTGGCTAACTTTGAGTTATCTGTTGCATTAAATCCGCTCTAGCAGCCAACAACTTCCATGTCGCCAATCAAGAGATCACTTCTCTGCTTGCTCTGAACCAAGAGGTATTAACCTCTCTTGGCATATGTGATGGGTAATTATGAGTCAACTTGGCTAGGCCAATGGTGCCCAGATTTGGCCTCACATTATTCTGGATGTTTCTGTGAAGGTGTTTTTGGATGAGTTTTACATTTAAATCAGCGGACTCAGTAAAGCAGATTGCTCTCCATAATTTGGGTGGTCCACATCCCATCAGTTGAAGGCCTAAACAAAACAAACGGCTGATGTCACCTGAGCAAAAGGAAATTCTGTCATCAGACTTCTTTTGGATTTCATCTGCAACACTGGCTCTTCCTGGTTTGCCAGCAGACTGCCTTTGGGCTTGAACTGCAAACCTTCCCTGTGTCTCCAGCAAACTGATTCCCACAGCAGATTTTCGATTCTCCAAGCCTTTGCTATTGTATAAGTCAATTGCTTAAGAGAAATTTCTTTCTATATATATTCACATTCTATCGGTTCCATTTCTCTGGAGAACCTTGACTAATACAATATCTAACTCTGCGTCCCCTGGTCTGTTCTTTATTCACTGGCCTCTGGGGAGATTCTTATTTATGTAATAAATATAAATAAGGTTTAATACATACACAATATTGGGGCACTTGGGTGGCTCAGTCAGTTGAGTATCCAACTTTGGCTCAGGTCATAATCTCATGGCTCATGGGTTCGAGCCCCGCATTGGGCTCTGTGCTAAACACTTGCTCAGAGCCTGGAGCCTGCTTCAGGTTCTGTGTCTCCTTCTCTCTCTGCCCCTCACCCACTCACGCTCTGTCTCACTCTGTCTCTCAAAAATAAATAAATGAAAAGAAAATTTTTAATACATATACAATATTTATAAACTGAATTATCATCATTATTCTCTCTTTAAAGAACCTGTTTCCTCAAAGTATTACCTCTCTGGCTCAGTAGGAAAGTGCCTCCATCATCAGGTTTATGAATGCCCATCTTCTGCCTCCAGTAGGTTCACCAGGTGGCTTTCTGGACTCTACTTTCTACATCTTATTAATTGACTGAATGCCTGCCATTTCCTAGCTGTGAGATTCTGAGCAAATTATTTACCTCTCTGACTCAGTCCCCTCACTTATAGAATGGGAAAAATAGAAGAACCTACTCCATAAGGTTGTTGTGAGAATTAAATTAAAATGCTCAGCATGGAGGTGCCTGGGTGGCTTAGTCGGTTAAGTGTCCGACTTTCGCTTAGGTCATGATCTCGCGGTTCGTGGGTTCGGGCCCCGCGTCGGGCTCTGTGCTGACTGCCAGCTCAGAGCCTGGAGCCTGTTTCGGTCTGTGACTCCCTCTCTCTCTGACCCTCCTGCTCACGCTGTCTCTCTCTCTCTCTCTCTCCTAGAAAAAAAAAAACTTAAAAAATAAATAAAATGCTCAGCATGCAGCAAGCATTAAGTAGATGTTTGCTAAGTGTGGTCTTTCATTGTGGAACATTAGGGTAATCCCAATTGCCTCCCACATTGTCCCCTCTCTAAAGGACTATATTGGTTAGCTATTACAGTATAATAAACCATCCCAAAACTTGGTGGCTTGAAACAATTCCTTGTGGGGGCACCTGGGTGGCTCAGTTGGTTAAGCATCCAACTTCAGCACAGGTCATGATCTCATGGTTTGTGAGTTTGAGCCCCACATCGGGCTCTGTGCTGACAGCTCAGAGCCTGGAGCTGCTTCAAATTCTGTGTCTCCGTCTCTCTCTGTCCCTCCCCCACTCATGCTCTGTCTCTCTCTCTCAAAAATAAGTAATAAAACATTTTTAAAAATTCCTTGTGAACCTGTGGGCCAGCTGGGCAGTTCTGCTGATCTGAGTGGGCTTGTCTAATCTCTACTGGGCCCATTCATGTATCTGCAGTCAGCCAGCAAGCAGGCTGCCAGTGGCTGGTGGGTCTAGGATGGCCTTGCTCACATGTCTGGCTTCTGGTTGGGCAGCAAGAGTGACTGGGTCTTGATGCTCCAGCAGTCTAGCCTGGGCTTGTTTTCATGGAAGAGACAATGTCCCAAGAGAAAGAGCAGAAATATGAAAGGTTTCTTGGGGTCCAGATGTGGCACACCATCACTACCACTGCATTCTAAGGCTGGTCTAGATCCAGGGGCTGCAGAAATAGACCCTACCTTTTAGAGGGGGGAGATGCAAAGTCATATTATGAAGGGTAAGGACACCAGGAAAGGCCAAGATGGCCAGTTTTGATATCAAACTACCACCAGAACATTGGTGCCTGGTGCAGGGAGTTCAGAATATACATGTCACTTGAGGTAGCAGGGGAATCACCTCCCAGTTTTGAAGCCAGATCAAACTGGATTTAAACACCAGCTCCATCAGCTACCTTGCGAAGTTTGGGTGATTTACTCTACCTCCCCCAGCCTCAGTATCCTCATAGGTCGTTGTGAAGATTACACAGGTTATGGAGGGAAGGGGCAGAGTACATGCACTGCGCACAGCACACACAGAGCAAATATTCAACAAAGAGAAGTCATATAATTCTTAGAGCACAGGCCCCTCCTGGTCTGTGCCGAATCCTCCCTCTGCTTCCCACAGCTGAGGAGATGGAAACCAGGCTAAGCAGGACTGTGATTTCAGATGGGGAACCATGAAATGGCAATTACAGAGTAGGAGCTTAATTACAGTTCTTTGAGAGAGCGAAAAGTGAGGAATGCAATCTGGAAGGCAGAGGGAAGGGGACTGGAGGCAGAGGGCCGGGAAAGAGATAGGGAGGCCTGAAATCAGAGAAACTGAGCCTTCGGAAAGGCATCTCCCCTCATCCTCTAAAAAAATATTAATGATACTTTAATGTCACATTTTGTTGCCCTGACTACAAAATTACTCCAGGGTACCTGGCTAGGTCAGTCGGTTGAGCCATCTGACTTCAGCTTGGGTCCTTTGAGTCGAGTATCAGGCTCACTGCTGTCAGTGCAGAGCCCGCTTCAGATCCTCTGTCCTCCTCTCTCTCTGCCCCTCCCTCCTTTCTCTCAAAAATTAACAAATATTTAAAAGTTAAAAAATAAGGGTCACCTGGGTGGCTCAGTTGGTTAAGCCTCCAACTTTGGTTCAGGTCATGATCTCACAGTTTGTGGGTTCAAGCCCTGCATCGGGCTCTGCGCTGACAGCTAACTCAGAGCCAGCAACCTGTTTCAGATTCTGTGTCTCCCTCTCTCTCTGACCCTCCCCTGCTCATGCTGTCTCTCTGTGTCAGAAATTTTTTTAAAAAAAATTTTTTTAAATAAAATTGGGGCACCTGGGTGGCTCAGTTGGTTAAGCCTCCGACTTCAGCTCAGGTCATGATCCCACAGTTCATGGGTTCAAACCCTACATCAAGGCTCTGTGCTGACAGTTCAGAGCCTGGAGCCTGCTTCGGATTCGGTGTCTTCCTCTCTCTCTGCCCCTCCCCCGCTCATGCTTTGTCTCTTTCTCTCTCAAAAATAAATAAACATGAAAAAATTTTTAATAAAATAAAATAAAAACAAAAAACAAAATTACTGTTGATCATTTTCTGGAGTTTAAAATAAAAAATACATAGATTGAGGGCATTTTGCTAAGTCAAATAAGTCGGAGAATGACAAATTCTGTATGATCTCACTGATATGTGGACTCTAAAGCAAAAAAACAGAAACAAAATCAAACTCATAGACACAGAGTAAAAACAGGTGGTTGCCAGAGGCAGGTGGACAAAATGGGTGAAGATACAAACTTTCAGTTAGAAGGTAAGTAAGTCTTGGGACTGTAATGTACTATATGTGTGATGACTATAGTTAATGCCGTATTGTATATTTGAAAGTTGCTAAGGGAGTAGATCTTAAAGGTTTTCATTACAAGAAAAAAAATTGTGGGGCACCTGGGTGGCTTAGTCGGTTAAGCGTCTGACTTTCACTTAGGTCATGATCTCACGGTTCGTGGGTTCGAGCCCCGCGTCGGGCTCTGTGCTGACAGCCAGCTCAGAGCCTGAAGCCTGTTTCGGAATCTGTGTCTCCCTCTCTCTCTGACCCTCCCCTGCTCATGCTGTCTCTCCTAGAAATAAATAAAACATAAAAAAAATTTTAAAAAAGAAAAAAAATTGTAATTATGTGTCATGATGGATGTCAGCTGGACTTATTTTGGTGATTGTTTCACAGTATATACAATTATTGAATCATTATGTTGTACACCTGAAACTAATATATATGTTAATTAAATTTCAGTTTAGAAGTACATAAGTTATTTCACCCATCACCAATCATAGTGGCTGATATTTACATGACCCTCAATACAAGAGCCCACATTCACAAATACTTAATACTCCAGTGACTGATGGGGCTACCCCACATTGCAATCCCCATTGCATAGGGGAGGGGTGGAGACAGGGACACAGAGAATGTAAGTAACTCACCCAAGGTGTCATATCTAGCAAACAGCAGAGTGTGGATTCAATCCAAGCTACCTAGTGCCAGAGGCCTCGCATGTCACCACTGGGTCACATTTCCACCTGGACACAGCCGATGCTTGGTGTATTGCTCTCCATCTTCTCTCACTTTGAGGAAAGAGTACCAGTGGGGCGCCTGGCTGGCTTAGTCGGTTAAGCGTCCGACTTTCGCTTAGGTCATGATCTCGCGGTAGGTGGGTTCGAGCCCCGCGTAGGGCTCTGTGCTGACTGCCAGCTCAGAGCCTGGAGCCTGTTTCAGTCTGTGGCTCTCTCTCTTTCTCTGACCCTCCCCTGTTCACTCTGTCTTCCTCTCTCCTAGAAATAAATAAAACATTAAAAAAAAAAAGGAAAGAGTACCAGTGTTTCATTACTTTTGAAAGACTATTTGAAAAAACTTATCTTTCTCCAATTTTATTTTTTTAGTACTATTCCCAGGAGAGTATTAGTTTATGTGCTGTCCTCCTCCCTGCCTTTTTTGGTAATTTATAATTTTGACATAATTTCAAACTTATAGAAACGTTGCAAGAATAGTGCAATAAACTCCCAGAAGCTCTTTACTTATATTAACCAGTTGTTTACCCTTTGCTTTATCATTTTATCTCTCCATATAAATATTTATATGGGCCTGGGATTAAACTGGAGACATCATGGCCTTTAACCCCTAAATACTTCAGTGTGTGTTTCCTCAGATTTCCATCCATAACCACGGACCAATTGGCAAACTCAGGGCATTTAATATTGCAACAGTACTATTATTAACGGTACTAATCTACAGTCCATATTTAAACCAATCAAACACACCAATCAGCTTTGTGTGTGTATGTGTATATATGTACTATATCTTATATCATATGTATATACATATACATACACACATACATATATATACAATAATTCTTTCCCAATCCAGTATCTAAACAACTAGGATCTTGCTTTGCATGTAGCTGTCACATCACTTCAGCCTCCTTTAAAAGGGAATAGTGTCTCAGCCTTTGTCTTTTTTGACCTTGACATTTTTTTATGATACAGCCCAGTTATTTTACAAAATGTTCCTCAATTTAGGTTTCTTCCAGTCTTTTTTCTATGCAGACATATACATACTATTTTAAAAATCAGTATCACATAGTTGTGCTATATTTTTAAATTTTTCATTTAAACAAAAAAGTGAACAGATCATAAATGACACTGAACACATGTTACCAACACCCAGAATAAGGGACAAAACATGACCTGCCCCAGAAACACCTTGTGCCCTCTGTCAGTCCCTGACTTCCCCCCAACCCAAGGGTAACCACTAACTTGACCTTTAAAACAGAGGTTAGTTTTGTCTAATTTTGTGCTTTATATAAATAGACTTGTACAGTGAGTAATACTATTTTTGAACCTGGCTTTTTCACTTAAAAATTTTATGAACGCTTTTCCATACATTGAAAGTTCTGTCCCAGCCTCATATTTAATGATTTCAGAGTATCTCTTCCAGGAAGTATACCATGATTTATCTGGTCAGTGTCCTGTTTTGGGGCATGTAACTTGTTTTCCATTTTTCCATATTATAAATCCTATCATAGCATCAGCCTCCCAAGCAAGGAGCAGCACAGGGTAGTGGCTAAAGCACAGCCCTCAAAGCTGTCCTGCCTGGATATGAATCCTGGATCTAACACTTGCTACGTGACTTCAGGCAAACTGCTTCATGGCTTGGTGCCTCAGTTTCCCCATATGTAAAATGGGGGGTGATGATAATGATGATGATGGCATCCGTGTCCTCTCATGTTGTAAGGATCTAAATGTATTAATAGAAATATGGTGCTTAATATAATGCTTGGCACAAATAAAATGCTCAATAAATATTAATCACTATTATCAGTCATTGGGAATATTTTCTAGAAGAAAAAAAGCATAATAAGTTGATCCTAATGGGCATTCAGTTTTTTTTCTTTTTGTATGGTATTTGTTGGTAAAGTCACTGAGTGGGATTTGCTTCACAATATGATGAAGTGAGAAAGCCCCAGACTGGAGGGAATAAAACCCTGAGTCTCAGCCTTGCTTGCTAGTTTAGGGGCTGCTGTGTGATCTTTGAAAAGTCCTCTGATGTCTCTGATCTCCCATTTCCTCACATGAAGAAGTGGGACACCTAGTGCATACTCTGTAGTGGAAGGGTAAGTAGGCTGGCTTTGGGCTTGTGCAAAACTGAGCTTCAATTCTTACTCTGCTGCTTATTCTCCTAAAACCTTGGGCAAGTTACTTAACTTACTTAAACCCACTCACAAGGTTGCCGTGAGGACATAAAGATGCTTGGGAAAGACTTGCAGAGGGCCACACACATGTAGGTTCACTATTCCTGTCTTTTTTTTTTTTTTTTAAGAAGGCTCCACACCCAGCCTCAAGACCAACACAGGACTTGAATTCACAGAGGGCCTGAGATCAAGACTTGAGCTAAAATCAAGAGTCAGATGCTTAACCAACTCGGCCATGCAGGTGCCCCTATTGTTGCTATTATTAATGTTACCAATCCTAGCCCCAAATTAAAGTAAGAGGAAATTATAAACTTTCAAGTGTTTTTATTGAATAGGTTAGGAGCACGAGCTCTTACATAGGGGAGCTGTTTGGCAGAGTGGCAAATCAGGGTGAAACAGCAAACAATGCAAGTTCTAAAGTTTGTGGGGAAAGGTATAAATAAGAAGCAAAACAACTTCAAGTTGGGACAGCCCCATTTCCCAAACTTGCCTGATTATAGGACTCACCTGGAGAGTTTTTCAAACTATAGATTCTGATCAGTGACTCTAAAGTGGAGCCCCAGAATCTTTATTTTTAACAGATGCTCCAGATCATTCTTATGATCACACACGGTGGGAACATAGGTTCTGAGCAGAGAGGAAGGCATGGACTCACTCCCTGGGGCAGCTGGGAGGGGTCAGGTAACTCTACATGGAAATCATCATGTACTGAGCACCTGCTAGGTGCCATGTACAAAGCTCAGTATGTTCCTACAATATTAATCGTTACAACAGATCTAAGAGAGATTATTGTCCCAGTTATACAGACGGGTAGCCTAAGGATCAAAGAGTTCAGTGACTTGCCTGAGGTCATAGATAGCAAGATATCCAGGTGTCTCTGGTTTCAAGTCTTAAGAACTAGCTAAACTGACTGGTCAGAACACTCAGCTCTGTCCATCAGGATAGATCATCCACTATGCATGTGATTATCACTGTGTCTACCACTTTACAGTTTTCAGAGAACTGAAAAAAAATGAGCAGGGGAAGGGCAGAGAGAGAGGAAGACACAGAATCCAAAGTAGGCTCTAGGCTCTGAGCTGTCAGCACAGAGCCCAACATGGGGCTCGAACCCACAAACCACAAGATCATGACCTGAGCCAAAGTTGGATGTTCAATTGACTGAGCCACCCAGACTCCCCTTAGAGCACTTTTTTAAAAGTTTATTTATTTTGAGAGAGAGTGTGTATAAGTGCTCAGAGGAGGGGCAGGGAGAGAGAGAGGGAGAGAGAGAGAGAGAGAGAGAGAGAGAGAGAGAATCCCAAGTGGGCTCCATCAGAGTTGGAGGCAGAGCTTAAACATATGAACAGTGGCTCATGACCTGAGCTGAAACCAAGTGTTGGATGCTTGACTGGCTAGACGCCCAGGCGCCCTCAGAGCACTTTTAAAAAACAGCCTTATTAACGTATAATTTACAAATAAAATTCACCTAGGTTAAGCATGCAATTCGCTGGGTTTTTTTATGAATTATTTTAAAGTTTATGTATTGAGAGAGTGAGAAAGATAGCATAAGAGTGGTAGGGGCAGAGAGAGAGAGAGAGAGAGAGAGAGAGAGAGAATCCCAAGCAGGCTCCACACTGTCAGCACAGAGCCCAGTGAGGGGCTGGATCCCACAAAATGTGAGCTTATGGCCTGAGCTAAAACCAAGAGTCAGAGGTTTAACTGACAGACCTACCCAGGCGCCCCACTTCTCCGGTTTTTAATTTATTTACTGAGTTGGGTAACAATGACCACAACTAACTTTAGAACATTTCTATGACCCCAGACAGAAACCTCGTGTCCATTTGCAGTCAGTCCCATCCCTACCCCAGGCCTCCCAAAACTAATCTATTTTCTGTCTCCATGCATTTGCCTATTCTGGACATTTCATATAAACACAGTCATATAATATGCAGCCTTTTTGTGTCTGGCTTCCTCCCCTTAACATAATGTTTTCAGGTTTGTCTGTTGCCGCACATCAGTTGCAGTACTTCACTACTCTCTATGGCTGAATAATACTCCATTGTGTGAATATGCCACATTTTGTCTTCATCAGTTGATGGTCATTTGGGTCCTTTCTACTCTCTGGCTATTCTAAATAATGCTGCTTTGAACGTTTGTGTCCAAATTTTGTGTGGACGTACATGTTCATTTCTCCTGAATACATACCTAGCAGTGGAATTGCTGGGCCATATGGTGACTCTACATTTAGTCACGTGAGGAGCCATCAGAATGTTTGCCCAAGTGGCTGTGCCATCTTGCCTTTCCGCCAGCGGTGTAGGAGGGCTCCTTTCAGAACATTTTTAGAAGTACAAACTTGGTTAATCTCCACAACAACCCCAGAGGTAGGTATCCTTAATCATATCTTCCTGAAGAAGACGCTGAGGGGCAGAGAGGGGATGTGACTTCTCAGAAGACACCAGCTATGAGGGCTGGGCTCCAGCTCTGGGACTGCCCTCTTTTCTTCAAGAGGCTTGTTTTGGCGGGGGCCAAGTCAGTGGGTTCTGGGTCTCTAAGAGGTGATGGGTGATGGTCAGAGAGAAGGAATCTGTGGTGCAAAGCCTAGGAGTGGAGAGGAAAGCTTCCAGTTTTCAGGATGGAGCCATCAAAGCCACTTCTGTTTGTGTTTTAATAGGCGACAGCTGGAGCCAGGTTCTGACTAATTAATGATGATCAAAGTGCTCTGACAAGATGAAGTGCTCTGCAAACGCCAGCCATGAATTATTCACAGCCGGTCTTCTAGGCTGGAGGGGAGGAGGCTGGCCAGGAGTAGAAAAAGAGGCCGTCACTTCACCCTTATTTTGCATGAGCTTGAGCCTTCCCACAGGACTCAGTTTCTCAGTCTAGAAAATGGGGCCAGCTGTGAGCTCTCATTCCTTCCTTTATGCTCCAAGCCAGGACCTTGCAGAGAGGGCCTGGTGACCTGAGTCCTGTTCCCATCAAGTCAGTACATACCCGAGCTGCCGCCACCAAACAATAATTAATTGATAATAATGACACCAACATATAGTTCATGGGTTGACAAACATTTTCTATAAAAGGCCAGATGGTGGGGCACCTGGGTTGAGCATCCGACTCTTGATTTTGACTCATGATCCCAGGGTCATGGAATCAAGCCCTGAGTTGGGCTCCAAGCTGAATGTGGAGCCTACTTGAGATTCTCTCTCTCTCCTTTTCCCTCTACACCTCTTACTCTCTATCTCAGGAAGGAGGGAGGGAGGGAAGGAAGGAAGGAAGGAAGGAAGGAAGGAAGGAAGGAAGGAAGGAAGGAAGGAAGGTAGGTAAATATCTTAGGCTTTGCAGGCCTGTCACACAACTCAGCTCTACCACTACAGCTTAAAGCATCACAAACAATACATGAGCGAATGATGCAACTGTCCAATGAAACTTTATGTCAGTCACATAGATTCACTGGAATCTATGTGATTTTCACATGTTGCAAAATATCATTCCCTTTTTTATTTTTCTCAATAATTTAAAAATATAAAAACCACTCTTAGCACCTGGACTCTATAAAAACTGGTGTCACCTCGGGGCGCCTGGGTGGCTCAGTTGGTTAAGCTTCCAAATTCGGCTCAGGTCATAATCTCATGGTTCATGGGTTCGAGCCCCGTGTCGGGCTCTGTGTTGACAGCTCAGATCCTGGAGCCTGCTTCAGATTCTGTGTGTATGTGTGTCTCTCTCTTTCTGACCCTCCCCTGCTCATGCTGTCTCTCTCTCTCTCTCTCTCAGAAATAAATAAAAACATTTAAAAAAAAAACTTAAAAAAAAAACTGGTGTCACCTCAAATTGTGAAACAGTGGCACCTCAGTAGCTCGGTCGGTTATATGTTTGACTCTTGATCTCAGCTCAGGGCTTGATCTCAGGGTTGTGAGTTCAAGCCCAGCTCTGAGTTCCATGCTGGGTGTGCAGCCTACTTAAAAAAAAAATTTGTGGAATGTAATTACTCTTTGATCCAGCAATTCCACTCCTATCTCCAAAGGAAATGAAAACATGTCCATATAAAATGTGTACATCCAAGTATATCTGCACTACTCACGATGGCCAAAAAGCAGAAGAAAAAGTATACGTGTCCATCAGCTAATGAACAGAGAAACCACATGTGGCATACCCATACAACGAAATATCGCTCAGCTGTAGAAGGAAATGGGTTTTATATATGTGACAACACACACGAGCCTTAAAGACATGCTAGCTACGTGAGGAACAAAGAGGGCATATTACGTGACTGCATGGAGAGGAAATGTCAATAGAGACAGAAAGCTATGAGTTGTCTGGGACTGAGGAGGAGAGGGGTCTGGGGTGACGCTGAAGGTACATATGGGGTTTCCTTTGGGGTGATAAAATGGTCTAAAATTGTGGTGAGGGTAGCACAACTCTGTGAATGTACTAAAATCCACTGAAGTGTACACTTTACACGGGTGAATGCGTGGTGAGTTAGATCTCAGTAAAGCTGGGAAAAAGGAAGGACAGGAGGTGCACTGTAGTTTGCTGACCCCTGACACAGCGCGTACTTGTTTAGCTTTTCACGAAGCACCTTTCCTCATGCTGTCACAAACAGCCAGGCATTAACACCTTCAACCTTGAAGAAAGCCAAGGCTCAAGAAGGGACTGACTTGCTCTAAGACACAGGTAACCAACGGTGAGGTATGAGCAGGACCCAGGTCTTTAGACTGAGCACTCGCTCTCCAGTGCTCACTGCAGTGCAGACCTTCCCAGAGTTACAGTCAGAGTCTAGGTAGTCACTCCTCAAAGCCCCAGGGGAGAGGAGATGCTGGAGGCCAACCCCTCCCTCGACCGGACTCTCCCAGTTGCTCACTCCTCTGCCACTCCCCCTCCCGTTTCCTTCCCAGCGCTACTGAGCAAGGCTTTCCTTCCTTATGCTTCACTCAGAGCTGGGAAGGGACAGAGGGAGAAAGAACAGGCAGGCTTCTCCAGAAATTCAGTCCATATGACATATCTGGAAAATGGCTCAGGAGGGATGAGGAATGGGTCCAAGGTTGTATAACTAATATCTGACCTTTGATTTCCTTGATATGAAAAGGGAGAGGGTTTGGGGCTGGGGTAGGATCTGAGGTAAGCAAAGCTCCATCCTATTCCTGATTCTTACACTTGGGATACAGAGCTGGTTCAATATTCCCAAAGCAATCAATGTGATACATCACATCAATAAAAGAAAGGACAAGAACCACATGATCCTCTCAATAGATGCAGAGAAAGCATTTGACAAAATACAGCATCCTTTCTTGACAAAAACCCTCAAGAAAGTAGGGATAGAAGGATCATACCTTAAGATCATAAAAGCCATATATGAAAGGTCCACTGGTAATGTCATCTTCAGTGGGGAAAAACTGGGAGCTTTCTCCCGAAGGTCAGGAACACAACAGGATGTCCACTCTCCTACTGTTATTTAACATAGTATTGGAAGTCTTAGCCTCAGCAATCTGACAACACAAAGGAATAAAAGGCATCTAAAAAAAATAAAAAATAAAAAATAAATAAAAGGCATCTAAATTGTCCAGGAGGAAGTCAAACTTCCACTCTTTGCAGATGACATGATACTTCATATGGAAAACCCAAAAGATTCCACCAAAAGACTGCTAGAACTGATCCATGAATTCAGCAAAGTCTCAGGATACAAAAATCAATGCACAGAATTCAGTTGCATTTCTATACCCCAATAATGAAGTAACAGAAAGAGAAATCAAGGAGTTGATACCACTGACAACTGCACCAAAAACCATAAAATACCTAGGAATAAATCTAAACAAAGAGGTGAAAAATCTATACACTGAAAACTATAGAAAGCTTATGAAAGAAATTGAAAAAGACACACACAAAAAAAGGAAAAATATTCCATGCTCCTGGATAAGAAGAACAAATATTGTTAAAATGTTAGTGCACCTGGGTGGCTCAGTCGGTTGAAAATCTGACTTCAGCTCAGGTCATGATCTCATGGGTTTAAGCCCTGTATCAGGCTCTGTGCTAACAGCCTGGAGCCTGGTGCCTGCTTAAGATTTTGTGTCTCCCTCTTTCTCTGCCCCTCCCTTGCTCACGCTCTGTCTCTTTCTCTCAAAAATAAAAGAACATTAAAAAAATTTTTTAATAAAAACTAAAATGTCAGTACTACCCAAAGAAATCTACATATTCAGTGCAATCCCTATCAAAATAACACCAGCATTCTTCACAAAAAACAATCCTAAAATTTGTATGAAACCAGAAAAGACCCCAAATAGCCAAAGCAATCATGAAAAAAGAAAGACAAAGCTGGAGGCATCATGATCCTGAACTTTAAGCTGTATTACAAAGTTGTAATCATCAAGACAGTATGGTGCTGGCACAAAAACAGACACTCAGATCAATGGAACAGAGAACCCAGAAATGGAGCCACAAACATATGGCCAACAAATCTTTGACAAAGCAGGAAAGAATATCCAATGGAATAAAGACAGACTCTTGAGCAAATGGTGCTGGGAAAACTGGACAGCGACATGCAGAAAAATGAACCTGGACCACTTTCTTACACCAGACACAAAAATAAACTCAAAATGGATGAAAGACCTAAACGTTAAGACAGGAAGCCATCAAAATCCTTGAGGAGAAATCAGGCAAAAGCTTCTTTGACCTCAGCCACAGCCACTTCTTACTCAACATGTCCCTGGAGACAAGGGAAACAAAAACAAAATTGAACTATTGGGACCTCATCAAAATAAAAACCTTCTGCACAATGTAGGAAACAGTCAGCAAAACTAAAAGGTAACCAACGTAATGGGAGAAGATATTTGCAAATGGTATATCAGATAAAGGGTTAGTATCCAAAATCTATAAAGAATTTATCAAACTTGGGACGCCTGGGTGGCTCAGTCGGTTGGGCATCCGACTTTGGCTCAGGTCATGATCTTGCGGTTCATGGGTTCAAGCCCCGCATTGGGCTCTGTGCTGACAGCTAGCTCAGAGCCTGGAGCCTGTTTCAGATTCTGTGTCTCCCTCTCTCTGACCCTCCCCTGCTCATTCTCTCTCTCTCTCTCTCTCTCTTTCTCTCTCTCTCTCTCTCTCCCTCTCAGAAATAAATAAAACATTAAAAAGAATTTTTAAAAAAAGAACTCATCAAACTCAACACTCAAAAAACAAATAATCCAGTGAAGAAAGGAGAAAAAGACATGAATACACACTTCTCCAAAAAAGACATCCAGATAGCCAACCAACACATGAAAAAAATGCTCAACATCAGTCATCATCAGGTAAATAGAAATCAAAACCATGAGATACCACCTCACACCTATCAGAATGGCTAATATTAACAACTGAAGCAACAACAGACGTTGGCAAGGATGCGGAGAAAGAGGAACCCTTTTGCACTGCTGGTGGGAAAGCAAACTGGTGCAGCCACTCTGGAAACAGTATGGAGGTTCCTCAAAAAATTAAAAATAGAACTACCCTACGATGCAGCAATTGCACTACTAGGTATTTATCCAAGAGATACACGTGTGCTGTTTCAAAGGGGTACATGCGCCCCAATGTTTACAGCAGCGTTATCAACAATAGCCCAAGTATAGTATAGAAAGAGCCCAAATGTCCATCAACGGTTGAATGGATAAAGATGTGGTACACACACACACACACACACACACACACACACACACACACACACACACAGTGGAGTATTACTCGGCAATCAAAAAGAATGAAATCTTGCCATTTGCAACTACGTGGATGGAACTAGAGGGTGATATGCTAAGCGAAATTAGTCAGAAAATGGCAAATATCATATGACTTCACTCATATGAAGAATTTAAAATGCAAAACAGATGAACATAAGGGAAGGGAAGCAAAATAATATAAAAGTTGGGAGGGGAACAAAACATAGGAGACTCTTTTTTTTTTTAATGTTTTATTTATTTCTAGGAGAGAGAGAGAGAGAGAGAGAGACAGCATGACCAGGGGAGGGTCAGAGAGAGAGGGAGTCACAGACCGAAACAGGCTCCAGGCTCCGAGGTGGCAGTCAGTACAGAGACCGACGCGGGGCTCGAACCCAAGAACCGCGAGATCATGACCTAAGCGAAAGTCACACGCTTAACCGACTAAGCCACCCAGGCGCCCCAGGAGACTCTTAAATATAGAGAATAAACAGGGTTGCTGGAGGGGTTGCGGGAGGGGGATGGGCTACATGGGTAAGGGGCATTAAGGAATCTACTCCTGAAATCATTGTTGCACTATATGCCAACTTGCATATAAAATTAAAAATTAATTAATCAATTAAAGGTTCCTATCACCCCCTAAAAAAGAAAACAAAAAGATAGCATCTGTAGTATTCCATCTCCTTAAGTGGGATATTTAGGAGTGATTTTTTTTTTTCCCAACTACCAGACACTTTTCTCCTTATCTTTCACCAATTACTGCTTCAGGGCAAATTCCTAGGAAATTTGCTGAGTCAAAGCATGTGCAGGTGTTTAAAGCTTTTGGCACATAATTGTCAGACTGCCCTTCAGAAAGGTTTAGAACTAGTTTCACTTCTGAGCTGGAAAAAGAAGCTTCCATTCTCTCCAGCATCTTGCCTCCTAGTATTTAGAAACATCATTTCCAATTTACCTAGAAGTGCTATTTGCTGTCTTACTCTGATTTGCAGTCCAAGCTCTTCCTAATGGTACTCAGCTTCAGCACCTGCTCAACACCATCATCCCTGTAGGTGGCCCTGGACTGGTAATGAACCTCCCTGAACCCGGAAGTCTCAGTTGTAGTCCCCGAGTAAAACCCAGATTTCTTTTTTTTTTTTTTAATTTTTTTAAATGTTTTATTTATTTCTAGGAGAGAGAGAGACAGCGTGAGCAGGGGAGGGTCAGAGAGAGAGGGAGTCACAGACTGAAACAGGCTCCAGACTCCGAGCTGGCAGTCAGCACAGAGCCCGACGCGGGGCTCGAACCCACACACCGCGAGATCATGACCTAAGCGAAAGCCGGACGCTTAACCGACTAAGCCACCCAGGCGCCCCAGCACTAAAACCCAGATTTCTAAGATGAGATGATCTACGTAAAAACCCAACTCTGGCCCCAAATCTTATTATTTGAAACATAAGATTTTAGAAACGGGGATGGCATTTTGGAAGAGCCCTATAGGTACCTGTGGTGCAGAGGGGGAAACTGAGGCTGAGGAAGAGGAAGTCTTCCCAATAAGAAAAAGTCAGAAACATCTACTAGAAAAATGGGTGAAAAACATTAATAGACAATTTAGAGAGTTAACCTAAATGGATGCTAGTATACAAAGAGATGTTCCCACTCTTTAGCTGTTAGGGAAATCCAAGCCAAGACAAGGAGGAGATATAAATTCAGACTGGCAAACATCAGGAAGTTGAAAAACACCAAGTGTCAGGAGGATGTGGAGAAATGGGGCTCTCGTGCACCATGGCTGAGTGTAGACTAATGCCCCAAAGCCCAGCAATTCCACGCCTGGCCAAATGTCCTGGGGATCTTCCCACGCAACCAAGGACGTTCACAGCAGCTGTTCTGGTAGCTGGGAGTAGGAGATAAACAAATGCCTCTCACTGGGAGAAGATATGTAAAGTACAGGATATTTGGGAATTACAGAATTATTGTGCAACAGTTCAAAACAATGAAACAGACTAGTGGTCAACATGCAAAGGCCTCTGGGCCAAATTTGACTTGTCACCTGTGTTTGTGCAGCTCGGCTCAGGAGCTGAGAATGATGATTACAATTCTTAACGGTGGGGAAAGAAATCAAAACAATCTTTTGTGACACATAAAAATTGTATGAAATTCAAATTTCAGCATCTATGAGGTTTTATTAGAACACAGCCATGCTCATCCATTTCTATACTGTCTGTGGCTGCTTCTGTACCGCATCGGCAGGCTTGAGTTGCTGCAACAGAGACCATATGGCCTGCAAGGCCTAGAATAATGACATGTAGCTCTTGACAGTAAAACTTTACTGACTCCTAAACTAGACAAACACAAAGAAACCTGAGTGAATCCACAAATGATATAGCTAAGTTTAAAAAGTAAGTATCAGACCACCTGGCTAGCTCAGTTGGTAGAGCCTGTGACTCTTGATCTCAGGGTGGTGAGCTCAAGAACCACATTGGGTGGAGAGCTTGCTTAAAAAAATAAAAAATGAAAGAGAACAACAAAGACAATCAAGTAATTATCAGTTTATCTGTTCCTGTGTAACAAATTACCCCAAATCCTAATGACTTCAAACAAGATAAACATTTATTATCCTACATAGTTCCTCTGGGTCAGGAATTTAGGAATGGCTTTCCTGAGTGGTTTTGGCTTGGGAACTATCGTGAGGATACAGTTAGGATGTTGCGGGGGCTGAGGTCATCTGAAGGTTCGACTAGGGTACAAGCATCACTGAAGACAGTTCACTTACATGGCTGGCAAATTGGTGCTAACTGTTGGCAGGAGGCCTCAGTTCCTCAGACCTCTCCATAGGTCTGCTTGAGTGTGCAGACCTTGAGTGTCTGACACAATGTGGCAGCTGGCTTCCCTTAGGGTTGGTGATCTAAGAGACAGCAGGGAAGATGTTGCAGTGTCTTTTATCACCCACTCTTGGAACTCACACACTGTTAGTCTCACAGTATTCTATTTCTTGAGCAGGGTCAGCTCTGTTCAATGCAAGAAAGGACTGCTCAAAGATGTAAATACCAGAAGATTCACTGGGAACCATCTTGGAGGCTGGCTACCACAATAAGAAATAGAAGGTGATCTATAGCCGGCTACTTTTTAAATTAAAAAATTAAATTCATGGGGTGCCCGGGTGGCTCAGTCGGTTGGGCATCCGACTTTAACTCAGGTCATGATCTCGCAGTCTGTGAGTTCGAGCCCCACATCAGGCTCTGTTCTGGCAGCTCGGAGCCTGGAGCTTGCTTTGGATTTTATGTCTCCATCTCTCTCTGCCCCTCCCCTGCTCTCTCTCTGTCTCTCTCAAAAATAAATAACATTAAAAAACTTTAAAAAAAATTTAAATTCATATTTGCATGAAACAACACTATATATCTGACAAAGCTACATGCAAATTAAAAGATATTTATAAGGGGTGCCTGGGGGGCTCAGTTGGTTGAGCATCTAACTCTTGGTTTTGGCTCAGGTCATGATGTCACAGTTTGTGAGATTGAGCCCCATATAGGGCTCTGTGCTGACAGCACAGAGTCTGCTTGGGATTCTCTCTCTCCTGTGCTCTCTGCCCCTCCCTCACTCACCTGTGCTCATGCATGCCCACTCTCTCTCTCAAAATAAATAATTAAAAGTATTTAAAATATATTACATATCTCATAAACCGTGAGATCATGACCTGAGCCGAAGTCGGATGCTTAACCAACTGAGCCACCAAGGTACCCCAAAAATATTTTTTAAAAGGTATTTATTAAACAGAGTGGAGGAAGAGGGTAATGAAAGTGGAGGATAGGGACTAAAAAAAAAATGAGTGAGTGAATTAATGAAACCAGAAAGAAGTCCTGAACAATTAATCCAACTCTCTTTACTCAAGTTCCCCCCACCCCTGCAAAAAGAGGGAGAGAGATTGAGAAAACAGATTTCTTGTTCATGATCACAAGAACCCAGCCTCCCTAAAGAAGTCTGTCTCTCTCTGCCACACCCTCATTCAATTCAGGGTTGACCTGCAGAGTCTTCAGAGAGCTTCGGTTCTTGGATAAGTAGGGAAGATTTTGCCTACGGGAAGGGGTGTGGAGACCAGCAGAAAGAGCCTGGGAAGAAAAGGCTTAGTGATTACCCAAATAGTGGTGCTGATGGATTGCTCACCCTTCCTGCCAGGGTTCTTCCTTCCCTGCAGACAAAGAACTCTCACAGCCCAGAGCCCTGTGAACACCCCCAGGTCCAGCCAGTCAGTGGTGGGAGAACTGAAACTCTCATTTCTTTAAACATATATCCTGGGGCTCTAGGCCTTGTGACTTCTTTTATTTATTTTGTTTAATCTTCATAAGCTTGCCAGGTAAGAACTGTTATTTCAAGATGCCTAGGGAAGTGAGTTGAATAGATTGTTTCTGTTTTACCTCCCTGTGAAGTCACTCACTCATCAATTCAGCAAATCCTTATTGAGCACCTACTATGTGCCGGTCCTGGAGATACAGCTATAGATAAAGCAGGCAAAGCCCTTGTCCTCATGAAGGGTGGGGATAATAGGAAGAGACATTAGGGGCGCCTGGGTGGCTTAGTTGGTTAAGCGTCCGACTTTCGCTTAGGTCATGATCTCACGGTTCGTGGGTTCGAGCCCCGCGTCGGGCTCTGTGCTGACTTACCAGCTCAGAGCCTGGAGCCAGTTTCAGTCTGTGACTCCCTCTCTCTCTGACCCTCCCCTGCTCATGCTGTCTCTCTCTGTCTCCTAGAAATAAATAAAACATTAAAAAAAAAATAGGAAGAGACATTAGACAATAAACAAATAAATTTAAAAAGTAAAGTAAAAGTAAAGAAAAAATAAAGTAAAAAGAAGTGAAGGAAAGGAAAGTTTTGTGTTATCAGGGAAGACTTGTATTTGAACTGAGATCTGAAGGTGAAAAAGAGTTGGCTCACTCTAATGAAGAGGAATTTTACAGCAGGTGTAAAGCCCTGAGATGGGATTCAGTTTGCTGGGTTTGTGGAGACTAGGGAGGCCGGCAGAGCCCAGATCAGACAAGCCCTCATAGCCCTTTGTCAAATGAGTTTGGAATTTATTCTGAGCATCAGATGGAACTCACTCCGCCATCACTAGTTATATGACCTCAGACAAGTTACTTCACTCCTCTAAGTCTCAGCTTACCTTTCTATAAAGCAGAGTTAATAATTATTTCATTGTAGTAAGGCAGCCTCTAAAGTGCCCCCCAACAAGTGTGTGTCCTGGTATTCACACCCTGTGAATGTGGGCTGACTCACTTCTGACCAGTACAATATGGCAGAAGTGATGGCGTAATCATTTTCTCTTCCTGCTGGAAAAAATCACCACAAACTTAGTGGCTTAAAACAGCACAAATCTACTACCTTGCAATTCTTGGAGGTTAGACATCTACATGGGTCTTCCTGGGCTAATATCAAGTTGTCAGAAGTTCCCAGGGAGAATCCAATTCCTTGTCTTTTCCAGCTTATAGAAGATGCCTGAATTCTTCAGCTCATGGCCCCTTTCTCAATTTTCACAAGGCAATCACTCCAGCCTCCACTCCCATTGTCACCTCTCCTTTTTTGTCACCAACTGTACTGCCTCCCTCTTTCCCTTATAAGGACCCTGTCATTACACTGGGCCCATGTGGCCAATGGAGGATAATCTCCCCCACTTGAGCTAAATCCTTAACTTTATCTGTTAAATCCCCTTGGCATGAGAGGTAACAAATTCATAGGTTCTAGGATTGAGACTTGGACATCTTTGGGGACCATAATTTTGTCTGCCATAGATGGTAGGTCACTTTTGTGATTAGGTAATAAAAGACCGTGTCTTTTGTCTTAAATTTTTTTGTACCCTCTCTCCTTTCTCTTTTTCTTTCTCCTCCCTTCCTTGTTTCCACTCTCTCTCCCTTCCTCCTTTCTTTCTTTGTGCTCTCTCATCACTTTAGGGGAAGCCAGCTACCATGACATGAGGCAGCCTTATGGAGAGGTCCATGTGGCTAAGAATGGAAATTCCTAGCCAATAGCCAGTGAGGAAAGAGGTTTGCCAACAACCATGTTTGTGAGCTTGGAAGTGGGTTCTATTGCGATTGCTATAGCTCTGGCCAACACCTGACTGCAGTCTCACGGTGACCTTGAGCTTGAACCTCCCAGCTAAGTAGATCCTAGATTCATGAACCTCAGAAACTATGTGAAACAGTCTTGATCTCTGGGTCGTGAGTTCAAGCCCCACATTGAACTCCTTACTGGGCATAGAGCCTACTTTAAAAAATACATACAGGGGCCCCTGGGTGGCTCAGTCACTTAAGCATCTGACTTCGGCTCAGGTCATGATCTCACAGTTCACGAGTTCAAGCCACATGTCGGGCTCTATGCTGACACCTCAGAGCCTGGAGCCTCTTTGGATTCTGTGTTTCCCTCTCTCTCTGACCTTCCCCCGCTCACACTCTGACTCTCCCTTTCTCAAAAATAAATAAACATTAAAAAGTGTATTAAAAAATAGAAATTAAAAAAATACATACATAAACACATACATACATAAACTAAAGGGCCTAGGTGGCTCAGTCAGTTAGATATCTCTTTTTTTTTTAATTTTTAATGTTTATTTAATTTTGAGAGAGAGAGACAGAGCATGAGCAGGGATGGGCAGAGAGAGAGGTAGACACAGTATATGAAGCAGGCACCAACCTCTGAGCTGTCAGCACAGAGCCTCACATGGGGCTCTAACTCACGAGCCACAAGATCATAACCTGAACCAAAGTGAGATGTTTAACTGACTGAGCCATTCAGGTGCCCCTAACTAAGTGTTTGCTCTTGATCTTAGCTCAGGTCTTGATCTCAGGGTCATAAGTTCCAGACCTGCACTGGGCTTCTACTTGAAGGAAGGAAGGAAGGAAGGAAGGAAGGAAGGAAGGAAGGAAGGAAGGAGGAGGGAGGAGGGAGGGAGGGAGGGAGGGAGGGAGGAGAGGAGGGAGGAAGGAAGGAAGGGAAGGAAGGAGGGAAGGAAGAGAGGGAAGGAAGGGAGGAAGGGAGGGAAGGAAGGGAGGGAAGGAAGGGAGGGAAGTAGGAGCAACCAAGGAACCATGTGAAACAACATTTGTGGTTTAAGCTGCTAAATTTTGGTGTGATTTGTAATGCAGTAAAAGATAACAAATATATTCATTCATTGACTCGGCATATATGTATTAAGTGCTATACTATGTGCCAAGTTGTTTGAGGTGCTGGGAATATAACAGTGAATAAAGGAGAGAAAAATCCCTGCTCTTATGGAGTTTACATACTATCAAGGGGAGACAAACAGCAAACATAGTCAGTAAATTATGTGATCTGTCAGAGGTGACAATTGTTAAGAGGCAAAAGTAGAGCAGAGTAAGGGAGACAGGCTAGTCAAAGAAGGCTTTGCTGGAAAGGTGCTCTTTGAGCAAAGACTTGAAGAAGGTGAGGGAGGAAACCATGCTTTTCATGGGGAAGAGTATTCCAGGTGGAGGGAATAGCAGGTGCAAAGGTCTTGTGGCAGGACAATACCAAACTCTTTTAAAAAGGCAGTATGGAGACCAGTATGATTGAAATGAAGTGTACAAAGGGCAGAGTGGTGGTAGATGATGAGATAAATGAGGTGGGGATTAAAGTAGATAATGTATGTTAAGTTTTTTGAACCTAGTAGTTGCTCAATAAATTAAAGCCTTTGTTTTCTTTAAGAAGCTACATTTTGGAGCACCTGGGTGGCTCAGCTGGTTAACTATTTGACCTCAGATCAGGTCTTGATCTCACAGTTCATGGGTTCAAGCCTCGCGTCGGGGTCTGTGCTGACAGCTCAGAGCCTGGAGCCTGCTTCAGATTCTGTCTCCCTCTCTCTGCTCCTCCCCCACTCACACTCTGTCTCTCTCTGTCTCTCAAAAATTAACATATATTTAAAAAAATTTTTTAAAAGAAGCTACATTTTATTTTGTAAAGTAATCTCTACCCCAAATGTGGGGCTCACACTCACAACCCTGATATCAAGAGTCACATGCTCCATTGACTGAGCCAGCCAAGTGCCCTGCTACACTTTATTTTTTTTTAATTTGTGAAATAATCTCAAGGGAACACAAAAAAGGAAAGGTAATAACATAATGAGCACCCATTTAGCCACAACCTACTCTAATAAATAAAACTCAACGCCTATGACTGAAGCCTCCAATGTACCTTCCCATATCCCAATCCTCTACCTCAAACATCACTCACTGAATATAGCATTATCATTCACATACATGGCTTTATATTTTTACTATATACGTGTATCCATAAACAATCTCCAGCACTGTTTTTCAGGAAACAAATACATAAATCTGATAAGGGATGAATATCCAGAATATATAGAGAACTCCTAAAACTCAACAACAACAAAAAACCAAACAGCCTAAAAATGAGCAAAGGACTTGAATAGGTATTTATTTCTCTGAAGAAGCTAAGTGAATGGCCAATAAACACATGAAAAGATGTTCAACATCTTTAGGGAAATACAAATCAAAACTAAAAAGATACCACTTCACACCCATTAAGACAGCTATTATTAAGAAACAGAAAATAGGGGTGCCTGGGTGGCTCAGTTGGTTAAGCTTCTGCCTTTGGCTCAGTTCATAATTTCATGGGTCATGACTTTGAGCCCCTTCAGCTCAGGTCATGATCTCATGATTCATGAGTTGGAGCCTCACAGTCTGTCCCTCTCTCTCTGCCCCTCCCCCACTTTTGTACTCATGCTCTCTTTTGCGCTCTCTTAAAAATAAATAAACTTTAAAAATAAAAACAGAAAACAAGACGTATTGATGAGGATATGGAGATTTTGGAACTCTTGTGTACCATTGGTGGGAATGTAAAATGGTATATAGCCTCTGTGAAAAACAGCATAGAGTTTCCTCAAAAAAAAAATTTAAAAATAGGGCCTCCTGGGTGGCTCAGTTGGTTAAGTGTCGAATTCTTGACTTTGGCTCAGGTCATGGCCTCACAGTTTAGGATTTAAGCCCCTCTGAACTCTGTACTGACAGCACAGAGCCTGTTTGGGATTCTATCTCATTCTCTCTCTGCCCCTCCCCTATTTGCTCTCTATCTCTTTCTCAAAATAAATAAAAATAAATAAACTTTAAAAAAATTAAAAAGGAGAATCGTCATATGACCCAGGAATTCTACTTTTGGGTGTATACCCAAAAGAAATGAAAATAGAGTCTCAAAGAGGTATTTGTACACCTATGTTCATAACAGCGTATTTACAATAGCTAAAACATGGAAGCAATCCAAGTGTCCACTGACCAATGACTGGATTAACGAAATGCGGTATATACAGCCCATGGATCATTATTTGGCCTTAAAAATGAAGGAGATTCTGGGGCGCCTGAGTGGCTCAGCTGGTTAAGCTCAGGTCATGATCTCACAGTCTGTGGGTTTGAGCCCCACATCAGGCTCTGTGCTGCAGGCTTGGAGCCTGGAGCCTGTTTCAAATTCTGTCTCCCTCTCTCTCTGCCCCTCTCCGACTTGCTCTCTGCTTCTGTCTCTCAAAAATAATAAATAAACATTAAAAAAAAAATGAAGGCAATTCTGCAATATGCTACAACATGGATGAACCTTGAGAGCATTGTGCTACGTGAAATAAGCCAGTCACAGAAAGACAAACACTGAATAATTCCACTTATATGAAGTATAATTATATTATAAATATTATAAAATTATAAAGAAAGTATAAAGGTAATTGCCAGGAGCTGGAGAGAGGGGAGAACAGTGAGTTGTTCCTTAATAGGTATTGAGTTTCAGATTTACAAGATGAAAAGAATTATGGGGATGGATGGTTGGTAATGGGTTGAGTGGTGGGGATGGCTACATGACAGTGGGGATGTATTTAACACCATTGACCTACATGCTTAAAAACTGTTAAGATGGCTAATTTTATGTTATGTGTATTTTAACAAAATAAAAAAGAGAGAAAAGCAAACCCTGGATATCATATATATTATATTCTCTCTATATATAAGGATATCATTGGTATATAAATTGTATCATTGTATAATTTATTTTTTCCCCTCAACATGTTATTCCTGAGATTTATCCAGCACGATAAATCTTTTTTGCTGTTATATAATATTCAGTTGCATGAATATATTATAATTTAACATATTAAAATATTTTAAAATGAGTAAAATGTTTTGAAATAACCATGCTATTATCACACAAAGAATTCTCAGTAATTTTTAAATATTATCTGTACCCAGTCATTAAAATTTCCCCCAATTGTCTCAAAGATGTCTTTCTATAATTAGTTTGTTCAAATCAGGATTCAAATAAGATGTATCCAATATATGTGGCCATATCATAGGTCTCTTCAATCTTTTATTCTAAAATGGCCTTTTCCTCTCCTCCTCACTCATACCATCACATAGATGGTTACAGAAACTGGGACACTTGTTTCACATCCTGGATTTAGCTAGTTCTTTGTTTTTGTTTTTTAAAGTTTATTTATTTATTTTGAGAGAGGGAGAGAGAGCACACAAGTGAGGGAAGGATGGGGCGGGGGGGGGGTGGGGGGAGGGAAAGAATTCTAAGCAGGCTCCACACTGACAGCACAGAGCCCAACACGGGTTTGATCCCACAAACTGTGAGATCATGACCTGAGCTGAAATCCAGAGTTGTATGCTTAACCTACTGATCTACCCAGGCACCCCCCCCCCCCGTTTTTTTCTCAATGTTTATTGAAAGAGAAAGACAGCACAAATGAGGGAGGAACAGAGAGAGAGGGAGAGAGATAATCCCAAGCAGGCTCTGCAGAGCCTGACTCGGGCTCATACTCATGAACTGAGATCACAAACAGAGCCTAACAAGAGGTGACCTGAAACTAAATCAAGAGTCAGATACTTATCCGACTGAGCTACCCAGGCATCCTAGCTGGTTGCTTCTGATAGTGTCTTGATCACTCAGTTTTGTTGGGGAGACAAAGGGAAGTACAGGAAACTCACAAGTAGCCCAGTGGCCAAACCTAGTGTCACCAATATATATGCCAGAAGTCTGCAAGACATACTTACTTCCTGGTAATGATGTAATGGGAAATAGATAACAAGGGCCATATAGTATTTTACCAAAAGTGATGTAACTTGGGATGCCTGGGGGGGCTCAGTCGGGGAAGTGTCTGACTCTTGGTTTCGCCTCAGGTCATGATCTTGGGATTAGTGGGTTAGACACCTGCATCAGGCTCTGCGCTGCCATTGCTGGTACGGGGCCTGCTTGGGATTTTCTTTCTTGTCGCTCTCTCTGCCCCTCTCCTGATTGAATTCTTTCTCTCTCAAAGTAAATAAATAAACTTTAAAAAAAATAAGTGTACTTGAATCTAACCATGAAAAATAAATAGGACAAATTCAGATTGTGGAATCTTTTACAACTTGTTTGGACTCTTCAAAAATGTCGCGAAAGAAAAAATAGGATGAACATTGATCAGATCTTGATCACAAACAAAACAAAACTCCAGCTATACAGGATGTAACCAGACTAATTGGGAAATTTAAATGTAGAAATATATATATATTTTTTAATTACTTTTTAAAAATATATCAATGTGGAGTTTCTTAGATGTGATAAGGGCATTGCGGCTGTGTGGGAGAATGTCCTTGTTCTTAGGAAATACAGGCTTAAGTATTTAGGGGTAAAGTGTCCAAATGTCTGCAAGTAACTGTCAAATGATTTAGCCAAAAATAAAATATATGTGTGTATATAATCTGGTAAGGTGTATTGACAATTGATGAATACAGATGAAAGGTATAAGGATATTTATTCATTGCAGTTTTTAAAATATTTCTATTGGTTTGAAATTTTTTAAAAGAAAAAGTTGTGGGGAAAAAACCTCCTTTGCTCTCAGAGCTGCTGGGCGCCCCTTGCATTATCACAACAAGGGCGCCGCCTTGGATTTGCGGGTCTTCGACATAGCTGACATTGACGCCAATCTTCCATATTGCCAAGCGCTTCACACCCCGTCCCCCCCGCCCCCCAAACTCACTCCCTTTGCAGGAGCCACGGTTAGAAGCCCCAAGAGCCCATATCTCCTCACTTGGACGCTGCTAAATTCCAAACAGTGGAGGAGGAAGAAAATGAGAGAAAGCCTTGCCGGTTCCCTGGCACCCTCTGCGGTCCCGCACCGCCCCCTGGTGGCCGCTCTTATGCACGCGGCGTATGCGCTGGAAGGTGGGCACTTGGGGGGGAATCCCCCCCACAGGCCAGCACCCCACAATCCCAGTCTCTTCACCCTGGGACCGCACATTTTAAAGAACACCAGCTACGAGCCCAGCATGGCGCAAAGTACTTAACAGATGTTATCTCACTTAATCCTCCTATCATGGGCCCATTTTAAAGACAAAGTGAGGCGTTGAGAGGGGAGGTAAAGTGCACGAAGACTTCAAGGCTAATGTCACATATTTTCTTTCTTTTTTTAAATTTATTTTTGAGAGAGCGCGAGTGAGCGAGGGGCAGAGAAAGGGAGAGAGAGAGAATCCCAAAAGGGGCAGATAAAGAGAGGGTGAGAGAGAGGGAGGGAGTGCAGAGCGCAAAGCAGGACTTGAGATCAAGACCTGAGCCAAGTCAGATGCTTAACTGACTGCGCCAGTCTGGTGCCCCTAGTGTCACATTTTCTAACTCAGGTCCAATGCCCATTACATTATGTGCCCATTAGAGCCCAGATGATTCCAATGTTGGTGATGTGATGATAATTACCACAAAATAGCACAATAATCTACAGTGCTAAGCCATGTGGGACATTAACACATTTAGACCACAACAGCCCCAGGGGGTAGGTTCTATTAATATTCCCATTTTACAGTTGAGGAAATTGAGGTACAGAGAGTATTAAGAAATTTGTCCCAGGGCACCTGGGTGGCTCAGTCAGTTGTGTATTCAACTCTTGATTTGGGCTCAAGTCATGATCTCACAGTTTGTGAGATGGAGCCTCACGTCAGGCTCTATGCTGACAGCAGGGAGCCTGCTTGGGATTCTCTCTATCTCCCTCTCTCTCAAAATAAATACACTTTGTAACTTAAAAAAAGAAAGAAAGAAAATTCATCCCAGGTTACTCAGAGAGTAAACACTACTGACTGGGAAGGCATCAGGAGGTGTGGAATTGTCCATTAGTTCTGTTCATAAATCTTTATTGCACACTGACCAGGTCCAGGACCCTGAGCTAAGACCTGAGTGCAGCACAGAGGAGGACAAAACAATACTATTACAATGAAACATGAAAAAATTGCAAAGAGCAAATCTATTTACAAGTAATATATTACTGAAAATGAGATCCTCAATGAGAAAAAAGGTTTAAAATCAGCTAGAAATAAAAGTAAACAAACAACTGACCACTTCTGAGGGAAGAAGAGGACAGTTTAATAAATATAAACACTGGCACTGCAACATGCTCCCAGGGGGAACCCACTAGCAAGTCCTAATTTGAGGCTTGGCTGAACATTTGCTTTGAAGAAAACTTAAAGAAGGTGCTGCCGTTTTCCTGAGAAATTTGGAAAAGGAGTAGCATTTTATTTTTTATTAATTAAAAAAATTGATGTCTTTATTTTATTTAGAGAGAGAAAGAGACAGTGTGAGTCGGGGAGGGTCAGAGAGAGAGGGAGACACAGAATCTGAAACAGGCTCCAGGCTCTGAGCTGTCAGCACAGAGCCTGATGCGGGGCTTGAACCCACAGATTGTGAGATCATGACCTGAGCCGAAGTCAAATGCTTAACAAACTGAGCCATCCAGGTGCCCCACGAGTAGCACTTTAGACATGAATTAAGATTCTTGGCCTTAATAAACAGAATCTAGCGATTCAGTTCTGACTTTCAGAAAATGCCATTAGACCACCACCTACAACCAACTTCTGCTTCAAGCCTGGGGCCTCAAGAATCCCCTCCATGATTCTAGGAAAGTCCACTGTCGTCTTCCCCAGACGCCTACCCTCTCCCTCCTTCAGGTGCCTCCCAAGCCAGCTGCTGAGCAGGTCTTCTTAGGAAGGTTCCAGACTTGAGCCGCTGGTTCATTGCTAGAGTTACACCCCTTCCTTACCTGGGTGAGACCCCAGGCCAAAGGGACTGTCACAGGAGGCCGGGTTGAGAGCCCACCACGGGCTGCCACTGGGACCGGAGCAGTCCCAGGACCAGCCCCGCACCGCCCCTCCCTGCCCACACATTTTTCTTTCTTGTCAGCTTATGCAGTCAAACAAGATACTTGTAGATAACTTGAAAAAAAACACCAACACAAGATTTCACCGTTTTCATTAAAAAAAAACTTTATTAAGGTATGATGGGCATACTTTAGCTGTACATAAGGTTTACAACATGTTGTTTGAGTGCCATTTTCTTTTTATTGAAGTATAATTAACATACAATGTTTTATTAGTTTCAGGTGTGCAGCATATTGATTCAGTGCTCACCAGGACTGGCTAGTCAGCATGCAACATTATTACATTACTGGATATATTCCTTATGCTGTACTTTTCATTTTCTGACTTATTTTATTACTGGAAGTTTGCACCTCTTAATCCTCTTTATCTATTTTGCCCATTCCAGCCCTCACCCACCTCCCCTCTGGCAACCACAATTTGCTCTCTGTACTTAGGAGCATGGAGTATCATTTTCATTCTTGCCATTCTTGTTACTATTTTGGTCTATATCATCCATGAAATGTTTGGACATATTTGAGGAAGAGATACAGCTGGAAAAATTGGCTAAGAGTTTGAATAAACTGGAGAAGAGTGTTTGAAAAACAAAACAAATAGACCTTCCCCTAAAAGTGGCTGTAGCTTTGATAACCTCGATTAGCAGGGCTCAAAGTGTGGTCCCTGGACCAGCAGTCCCAGCATCATCTGCGAACTTTTTAGATCTGCAAATGCTCAGGAAGAGATCTGCTGAATAAGAAAACAGCAAGCTGGAGCCCAGAAATCTGTTTCCACTGGTGTTCCCAGAGATTCTGATGCATGTTCAGATTTGAAAAACACTACACAATGACCAAATCTGTGAATTCAGTGATATTTAAAAAGCGAATTTCTGGGGCACCTGAGAGGCTCACTCAGTTGAGTGTCTGACTTTGGCTCAGGTCATGATCTTGCAGTTACAGAGTTCGAGCCCCACATCGGGCTCTGTGCTGACAGCTCAGAGCCTGGAGCCTGCTTCAGATTCTGTGTCTCCCTCTCTCTCTGCCCCACCCTGCTCATAAAAAAAGAAAAAAAAAATGAATTTCCATTTCCCTAGCCATGACAACATCAACTTCTATTTGAGACATTTTGGAAAGAGGAGCCTGGAAAATGCCTGGTGTGGGGACAGATTTTTCACACCCAGCATTTCTCCTTGAGGTAACAGGTAGTATGAATCAGAGGCACCCAGATGGGTTGGGCAATGTCAAGGGTGTGGTTCCTTAATCCTCATCCCCCCTCAAAGTGTTCGTATGATGAAACTGGAAAATAAAACGAAAGTGGAAAAGGACCAAAAAGGTCCTTCCTGAGTTTGGCTAAAGGTAGGAGTGGATGGGCATGGAGAAAAGGGTTACTGTAGCTTGTGCAAGATCTTAACTGAATACCCTTGAGCTCCTAGGAGGGGACCCCTGGGTGTTTTTCTGGCTCCCAGCCCTCTGTCACTTGTCTTCCCCTCTCCATCCCTTTCGGGTCTCGTTTTGATCACCATGGGGCCCATTTTCCCTGGCTCCATCATTTTACTTCCCACCTTTCCCTGCACCCCACCACACACAAGCTCCTGGGTCTCCAGCTGCTGACTCTTGAGCACAGAGCACAGAAGTCATCACCTCTTTTTGACCCCTACATAACCCTTCACAGACTTCAGGGCAGAGGGCAGAGAGGGAGCAGGTGGAGGAGGATGTGCGGAATCCTGATATGCCTGGAGGGAGAGGGGGCACCCCTCTAGGGTCTGCAGGGATTCATAAAGCTCCCCAATATGGAAGCCATTTTTGTCCCATGGAAAGGCCCCAAAGCCACTACCTTTTCGGGAGGCTCACCACCGCTGTTCTGTTGGGTCTCTAGATCAGTGAAGTCACCCCCACCTCTGGCTGGAACCCTGAGCCAGGAAACGCCACTGACCTGGCAACCTTTGGGGAATGTCACACACTAAGAGGGGAGGCAAATGAGTGCTCCTTTTCTCTCTCTGCCTTTGGCTGTTTCCTTGCTGGACTCCTGCACCTTTGCCCCCCATAGACACAGGGACTATTTTTGGACAGAGGTGTGATAGGTGAAAGCCATGCCTCTCCAGAAGCTGCAGAATTTCTTCTGGGTCAAGCTGGGGATAGTGAGGCAGGGTGTCTGTGGCTGTGGAATCCTGGGATTTCTCTAGGCCAGAGCTGGCATCACAAGTTCTGGCTCAAGCCCAGGTCTCAGATGAAACTGCACCTGTCCACTGACCCCCACAAATAAGTCAAATTGCCCACAGTGACTCCTCAGTTGGACTTGCTCCATTTGTGGATACTCAGAGGGCTCTTGACAGGAGTTTTTTCTCACCTTCTGAATTAATGAAATATTTTTATTTTGTTCTATCCATTAGCTTGTTAGATACCTGTGGGGGTTTATTTTGTTTTGACCACTCTTTCAGTATTTATTCTTTAAAGGTAAAATGTCTTTTTTTTCTTTTGCTATTTTTAATGTTTTCTAGTTTTTTGTTTTTCAACCATTTTACAATCATGTGACTAGGCACGGTCAATTGCCTCTGGGAGAGGAGGCGCTGAGAATGCCGGGCTTGCCTCAGTGAGCATCCCATCTCTTCGGTATCTTGGATCCTCAGTTCCTGGCTGCTTTGGGAACTCTCCAATGCCTTCAAATATATATATTTGTATTTCATCCAGCTCTTCTAGCTATATCTAGTAGACGTGTTAGTTTATGACATGCTGTTCTGTTAATAGCTAGAAATAGAGGCATCACTATCTTGAATTTGAATTCTGTGGTTTTTTTAATGTTCATTTAAATATTTTTTAATGGTTTTTTAAATTTATTTCTGAGAGAGAGAGTGAGAGAGAGAGAGGGGCAGTGTGAGCAAGGGAGAGTCAGAGAGAGAGGGAGACACAGAATCTGAAACAGGCTCCAGGCTCTGAGCTGGCAGTCAGCACAGAGTCCAATATGGGGCTCAAACCCACGAGTTGCGATATCATGATCTGAGCCGAAGTTGGATGCTCAACGGACTGAGCCACCCAGGCGCCCCTCTAGCTTGTTTTTTAATCTCTTTAAAAACAGTAAATAACTGCTCTTTTATACTCTTTCTCTGATAAATAATTCCAGTATTTGGAGCTATTGTGTATTTGTTGTCTGTTAATTCTGCATGTTCTCTTTCATGATGTCTTATGTCCTTCTACATCTGGTTATCTTTGAGAATGTGCTGGAAGCTACTAACAAAAGGGGTGTGTGTGAATACTCTGATGTTTGAGATGACAATACCTTTCTCTAAGGATCATTTTCGTTTGCTTCTGTCAACCCCTGGACACAACGCTGGCCTGGTCGATATTGATGGTTGAGGTTCCTTTACACTTCTAAGATAACCTGAATTTGGGAGACAGGTCTGTGCCAGGGTCTTATCTCAACATTTTCTGAGGGTACCTACATTTGGGGGTCCCTGTTTAAAAGTGGGGTGATTATTCAGACTCCCAACTTTCAGCACTTCTACACTTGGACCCCTTAAACTGCAAATCCACCAATCTTAAAACTGGAATTCTCAAATGTCTTCATCCATCAGCAAATGCCTTCAGGCAAAAGCAGCATGAGTGATGGGTTTATAAGGTCAGTCTCTTACATCTCCTGGAATTTGATTCCTAATTCTTCACTCTTGTTAGCTTTTTTGAATGCTGTCAGTTTTCAACCTTTCAATCTGCTTAGGTTATTTTTTGTGGAAGAGTTGGTCCTAATTACTTACACTGCCACTCAAGGATTCATTATTGTCCCTCCAGCCTGCCTGCTCAGGAACGTCCCTATCCAGAGTCAGGAAGCAGAAAGGAGGAGAAAGGAAGAGGTGGTGTCTCTGTTTTTACAATCTTGTTTCAGGGGAGCAGAAACTTACACTTCCTCAAAAAGATAAGATATGGTTACCTGGTTTCTCCACTTACCTGGAGAATCCCATATGGTTCAACTTATCCCCATTTTGTCAGGTAGGTCACAAGATTGGAGTTGGCAGTGCCATCTGGGCGAAGCGCGGGGAGAAGGGGCCGGCCTGGCCCGGGGTGTTCTGGTCATGAGACTCCGGTGGCTGACGGCGGCCACTGGAAGAGGGTAGCCTGGTCCCGGGAGCTGGACGCTGGTCAGTAGCGAACACCCTTGCTACTAGGCACCCCGCGCACACAGCGCGGCGTCCACGCCGACGCAGACTCAAACTGGGCGTGCCGGTGTCAGCGGCGGATGACGTCAGACACGGAGGCAGAAGTGCGCCGACGCCAAGGCTTTCGGGGAATGTAGTCTCCAGCCGCGCCAAGCGTCTCGGCAGTCGGAGGCCCTCTCTCAGTGCGCGTTCCCACCCCGCTTCCCACCTAGCGCCCGTAAAATGTGGGGGGATGTAGTGGGCCTCCTTTGACCTCTTTAAAAGGGCACACACCCAGCTCTTCCTTATTAACTCAAAATTGGTGGTTCAAACCCTTCTAACTGGCCTTCTCACCGCCGCCAGGCTGTCAAATCCCTTTAAGATGACTTAACCTGAGGGAAAGCAAATTTGTGTTTACCAATGGACATTTAAATTTACAGTCTAGCCCTGTTTAAAACTCCAAACTCATACCTTATTCTTAGACGACCGAATGCCCTGCCTGCTCCATGCATGGGTAAGGGGACAGTGAAGGAGGAAGATGCCCGTTTGCCGCGTAGGTCCTGTTTTGGGGCAGGTGGCTTGCCCTCACAGGGAGATGCGAGTCTGTCTGGGGTAGGCATTCAACTTCACCCAGTCCCAAGTGTTCATTCACAGCGGGGCAGTCTCCTGCCTCTTTGGCCCCATGTAGTTCTTGCATTTTAACCCCTTGTCAGGTGGGTCATCCCTAGTTTGGTGCTGCAGTCACTGGGACATAGCCTTATGCCTCCTGCCATCCTATCTTCTTTCCTTTTTCTGGGACCCTCAGGTACAGAGTAAAGGTTTGTCGCCGTTTTTGAGAGCCGTCCCAGCTTATTGTTTGATTAGCTCCCCATTCATTCTCAAGCGTCTTAGTATCCGTGGTCAATTACATAGTCACCCTCTTCAGTATCTAGTGAAATCCTGTCTTGTGATCTTTGCAGCAAAGGAAACAGATGGACTGCCCCTTACCCTTGCTTCCTAAGCACAACACAAATTCAGACCCTTAGAGGGCTTCATGAACTGCTGGTAGGGGCTACTCCAGCAGCAGCTGCCCCACTCCTTCACTCCTGCTTGTGTTTGGTTCCTCCCCACCCCCTTACCACTGTAGGTACACTCTTCAGAGGTACACAGCAAGCTCTCCCAAGAAGGGGGCCTGTCGTTTACTGGAGATGGAGCCACCAAGCTCCAGGAATTTCTGATGTCCCCAATATCTCTATTCTCTTGGTGTGGGGGTCCCCCTGTCTTATGGAGAGGGCAGAGGGCTCACCCCAGGGCTATAATGCCCCTCTCCTCTGGATCTGAACCTTGTTATATGGTAGTAACATGTCAGTGGAGGCCCAAGAGCAAGAGGTTGTGTGAATCTCAAACCTCCTAGAGTCTCCTGTGGGATAGGGTGTCCAGGCCTTGTGCTACCCTTGAGAATACAAAGGAACATGAGGTTTTGCCTTTGGGGTTTTATCAGCAACTCCAAGCCAACAGAAAAGTTCCTGTCAGAATTCTCTGATAACACTTCTGAAAACAAGCACTAAAATTCAAGAACAATTGCTAATTGCTAGTTTCTTAATGCACACAGTAAAACAAAAACCCCATTATTATCATTAATACTGGTATCTGTTCATAGTGCAATAAAATACCATGTATACCTCAGGTCCAAATTTCTTGGTTCTTTTATCCGCTAAAAAGTGTCCAAAAAGTGTTCGAAGAGGTGCTTTTCCAAAGTTTGGTTTTTAATGAAATTTATTAGCAAAAATCATTTTTCTCCTTCCACCAACTCCTGCAAATAATCACTTGGGTTCTGCAACTACAGGAAGTCCTTTGCTCCCTTGCCCTTCCCCCCTTCTTTTTAACTGGTCCCCAAAGAGGCATTCATAGGGAGTGGAAATGATTTTGCTTGATCTTGACAGTGCCAAGAACCTTGCTTTCATTCTTAGGCTTGGATCAGCTTTGTCACTCTTGAGAAAATGAATGTCTATTTTCCTTCTAAATCCTTCCAGCTCGCTAGATGTACAGGTCAAACAGGCTCATGCCCTGAGGGGAACCAAGCTTTGTGGAGGAGGGACCCGATAAAAGCAAGGAGGCTGACTTTAAGAGAGTTTGAACATTCAGAGGCACAGACAACACCTGCAACATCCTTTAACAAATGTTAGTATTTTGCCATGTTTGCTTTTAAAAAAGAGAAATGATAGTTTAAGCTTTATCTTATTCCTTCCCACCCCTTTCCCCTGTAGCTCCAGAGGAAACTACCACTCTGTAGCTGATGTCTTAATACCTTCCTACTTTTACTTCATGTAAGTTTATTAGAAATAGGTATTAAAAGATTTTTAAGTTATATCACACTTTACGTATCCCTCAATTTTATTTTCAACGTTAGCCTTATTAATACATGTACATTCAGCACAACCAGTTATTACATATTTGAGTATCTCCTGTGCTGAAGGCACAGCACTGAATAAGACACAGACATTGCTGCCCTCTATCACCACACTGTTCAACTGCTACTTGTGCACTTTCCTTTTTGTTATGCTTCATTAGTTTACCTCCTCTTCCTGCCGCCCCCCCCAAACCCCTACTTTCATGGAGCTTACCTTCTAGAGAAGGACATATAGTAAACAAGTAAAATATTTAGATGGTGTATTATGGGAAAAAATGAAGCTGAGAAGGGAGATGGGGTATGCCATGATGAGGCAGGCTCTTTTGATAGGGCAGTCAAAAAAAGGGCTAAGAAAACCTTGAGCAAAGACTTGAAGGAGATGAGGGACTAGACCATGTGACATCTAGGGCACATGTACTCTAGGAAAGGGAACAGCAAATGTACAGACTCTGAGGTGGAAGCCTGTTGTGTAAGTTACTGCAGGGGTGTCAGTGGGCTCACAGCAGTGGTAAGGAAGTCGTAGTGAGTCAGAGATCATATAGGGAAGCAGGTGGTAGCAATACTGTGCATGGCTTTTATTTTTTATTCAGTAAAATGAAAAGCTATTTGAGGGCTTGAGATGAATGACATGATCTTAGATCAGTACAGTATCACTCTAGCTGCTAAGCTGTAAACACAAGGAGGCAAGGATGGAAGCAGAGAAACCAATTCAGCCTTTACAAATATCTGGGCCAGAGAGGATGATAGTGACTTGGGCTAGGGTGGCAGAGGGAACAAGAAATGGTCATCCGCATACATCCTGCAAGTTAGGATACAAGACTTCCTGAGGCTTGGATGTGGGGTGGCAAAGAAAAGAATCATGGGGCACCTGGGTGGTTCAGTCGGTTAAGCGTCTGACTTCGGCTCAGGTCATGATCTCACAGTTCGTGGGTTTGAGCCTTGCATTGGGCTCTGTGCTGATGGCTAGCTCAGAGCCTGGAGCCTGCTTCAGATTCTGTATCTCCCTCTCTCTGACCCTTCCCTGCTCATGCTGTCTCTCTAAAAAAAAAATAGGAAAAAAAAGAACAGTTCCCCAGTTTTGGGACTGAGCAATCAAAAAAAAAAATGGGGTTCTTTCTCCAGAAGGAAAGACTGAGGGAAGAACATGATTATGATAGAGCTGGGAGGGAGAGATCATGAGTTAGTTTATCTTTGGACACATTAGATTCAATGTATTTTAGACATCCAAGTAGGGATGTCACATATGCAGGATGTCATGTATGCGGTTGACAAGTATGGAATCCTGGGCTAGAGATATAAACTTTAAAAAAAAAAAATTTTTTTTTAATGTTTATTTTTGAGACAGAGAGAGACAGAGCTTGAGGCAGGGAGGGGCAGAGAGGGAGACAGAATCAGAAGCAGGCTTCTGGTTCCGAGTGGTCAGCACAAAGCCCGACGCAGGGCGTTCTCGACCCCACAAACCGTGAGATCACGACCTGAGCCGAAGTTGGACACTTAACTGAGTCACCCAGACATCCCCCCTTTTTAAAAATTTTTTAGAGATACAAACTTTAAAGTTGCCAACAAGTAGATATTTAAAGCCGTGAGACATGGTGAAAGCCACAATGAGGGGGACTATAGAAAAAGTCTAAAGATGAGCCCTAGAATAATTCCCATATTTAAAGAAAGAAATTTAAAAAACTGGGAGAAGTAGCTGTCAATAAAATATAAGGAAAAGTCTGATAACCCAGAAGCCAAGTGAAAGGAATGTGTCAAGAGTGAGGAAAAGATGAACTTAACAAATTATACTGACAGGTCAAGTCAAAGGACTGAAAAGCAGTCCTTAGCTACATGGAGTCCCTCAGTGCCCTTTAGCAAGAGCAGAAACAAAGACCTGATTGGGAGGGTTGCAAGAGAGAAGGGAAGGAGAGGAAGTGGAGACCATGAGCATTGGAATATTCCTCTGAAATGAAGGGGATGGAGTGGCAGGTGGAGGGGATGCAGTGCATATATTTACAGATATATACTTAAGATGAGAAAAACCACATTCTTATGTTAATGGGAATCAGTAGACAAGGGGGAAAAAAGATGAAGAAGACACTTGTAGGAGCGATGCCCTAGTTTAAGGGCAGGAGCTAATACAAGAGAAGTTGGCCGGAGGTAAGAGAACCAAGCATCACCCACAGTAACAGGAAGGACAGAAAGAACACAAAGACAAGATGCACGTAGGCGACAGTAGTTATCTTCTAATTGCTTTTATTTCTCTCAGTTAACTAAGACACAAGGTCTCCAGCTGAGTGAGGACTGGGTGAAATGCTGGAGGCTGAGAAGAGAAAAGCTATAAAATCATAGTTCAGGAGACTGGGACCTTAGGAGACTGGGACAAACGACCAGACTAGGGAAACAAATGCCTGAGGTTTGCAGTCAGGAATTTAAGGTCGGGCTAGTCACTGTGGCTGTTTTTCTGCAGTCCCATCTAGCTCCATGGGGACAGGAGTGGTATAAGCAGAACTAGAATCTTTTTCCTTTTGGCCAGATGCTCTGGCTACTTCATTTAAAACTGTTTGTATTAAATTATAATATGCCACAACCGATTAACCCATTTACTTACTGACCTTTATCCTGTGTCCATATTACTATTGCAAACACTGCTGCAATAAGCATCCTTGTGCATGTCTTTGTGCTCACACAGGGGTTTCTAGTCCAGGGTACACACCTAGTAGTGGGAATACTTAGCTTTACTCTTACTGGATACTGCCAAATTAGTCTCCCAAATCACTGTTTATCCTCTCACCAGCACTGTGTACACATTCTCATTATCCCCCTTCCCAGACTTCTAAATTTTTGTGAGCCTAATGGGTATGAAATAGTACCTTATTGGGGCACCTGGGTGGCTCAGTTGGTTAAGCATCCAACTTTTGATTTCAGCTCAGGTCATGATCTCACAGTTTGTGGGATCTGTGCTTACAGCATGAGGTCTGCTTGGGACTGTCTCTCTCCCTCTCTCTGCCTGTGCTGCCCCACCCCGAATAAATAAACTTTAAAGAATATATAGTGTCTTACTGTCTTCTTTGGTAAAATTCTGATTTCAAGATTGAGCACCTTTTCATTTATAAGGCAGTCTTCTTTGCTTAACTACAGATCTCCATGCCATTGTTCACTTAGTAAGACTATGAAAGTACCTATTATGTGCCTGCAATTGTGATGAGCAGAGGAACAAAAAGTTACCAAAATAGAAATAGACACTGCTTTTCCAGAACTCACAATCTAGTGTGAGGCGGGGGTGCAGAGAAAACCAAGTGATCACAAATACAAACTATGGTAACACAAAGCACATTAACAGTACTCTACGAAAATTTAAGATGACCAATTTAGTTGAAGGCAGCAGAACCTTCCCTGAAGTGACTTTTTTTTTTTTTTAACTTATTTTTGAGACAGAGACAAAGCATGAGTAGGGGAGGGGCAGAGAGAGAGACACAGAATCTGAAACAGGCTCTGGGATCTGAGCTGCCACCACAGAACCCGATGCAGGGCTCAAATCCATGAACCCTGAGATCACAACCTGAGCCAAAGTCGGACGCTTGAGCCACCCAGACCCCCTGAAGTGACATCTGCATCTTAACAGCTGTAACAACTAACTAGTCCAGCAGCTATACAGAACCAGGCACCACCATCAGCAGCATGTCTGATAACTGGGGAAGTGTTTTCCTACCTTCCCATGCTGGCACAGAGGTGTGCTAGATGCTGTGACTGAAATAATGCCTGCCCTGGGGTCCTTCCCCAGACACACCCAGGGACCAGGAGTGGGAGACTGGGGTTTTCTCCTGGGTCCCTTTTGCAATTTTGGGACTATTGCTCCTGCGCTACTGTATCCGGTTTATTACTGTATGAGTCTCATACCATCTGATTATAGTAATTATACACGCTGACCCAGAAAACCCATTTTGGGGTATCTTATCTCATTCTGGATATTTTGAAAAAAATTCTATTAAAAAAGGAGGGGTGTTTCAAAAAATAAAAGTATTATATGTCATTATTATAAAAACCAATACCAAAACCTACAGTAAGGGACTTAAGGAGATATGGAGACTGTATTATTTATGAAAAATGGTGGTTTAAGTATGGGCAAATGTAAGTAACAACTTGATATATTAAGGTATGAGGGTTACAGGTCAATTTAGGGAATTTAATTTACTAAAGTAGTCCGGAAAACTATTCCAAAGCCCTTCACCATTTTGTCCCTGTCTGGTCTCCAACCTGACCTATCACCGTATCCCATCACCTACTCCTCCCAAAACAATACTGCGTTATGTCCAGCTCCTTGAACATAACAAGGTTCTGGGGACATCAAAGTTAGAGGTAAAAAGCCAGTCGGTCCTAGGTTCAAAGCCTCAATCTTCCATTGGAAATACTATCTCAGGAATACTAGGTAATTATCTCTCTGGCCCCCACACCCCCATTAGAAAACAAGGATACATGTATTAGGTTTCTTTAATGCAAACAACAGAAATCTGACAAATTAGCTTAATCAAAAAAGGGTAATCATTGGACTGACAGTAGGGAATCCCAGGAATGGCTTCAGAAATTGAGCCAGGTCCAAAAGGACCTCAGGATTAGAAATGAGAGTACCGGGGTGTCCAGCTGGCTCAGCTCGTTAAGCGTCCAACTCTTGGTTTTGGCTCCGATCAGGATATCATGGTTTGTGAGATCACGCCCCGCACCGGACTCTGCGCTGACAGCGTGGAGCCTGCTTGGGATGCTCTCCCCCGCCCCCACCATTCCCTGGCTCTTTCTCACTTGCTCTCTCTCTCTCTCAAAATAAACTTAAAAAAAAAAACCTTCAAAAAAGAAATAAGAGTACCACCATGTCAGCTGCATCGCCTCCTACAACAATAGAACTCCTCTCTCTGGTAAGGAATTGGGCTCTAGGCAGTTCTCAAAGTTGTTGTTGTTGTTGTTGTTGTTGTTTTTAATGTTTTATTTATTTCTGAGAGAGAGAGAGACAGACAGACCGCATGAGCAGCAGAGGGTCAGAGAGAGAGGGAGACACAGAATCTGAAGCAGGCTCCAGGCTCTGAGCTGCCAGCACAGAGCCCGATGTGGGGCTTGAACCCATGAACTGCGAGATCATGACCTGAGCCGAAGTCGGATACTTAACCGACTGAGCCACCCAGGCACCCCTAGGCAGTTCTAGAACTTTACCTTTTCAACCTAGCAACACAAAATAAAAGTGTCCCTACCAAATCTATTTTGAAATTTTTCTGGCAAAGGACTCTGGCTCAGCTAGGTCACAGGCTTGTCCCTAGAATTATCGCTGAGCCCCAGGGACATCCTGATTTGTTTTCCTGTAGTCAGTACAGCAGAGAAGTTGTACGAGAAAGAGGGAGGAAAAAGTTGGGCAAAGACCAGAGTTACCACAAGACCTAGAACAAGGAGTTGTAAGCATTAAATGAAGTGATGGCTATGAAATATTTCACACAATTTCTTTCTAGTAGTAAACATTCAATAAGTGGTACTGAATTATTATTGGCTATTATTACAGGCTATTATTAACTCACCTGACTGTGATGAGATTAGCAGTTAATCCCTCCTTCTTGACACACCATGGTTTTAATCTTAGCCATGTTCTGAAAACTGAAAAAGACAAACTGACTCCTGTTCAACTAAGAAGGCTATTTATTGAAATAATACAACGATGTTACAAGGATGCATTTCATGTGGCCTAGAAAGCCGGGTGTTCATTAGTGCATGGTGCCTGGTTGCTGGAACTAGAGAATCCTCTGCTCAACCAACCAGGAACATTTTGGGCTCCTTCAGTCAGTGAAGATGTGCAGATATTCAGAACCCGGTTGCTCTAGGCCAAGCTCCACACACACAAACCAGTGGTTTCCTTTGAGTCTTCTGGAACCAAGTCTTTATAAACTTTCATAAAAGTAAGATAGCACTCAACTGGTTACAATTTATGTCATTCTTCCAAATAGTCCCCTATGGGGACCCCCAAACAATCAGCAGCAAACAAGCTCCTGATAAGCAAGGCAGTCACTGAGTAGGGGAGGGTCTGTGTAGAATTACCCATTGTCAAACTACCTATCAGACAACTTATAGTCTTGGCGCTGTGGGTGTGTGTTGAGCATAGAACATCACAAACAAGGTGTTTTTGAATGGTTAATGTCTTGGAAGGGCAGATTTCCATCTTGTCCAACTTGTAATAGACTCGCTGGGCCAGACACCACACATTTCAACCCCCATGCATATTTTTCCTGCAAAGAATTATGAAGAATCTTTGGGAGCTGCCTCATGTTGTCCAGGAAGAGACAAGGAGGACGGATCTTGCTACTTGGCATGCGAAGAAGGCAGTAAGGAAGGTTTATCATCGACACTGCCCACATCACTCCACTTCATGATTCATTAGTGGGGGGAAAATTTTATTTTCTTAAAAGGGGAGAGGCTCTTGTGTGAAAGGCGTCAAAGTGCACAGCTGCTTCCAAATTTCTCTCTACTGTCGGCACCATGAACAAAGACTGGGAAATTCCTTTAGGACAGCCCATGAGGCATGAGAAAACATTAGATCAGTTCCCTAAACTGATTTAAAGACAAAGTTTATGACAATGGGTAATTACATTTATACTGCTACACAGTGAAATTAATTTGGGGGAAATTTTTCCCTCTTAGTTTTGTGTTGTCTTCCCATTGATCCAATATAGAAAGCTTGTGGCAGTGTTTTTTCATGGGAGTGTCATAAAAAGCATGATAAGAGGACTTAACAGGTCTATGAAACTGACGTATGTTAGTTTAAAGCATAAATATTACACTTGGGAAAAGGAAAAACGGCACCAGTAGTTGAACTATTCACAGCTTTTGTTAACATTTTGGTATGTAAGCCCCCAGCAAATTATTTAAAATAGGCCTGTGATACATTTGCATGTAGTTTGCTGCCTCTTATGCTTTTATGAAATCCCAAAGTATTCAACTTAAGCGCTCATTAAATGTTTGTGCACCTGATTTATTTAAAAATTTACTTTAAAGCCCTCTGAATTCTAAAATTCCTTTTTTCATTGGACAGACAACTGAAAGAATTCCAGGCAAATGAATCTTTTTTTTTGAAAGGGCAAAAGATCCAGGAGACCTGCATTCTCCACCCAGCTGTGCCATCACAAGCTGTATCACACTGTGCGAACCACTTCAAATCTTTGGCTTTTGGTTTCTTCATCTGTACAACGAAGTGGTTGGACCAGTTGATCTCATTCTTCGAATGGTGAATTCCTGGAGGTGGAATTGGTTTCCATGGTGAATTTAACATAAGAGCTGCAGATGAATGCAGTTGTCAAGCAATTTTAAAAGTAAGTTTTGGTCATTATTGCAGGAGTTTTATTAAAAAAGGCTGTAAACAGTTACAAGTCAAACTGTTCAAAGTTGATGATCTCCTGCATAAACGGATTTAAAAGCTTTATAAAGTCCAATACATAGGCATATCATTTCCAATTGGTTATATATAATGCTTGTAGTTGTTTTTACAAAAGTCTGTAATCAGATTTGAGAATGTACCTTCTATTTATTAAAAAAAAAATTGTTTACTAGCATAGAGCTTTCTGCACACACCATACACATGCGTGCGCGCGCACACACACACACACACACACACACACACACACAAATTCATTACATTTTCAAGCTTCCTCTCCAGTAAGAATCTTCTGATACTGAACATGAACAACATTATAGCTAAAATTTTCTGCACATTCCTTAATTTCAGGGCTTCTACAGTTTATTCCGTGTATGAATTCTCTGGTGTTTAGTTAGCGCTGAGCTTCTACTGAAGTTTTTCCCACATTCCTTACAAGCATAAGGTTTTTCTCCAGTATGAATTCTCTGATGATCATGCAGATTGGTTTTTTTCCGAAAGGCTCGCCCACATTCATTACATTCATAGGGTTTTTCTCCAGTATGAGTTCTCTCATGCTGAATGAGGGATGAACTTTGACTAAAGGCTTTCCCACAGTCAATACATTCATAGGGTTTCTCTCCAGTGTGGGTCCTCTCATGTTGAGTAAGTGATGAGCGTCGACTGAAGGCTTCTCCACATTCATTACATTCATAGGGTTTTTCTCCAGTATGAATTCTGTGATGTTCTATGAAGCTTGTACTCCTTTTGAAAGCTTTTCCACATACATTACACTGATAGGGTTTCTCTCCAGCATGAGAAATAGGTTGTTGATTAAAGTTCTGGTCACATTCATAGGGGTTCTGTCCAGTATGGATCCTCTGATGATCAGTAAAGTCAGTGATGTGACTGAAATCTTCCCCACAGTCATTACAATGATAGGATTTCACTTCACTGACAGTACTTTCATCTTGAGTTAGAGATGAGCTGTGCTTGAAATCTACACTGTAGTTATTGCTTTGGTAAGGTTTGCCTCTCTTATGAATCCTCATATGTTTATAAAGGGATGGGCTCTGACCAAAAGCCCTCCCACATATGCTACATTCAAAAGGTTTCTCTCCTGTGTGAGTCCTTTCATGCTGCACAAGGGAAGAACATCTGCTAAAGGCTTTCCCACACTCCTTACACTGGAAGGGTTTCTCTCCACTATGTGTGACCTCATGTTGGGTGAGGGATGTGCCATGCCTAAAAGATCTCCCACATAAATTGCATCGATAGGGTTTCTCTCCAGTGTGAATTCTCTGGTGCTGAACAAGGGAGGAGCTGCGCTGGAAGGCTTTCCCACAGAGACTACACTGGTAAGGTTTCTCTCCCGTGTGAGCATTCTCATGCTGGCCAAGGGATGAGCTATGCCTGAAGGCCTTCCCGCACACATTACATTCGAAGGGCTTCTCCCCAGTGTGAATTCTCTGATGCTCAGTAAGTTGTGTCTTCCAGAGGAAGGTTTTCCCACAGTCAGTACATTCATGGTGTTTCTTTCCAGGATAAATCCCCTGATCTGTACCATTGGGGCAAGCTCCCTCCGCTTTATGAGTTTTCTCGTGTTTGGTAAGTGATGATCTATGAATAAAGGCTTTTCTACATTTATCACATTTGTAAGGTTTCTTTTTTGCAAGGATATTACTCTGATTAATTATATCTGAATTCTGTCCCAAATTGCTTCCAAGTGTATCACATTCACTAGGCCGTGAAGGAACATTCAGCTGTGTAACCAGAACTGTGTTCAATCTGGGGTTTTCACCAAACTTATTTTGCTGAAAAGTTTCCTCTGGTGTGATTACTTTCTTCTGGGTGGATGCATCTGGCCCCAGATACCTTTTCCAGTTTTCCTGGTGCCTCTCTAACTGGCTACTAACATCCCAAGCGTTTTCAAATGTGGCATGTGAAAGGCCATCTGCACTACGGGATCCTTCGGATATGCTCTGCTGCAGATGTGAAGATTTGGCTTCAGGCCTGGTCTTCCAGTCTGAAAGAAATCCAATGTGCAAAAGTCCCCTATTCCCTTCTATTGAAACAAACTGCTCCAGTAGGAATGGGGAAAGGAAAGAGATATAAACTACTCATGATTCTGTTTTGAAATTAATCCAGGAGCTGGGAGAGAAGACCCACAATGAAGGAAAGGGAAGGGTACAGAGAGGTGCAGGTACAGTGCAGGTTGCAGAGCCCGAGTGTATGGCAAGTCTAGAATGAGGATGCTCACCTGGAAGGGCTGGTCAGGAAGCAAGGGAATAAGTGAGGAGGTTGGGCACAGATACAACTGGAGAAAAATCATGGTCTGTCTTGCAAGATCCTATCTGCTCTCCATGCTTCCTGTCCATTTTACAAATCATCCCCAAATCTGTCTTCCTAATACAGCCATTTCACAATTTCTTTAAAGTTACCTCTGAGGCTCCAAATCTTCAAATCCTGCAGAGAAAATCTGTAGCCACTGATGTAACTGAAATTACTATTTGACATACTTGGAGATCAATGGCTGTACTTCACAAGCTGACATAAAGTAATTTATCAGGAGGCAAATTGTCCTTGCCTTTACAGTCAGGTCTGTGGTTTTAGTCTTTCTTTGAGTTCTACACTATTCAGCTCTCTTAACCAAAAAGGATTCTACTCTGCCTAATAAATTGATTTCTAAATTCCCATTTAACCTCAGAATACTAATAGCACAGACTTAATTAGCTTCTAGGTTCTAAGAACAGTAACTTTTAAAAACTAAGGGAAAAAAGGTCCTGAAGTGATGGAAATGTTCCATACTGAAATGAATTTGGATTAGATGGGTGAATGCGTTTGTCAAAGTCAACTGGATGGTACTTAAAAGAGTTGTGTATCTTACTGTACTTACATTTTTCTTTAAAAAAAATAAAAAATACTGAACTCTAGTTAATGATACATATGAAGTATGTAGAGGTGAAATGTACTCGTGTCAGCAACTTAACTGGAAATGCATCAAAAAGGCCGAATGATAGATGAAGAGTATGTGATAAAGCAAATATAATAAAATGGTAACAACTACAGAATCTTGGTAGTAGGTATACAATGTTCACTGTATTAATTTTTTCAACTTTCCATATGTTTGAAAATATTCATAGTAAAACGTTAGGAGGGAAAAAAAATCTACAACCAAGGGATCCTAAACCCCAAAAATTCCTCACCCTGGAATAAGATTCAATTCTAATTTCCCCAGGACAGAAAATGCTTTTAATTTCTTTTAGAATACTTCTCAGAGGGACATTCAAGAAATGCTTGTTGATATGAATGAATGAGAAAGTTCTCTCCCCAACCATATTCCAAAACAATTAAGTAATTCCTGACTGCCTTCTATGTGCTCTGCAACATAGACAAAACACATAGACATATAACAGACTCTTTCTCCAAGAGCTTGAAATCTTAGAAACAAGACTCAATCATCTGAAAAAAAGGGAAAACCATCAAATGGTATATTTTTAAATCTGAGTTTGTTTGGTAAAGATGATATAAATGGTACTTGTGATCAGGGAAGGAAAAAATAAATATATTAGTATATATTACGTTTATGGATAGACACCTTGAACTTAAGGAATTGATAGCTTTGGATAGGTAGAAAGTATCACCCAGTGAGGGAAAGTGTACACTACTTACAGAAAACATTAAAAAGTTCAACTCAAGTGGAGCTTGTTTTAGTGAGAACAAAATGAGAATACTGGAAGGTATGATAGGTGACCTTTAAATTGAGTGGAAGTTTCTATTTCCTATAATGAGGCATAGGCAGTGACAGCAAAAGCTTGTCAGAGGAGAGCGGTTTATGAAGACAAAATGTCAAAATCCAATATGGTCCACCAAGCGATGAACAGAGAAACAAAATGTGGTAGGTCCATACAATGGCTTATTATTCAGCAATTCAAAGGAAGGAGGTACTAAAACATGCTACAACATGAATGAACTGTGAGACAGTTTCACACTAAGTGAAAGCCGTCACAAAAGACTACATACATATTATACGATTCCATTTACATAAAATATCCAGAAATGGTAATCCATTGAGAAAAAGATAAACGGGTACAGGGGTAGTGAGGATGGGAATGGAGAGTAATTGCTAGTGGGTACAGGGTTTCTTTTTAGGTGCTGAAAATGTTCTGTAGTTAGATAATGGTGATGGCTGGAGATCTCAGTAAGTACCTGAAAAACCATTACACTGTAAACTTCAAAAAGGTGAACTTCATGGTATGTCAATTATATTTCAAAAAAGCTAAGATTTAAAAAATCCAATATAGGTTACAAAAGAAAACACAGGGTGAGCAATTTCAACTGGGTAATCTAGTAATCTCCACTTGGGGCCTGGTTTAGGAGGAAAATAACCTGAATTGCAAGAAAACGACTATAGGGACTGGGGTGTTTGGCCTGAAGGATTAGAAATCCAATGGTTTCTAATGGACAAAGTAGCAAAATGTGCTGGCTAGAGATGAGATGATTTAGACTTTAGGTATGTAATTGCATGGGACTTCTACATGGTGAGAGGTCCTGAAAGAAGGGGAAAAAGTGACCAGGATGATTTCTGAGTCCACAGTATAGATTCAAGAGCTGTAACTACCAGAAGCCAGGTGCCCTTTAAGGATGGTAACAGAGAAAGAAAGAGGAAGAAGATGGAGAGCACACTCCTTAAGGCAGATTTGTTTAGGGGGGAAAACCAAGAAAAGTCAAAGTCTTAAAGCCAAGAAATACTTAGCAAGCCAGGATACCAGGAGAGGATAATCCAGGAACCATGGCGAGAGGCAATGAAGCAAACTGGCACAAAGGCAGGATGGAAAGAAGATGGTACTACTCCCCAGGCAGGTGGCATAGAAGTGCAGTCAGGGAGAGAGGTTTCAAGGAGGTTATGAAAAGGCAGAGAATCAAGGCTGTACGTATCTCCTACAAGTCTGGGGCCACTGACAGTGAAAGCAGCAAGACGAAAGAAGACGACAGGGGAGTTCAATTAATGTCTGAATGAATAAGAAAAGGGACTGCTAATAATGATGAGAGACTGAGGACACCAGAGGAGAAAATAATCCAGCAAGAGGGTCACAGTATGGGGAGAAATGTGTAGGACAGAGACACGTTTTCCTCTAAGGCCTGCCAGCAGCAGGAACACCCTACTGGAGAAGGGAGACAGGCAGAAGTGTCATCCAAGAGACGGCTCAGTGTTCTCCAGGTACAGGAGCTCCCAAAGTACTAATGTGAAGGTGCTCCCCACACCCCTCAGCTGTGCCACTGTCTGCATTGATTCCTGCATGCCTGACCCCCCACCCCCACCCCCCCACCATTTACCTGGACAGAAAGGTCTTTGGATTTCTCCCTCTGATATCCATGGCTCTTCTCCTTGTTCCAATTTGAAGATCACCTCTGGCTTGGAAACTTGATATCCTGCTCATGGGTAAATACACAAGATTTGGTTGTTTGTGCAAGCGGACAAAGACCCCCTCCTATAAGTCAGTACTAGTCCTTGATCTTCAGGAAGTCTGAAGGAAAAAAGAGGTGCAACTTGAGGAGTCATGCAATCAAATGACCTATTTCCAGTTCCGCAAAAGAAAGAACTTCACTTAAAGAACAGGCTCAGAAAACTGTAAAGCTGAGTCCCAAAGAAGAGAACAGGCTCTAAGTGTGAACACCCTCCTCATGGCCACCTGATCTACGAGCCCCACAACCTCAGCAACTGAGAAATGAAAGACCTGCCAGTAGGCAAGATCCTGAATCGGCCCTTACCAAGAGAAACCAGGTGGCTATAGTTCTCCAGCATCACATCCCTGTACAAGCGCCTCTGAGCAGGGTCCACGTGGTGCCATTCTTCCTGGGTGAAGTCCACAGCCACATCTTTGAATGTCACAGACTCCTGTAGGATCACATTCCTGTTCAACTAGGAATCAACACCAAAAATGTTCCCATAGCACTACTGGGAACATACTGTATTGTATGGTCATCAGGAACAGTGATCACACATTTGATATCCTGAGGAGGCAATATTGGGTTAAACATACTAGTTGCTCATACAATTTGGATCCAGTATGGCAGGCAGCAAAGTTATGAGAGCCAGCAACACGTCCTGTAATCCCATATCCCTATTAGCAGTCCTGTTTTCCCGTAAAGCCAAGCAAGCCCTGTCATACAATCATCAATTCCTCACTGCTCATGCACTCCCTTTGTCAGAAAATCCAAATACAATGGGGAGTAAAAACGACAGCCCTCCTTCACCCCCATCACCAATCCCACCACGCTCCTTAGAAATAACGACTGTTAACATTTTAGTATATACACATAAGAGTCCCTTTCTCCATGTTTCACTCACACATACACACATTCTTGTTTTGTGAAACACCTTACATATTGTTCTACAGCTTGCCTTTTGCATTTAACTACATATCTTAGAGATCTTCTCAGAGTAGTACATATCATTTCACCTTATCCCTTTGAATTGCTTCATAGTGCTCCACACACAAGTACAACATATTCGCTGACTACATCCAACAGCACTCCATGCTACTAGGGTAAGATTCAGACCTCCCCACCACTTACTGAGCTCTAGCCAGGCTCACCTTGCTGATCCCTGAATACATCCTATCCTGGGCCTCTATGCTGGTTTCTCCCTCTTCCCCTGGGCTCTCCACTTGTTTGACAACTAGTTACTAGTTATTCGGTCTTATCTTGAGCACAGTCCCCTCAGAAAAGCTGCCTTTTCTGCACCTCCCTCTAATTTACGCTCCATCACATTACCACATTAATCTTCCGCCAAGCACAGCTATCTCTCACGGCCAAATTCCTACCCCCTGAACTCAGGAACCAGACAGATTCAGGTAAAAAGTACTTGTATTTCTAACAATAATATGTGTGATTCACTTACTTGTTTGCTTCTGTCTCCCCCACCATGAGCTCCATAAGAACAGGGACTTGATCTATCTTGATCAGTTATATGCCCCACATAGAGTGCACGCTTAAAAAATGTTTGCTGAATGAATAAATGGACCAGTTCCTGTTAGTAGACATTTGAATTATTTTCAGTATTTTGCTACTACAAACATCACTACAATAACTCCTTTGTGTAAATATAGTAGTAAGAATTGGAATTTCGGGGTCAAAGGTCTTTTCCTGCTTCTTCCCCTATCCAATCACTTCTTCCTTACTACCCCACTGGACCTAGGCTGGCTGAGATCCCCCATGACCCCCAACCAGTTCTGACACTCAGGGACTGATTATAGTCTTATCTTACCAGGCCTTGTTAAACCACGTCACCATGCCCTATCTAAATATTTCCTCTGGTCCTCCTTTGGCCTCAAAAAAGTCTATTGTTAAATATGGTAAAGACAATTAGTGTGAAAAGACATTAAAAGCAGAGCTGAGTGGGGCGCCTGGGTGGCTTAGTCGGTTAAGCGTCCGACTTTCGCTTAGGTCATGATCTCGCGGTTCGTGGGTTCGAGCCCCGCGTCGGGCTCTGTGCTGACTGCCAGCTCAGAGCCTGGAGCCTGTTTCAGTCTGTGACTCCCTCTCTCTCTGACCCTCCCCTGCTCACGCTGTCTCTCTCTCTCCTAGAAATAAATAAAAATATTTTAAAAAAAAAAAAAAGCAGAGCTGAGTTGGGGCCTGGGTGGCTTAGTCGGTTAAGCGTCCGACTTTCGCTTGGGTCATGATCTCGCGGTTTGTTTCGAGCCCCGTCGGGCTCTGTGCTGACTGCCAGCTCAGAGCCTGGAGACTGTTTCGGAGTCTGTGATTCCCTTTCTCTCTGACCTCCCTGCTCACGCTGTCTCTCTCTCTCCAAAAATAAATAAAACATTAAAAAAATTAAAAAAAAAAAAAAAGCAGAGCTGAGTTCATTACAGCAGTGAAGGAAGTTTCGGCCTTATTCTGTGTCCTCCCATGTGCTTGGCTACAGCTGAACTGGAGTTCTTTCAATTTCCTGGAGGGTATCATTCTCTCCCCACCTATCTTTCCCTTGCTAATTCTGTTTCACATTTCAGGTGCTGGTTAACAGATCTTCAGTCTTCCGATTCCCTACTGGAGGGCCAATACTCATATTATATGCGTTAAGCATTTTGTACATCCATAATTATTCAAATAAACCTAATAATCCATTGGGGTGCCTGGGTGGCTTAGTCGGTTAAGCGTCCGACTTTCGCTTAGGTCATGATCTCGCGGTTCGTGGGTTCGAGCCCCGCGTCGGGCTCTGTGCTGACTGCCAGCTCAGAGCCTGGAGCCTGTTTCAGAGTCTGTGTCTCCCTCTCTCTCTGACCCTCCCCTGCTCACGCTGTCTCTCTCTCCTAGAAATAAATAAAAGTATTAAAAAAAAAAAAACCTAATAATCCATTTAATACTTGTTTTCCTAGTTAGATCATGAGCATTATAAGGGCAGAGACTCTTTTTTTTTTAACTTGAAAACACCAGTGTCCAGCAAGTGCCTGATTCAGACTAAACACTGGTTTCCTGACAGAGATTTGAATTTTAGAGAAGACAGAAGTGGCCCCTTCTACTGAGGGAGGAAGATGACCACATCCACACATACCACTGGCCTGCCTGTATTGTATTCTTGCTCAACACTGCAGCTGGGTCCGCAGGAACAAGGATGTGCTTAAACGTGGGAGACTTTTCTGAGATTAGGGATCTGAATGGGCCAGGTAAGATGACACTCGATATTTACTAGGTGCCTGGCTTTACCAGATGCACTGTGGCAGAAAAAAAATGCAAATGAAAAACACTGCAGTCATTGAATACATTCCATTTTATTTTAAAATGTGCAATTTATTAGAGCACAATATGAGACGATATATAGTGAGGTACCACAGGCATTCAGACCAGGAAAACCTGGGAAAGGCAGGCTATGTACTGGGCCTGACGAGGTGTAAGTACCATTTGGATGGGAGAAGGAAGTGGGAATCCAATCCACGGATAGCCACACTTGAAAGGAAATGCTGGGCTTGGGATGGGCATGGCCAGCAAGGAAAAAGGGGGTGGATCAAAGCAAGGCAACTTAATTTTAAGTTAGGTTGTGAGAAGTTAACACCTTCTCCCCACTGTCTACTCTGTCCTGTAAACATACAGCCCACTCTGGTTAAGTGACAGATGGTTATCGGCCAACCTAGATTCCTCTGCTTAACTGTTCCCCCTTATTTATTTACAATTAATTAATTAATCGCTACACCCAATGTGGGGCTCAAACTCATGACCCCAAAATCAAGAATGACATGCTCTCGTGACTGAGCCAGCCAGGCATCCCCAGGTCCCTCCCTTCCCCTCTTCCTTTTCTTCTTTTTTTTTTTTAATTTTTAAATGTTTTATTTGTTTTTGAGAGAGAAAGAGACAGCATGAGCAGGGGATGGTCAGAGAGAAAGGGAGACACAGAATCTGAAACAGGCTCCAGGCTCTGAACTGGCCATCAGCACAGAGCCTGACACGGGACTCGAGTCCACAAACCATGAGATCATGACCTGAGCCAAAAGTCGGACGCTCAACCAACTGAGCCACACAGGTGCCCCTCTTCTTTCTTTATTTATTTTGAGAGAGAGAGAGAGAGCGAGCACATATGAACAAGTAGGGGAGGGGCAGAGCGCGAGGGAGAGACAGTATCCCGAGCAGGCTCCCTGGCATCAAGGCAGAGCCCAATGTGAGGCTTGAACTCACAAACCATGGGATCATGACCTGACTGGAGATGAAGAGTCAGAGGCTTAACAGGTGCTCCCCACCCCCTATTTAATACGCGGCCTCCTGATTTTTTTCTGCTTCCCCAAATAGACTACACTAATGGCAAAGAATGTGCTGACCAGTAAACAAATGTCTAGATCAAGTCCAACAAATGTCATTTCTTGCCACGATGAAACAATTGACTTCTGTTCTACTCTTCCTACCCATTGTCAGAGTCAGTTTTCTCAAACACAAACCTTTGATCAAATTACAAACCAGGCAGCCACCACCTCTTACCTGGACCAGACTACATCCTCCTAACTTGTCTCTCTCGTTTTGAACTCATGCCCTGCTCCAAAGTCTGTTTTCCATACACCAACCAGAGTCATCTTGTTAAAAACTGTTGGATCAATGGGGTGCCTGGGTGGCTTAGTCGGTTAAGCGTCCGACTTTCGCTTAGGTCATGATCTCGCGGGTTCGTGGGTTCGAGCCCCGCGTCGGGCTCTGTGCTGACTGCCAGCTCGGAGCCTGGAGCCTGTTTCAGTCTGTGACTCCCTCTCTCTCTGACCCTCCCCCACTCACACTCTGTCTCTCTCTTTCAAAAATAAATAAACATTAAAAAAAAAAAAAAACTGTTGGATCTAGTCACTCCTGTGCATAAAAATCCCCAACAGGATCTCAATTAATTCCAAGTAAAACCCAAAGTCTTTACAGTGGACCACAGGGCCCCTATAGTCTGGCCCTTCACTATCTCCCCGACTTCATCTTGAACATCATCCCACACCCCTACTCTCCCCCCTTCATTCGCCCTGCCCTCCTTCAGATTCCCAGAACACACGAAGGATGTTTCTGCTAGGGACCCTCTGCTCTGACTGCTCCCTTGACCTGGAAGCCTCTTCCCACAGGTATGCGTGGCTCCCCACTCACTGGCGTCAGCTGCTGTTCAAATGTCACCTCATGAGAGCAACCTTCCCTGACTGCTCTGTATAAACGAGCATCCCACCCGCCACTGTCACTCTGGCTTCTTCTCTTTCTCACAGTCCTTACCACCTGACATACATTTTACATTTGTTCACAGTCCGTACAGCACAACTGCAGACCAGAGGAGAGCAGGATACTATTTACTTTCTTTATGTCTAACTCCACTGCCTAGAACAGGCTTGGCACATAGTGGGTGTGCTATAAATATTTAATAAACGCTTTTCTTGAGGGGTGCCTGGGTGGCTTGGTTGACTGAGCATCCGACTTTCACTTAGGTCATGTACTCGCGGTTCGTGGGTTCGAGCCCCGTGTCGGGCTCTGTGCTGACTGCCAGCTCAGAGCCTGGAGCCTGTTCCAGTCTGTGACTCCCTCTCTCTCTGACCCTCCCCTGCTCACGCTGTCTCTCTCTCTCCTAGAAATAAAACATTTAAAAAAATAATAATAAACGCTTTTCTTGAAATCAAAAATTAGATTCCTTTGTGTGACCTTCAGAGTCCTTCCTAACCTGGTCCCCACCTTACTGCCACAGCCTCCGCTCTGGCCTCTCCGTCCAGCAGATGCCATAATCCAGCCTGCAGAAGAGGCACAGCTCCTGAAACTCCACGCTCTCTTCTGCCTCTGCAAAAATGTTTGGCCTTCCCTCCTCTGCTTAGCTAATGTTTATTCTCTCACCAAGGCTCAGTAAACCTCTCTCCTCTGGTGCTCCACTCCCACCCCCAGGTCTGGGTCAAGTGCCCTCACACTCCCCACGAGGAGGGCCGCTCTCCAGCACACTCATAGGACACTATGTTATAGTATCTGTTACTATTCTTCACTGTGCTTCTAAAGGGTCAAGACCTTTGAATCTGGAGACCAGAACTAGTTTGGTACATAAGACAATTGAGAGTTCGCAAAATTAAACAGGTAAAAATGTACTGAGACCCTGGTGTGAGTGAGCCACTCTGGGCCAGATCGACTCTACAGCCTTTACCCTTCCTCCAGATATAACTGGACCTCATTAGCAACCCCTTTTAAAAATTAACAAGGTTGGGGCGCCTGGGTGGCTTAGTCGGTTGAGCGTCTGACTTTCGCTTAGGTCATGATCTCGCAGTTCTTGGGTTCAGGCCCCGCGTCGGGCTCTGTGCTGACTGCCAGCTCAGAGCCTGGAGCCTGTTTCAGTCTGTGACTCCCTCTCTCTCTGACCCTCCCCTGCTCACGCTGTCTCTCTCTCTCTCTCCTAGAAATAAATAAAACATTAAAAAAAAAAATTAAAAATTAACAAGGTTATCATGAAGTATCAAGTACTTCATCTTCCTCATGTTGATATTAATAATTAAAAAAAAAAAGGTCCAAAGAACTAGGAACAGCATACACTAACTTGAGAAGATTCAATTTCCTGGGCCTGTTAAAAGCAGCACCCTAATAATATATAATATCCCTTGGGTAAATCACAGACCTCCTGGTCCCATCTTCTTATCTGTAACATGGGTTCCCTGAACTGAAGACACAGGAGTTTTAAGAGCAGGAGGGTGAAAGGTCACGTCCAGCTGTACACTGAAAACCTGGACCTCATCCTTGATTCTTCATCTTTCCTTTACGCCCTGGAATTCCCAAGAGCCTCAAAAATATCTCCTACATACAGTCCTTCCCCGTCATTTATCAAATCCTGCTCAAATCCTCCCCTGCCAATGATGCCAGTAAGCCAGGCAGAAACTTTCTAGATCTATGCTAATATGGCAGCCACCGGAAATGTGTGCACTACTGACACTCGCAATGTGTCAAATTCAAATTGGGATGTATGGCAAGTGTAAAATACACATCGGATTTCAAAGACTTAGCACCAAAGTAAAGAAATAAAACGCCTCATTAATAATTTTAAAATGTTGATTCATATAGAAATATTTCCGTTATATTGGGTTAAATAATATGTATCACTAAAGTTAATTTCACCTATTTCTTTCTACCTTGTGGCTACTAGAAAGTTTTAAATTAAATATGTAGTTTGTATTTCTTTTGGACAGTGTTGTTCTAGACTGTCCTAGATCTCCACCTCAGCCACTGTCCTTTTGAATCACCTTTCTCTCTTAGGGGAAGACGGTGGATACGAGGATCTTAGGCTTGCCTTGTCCTGTGGATATACCCAGATAACATCCACATCAGTGTAAGTAACCCAGAAAATTACCCGAAGACTGGCAGAATAGACTCTCCAGATCGAAATGTAGAGAAGAATAGGAAGGGCAAAGACTGGTGAGGGGCCAAATCGATCTGTGAGACAGTATACAGGACGGAGGGACAATGTGGACAAGGACAGAGAGGGGCAGATCTCCACCTGAGGCACCCTGACTGCCACTGGGAAGATGAATCCCTATAACATTTGGCTTTAAAAACCAGAAGGGCCTAACTTTGAGAGTTCTTACAATAAGTGGTTGCTTAGCACACAGAACTAAAAATCAGTGGGTTCAGCTCTGGAAGAGCCAGGCAGAGCGACAGGAAACAGAGTTCATGCCCTAAAAAGAGCACAACAAACAGTCCCATTGAGATACACCATAGAGGCAGCAGCTTGGAAAACACCTGGGGCACCGGGACAGGAGATTTATTTACTATCTCAGGGCATGTGCTGGAGGGACAGGGATCTTTGGGAGAGTTCTCCAAGAACAAAAGAGCTGGAGGACACCACTCTCCTCTCCCACTCCCCAGCCTGGATACACCCAAAGCAGCACCACAAGCCTGGCAGTGTGCAAGCAGCGTTGACAGGAGCCAGCACCCGCTCCAAAGTGAATCATGCCACGGAGAGAGAGGAAAATAATCATACGCACCAGTCCCAACCATGGCCCCAGCAGTGGGCTGAGGGCTGACAATGGGTCTGATTGCAGGCCCTGCCCATCAACAAAAGCTTCTCAGGGAACGCACCACAACACAAGGAGAGCGCCCTGCAGTTCGGTGTCACCGAGGCTCTGGCAAATGCCTGGTGTGACTTAACTCAAGCTCAAGGCAGCACTAGACTGTCCTGCTAACAACAGAGGAACTAAACTCTTCCCACAACAGGCAAAGAAAGCCATTGCAGACAACTGGGCTGAAGGTGAACATGGCTTAGCCACAACAGTGGGGCACATTCAACACACATAGAAGACACCCCTGAAGTGCCAGGTTCTGCTGAACAAGGGATATGCACTGCAGGGAACTAAAGAACCTCTTCTTCATAAGGCCACTACTTTCAAGAGTAGAAGACAGGTGCCTGGTGGCTTAGTCAGTTAAGCGAGTTAAGCATCCAACTTCAGCTCAGGTCACATGATCTCACAGTTCTTGAGTTTGAGCCCCACATCAGGCTCTGTGCTGACGGCTCAGAGCTTGCAGCCTATTTCACATTCTGTGTGTCCCTCTCTTTGCCCTTCCTCCGCTTGTACTCATTCTCTCTCACACACAAAAATAAATAATTTAAAAATTAAAAATAGAAAAATAGAAAATAAATAAAAGAGTAGAAGACCTAGCTGATTTTCCTAACACTGAAACAGTCACAGAATTAGCCAAAATGAGGAGACAGAGAAATATGTCCCATATGAAAGAACAGGACAAAATCACAGCAAGAGATGTGAATGAAACAAAGATAAGGAATATGCCTGACAGAGAATTTAAAATAATAGTCATAAAGGTACTCAATGGACTTGAGAAAACAGTGGAGAACCTCAATTAGATCCTTAACAAAGAGAAACCATAAAAAAGAACCAAGCAGAGATGATGAACTCAAATAGCAGAAATTAAAAATATACTAGATAGAATAAAGAGCAGAACAGTGAAAGCAGAAGAATGGATCAGCAACCTGGAGAACAGAGTTATGAAATGCAATCAAGCTTAACAGGAACAAGAAAAAAAATAGTAATAAGTGAAAACAACCTTAGGGAACTCAGCAACACCATCAACCATAATAACATTCACATTACAGAAATCCCAGAAGGAGAAGTGAGAAAAAAGAGCATAAAATTTTTTTGAAAAAATAACAACCCAAAACTTCCCGAATATTTCCCAAATCTGGGAAAGGGCAACAGAAATCCAGATCCAGGAGGCACAGAGAGACCCCAACAAAATCAACTCAAAGAGGTCCACAACAAGACACAAAGTAATTAAAATGGCAGGGGTGGCAGGTGGCTCAGTCAGTTAAGCATATGACTCTTGATTTCAGCTCAGGTCATGATCTCAGTTTTTGAGTTTGAGCCCAGCATCAGGCTCTGCACTGTACACTTAGGATTCTTTCCCTCCTCCCCTCCTTTTGTGTGCACATTGCACTCTCAAAATAAATAAATAAACTTTAATAAATAAGTAAAATGGCAAAAAGTAATGAGGAGGAGAGAATTTTTTTTTAATAAGATGTATATTGTCTTTTTTAATGTTTTATTTCTGAGAGAGAGAGAGAGAGAGAGAGAGAGAGAGCATGAGCAGGGGAGGGTCAGAGAGAGAGAGAGAGGGAGACACAGAATCTGAAACATGCTCCAAGCTCTGAGCTAGCTGTCAGCACAAAGCCTGATGTGGGGCTCAAACCCAGGAACCATGAGATCATGACCTGAGCCGAAGTCAGACGCTTAACTGACTGAGCCACCCAGGTGCCCCGAAGAGAGAATTTTAAGAGCAGCACAAGAAAAGATAACAGTTACATACAAGAGAAACCCCATAAGGCTTTCAGCTGATTTTTCAGCAGAATCTTTCCAAGCCAGAAGGGATTGGCATGATATATTCAAAGTGCTAAAAGAAAAAAACCCTGCAGCCTAGAAAACTCTATCCAGCAAGCTTATCATTCAGAATAGAAGGAGAGGTAAAGGGTTTCCCAGAGAAACAAAAGTTAAAGGAATTCATGACCAGCCCTACGACAAATGTTAAAGGGGACTCTGAGTGGAAAGGAAGGACCGTAAGTATGGATAAGAAAAGTAGGAACCCCAAAAGCAGTAAAAATTAGTATATGTCTAAAAATGAGTCAAGGGATGAGTACCTTGTTGGCTGAGTTGGTTAAGTGCCCAACTTTAGCTCAGGTCATGATCTCACAGCTCATGGGTTTGAGCCATGTTCAGCTCTGCACTGACGAACTCAGAGCCTGATGTCTGCTTTGGATTCTGTGTCTTCCTCTCTCTCTGCCCCTCTTCCACTTTGTACTCACTCTTTCTTTCTCCCTCAAAAATAAATAAACTTCAAAAAAATGAGTCAAGGGAGTAACAAAATAAAAGGATGTAAAGTATGTCACCATATACCTAAAGTGTTGAGGGCAGAGGAGTAAAGAATGGGTTCAAACTTTGGTGACTATTAACTTAATATGGAATGCTACATGCATAAGATTTTAAATACAAACTTAACGGTAATCACAAATCAAACACCAGTAATAGATATGCAAAAAATAGAAAGGAATCCAAGTATATGACTAAAGAAAGCCAGCAAACTGTGAGAGAAGAAAAGGAACAGAGAAGAACTAGAAAAACAACCATAAAACAAGGAACAAAATGGCAATAAGTACCTACCTATTGATAATTACTTTGAATTTAAATGAACTAATTGATTCAATCAAAAGATATAGGGTGACAGAATGGATAAAAATCAAGACCCATCTATATGCTCAAGAGACTCATTTCAGACCTAAAGACATGCAGATTGAAAGCAAGGAGATGGAAAAGCATTTATCATGCCAATAGATGTGCAAAGAAAGCTGAGGTAGCAATACTTATATTGGGCAAAACAGACTTAAAACAAAAACTGCAATAAGAAACAAATGAAATTATATAATCATAAAGGAGATAATCCAACAAGAAGATATAACAATTATAAATATTTATGCACCCAACGAAAGCACCCAAATACATAAAGTGGCTCAAACAAAAGTAAAGGAAGTAATCAAGAGTAATACAATAATAGGGGCGCCTGGGTGGCTTAGTCGGTTAAGCGTCCGACTTTCACTTGGGTCGTGATCTCACGGTTCGTGGGTTCGGGCCCCGCGTCGGGCTCTGTGCTGACTGCCGGCTCAGAGCCTGGAGCCTGTTTCAGTCTGTGACTCCCTCTCTCTCTGACCCTCCCCTGCTCACGCTGTCTCTTTCTCCTAGAAATAAATAAAACATTAAAAAATTAAAAAAAAAAAAGAGTAATACAATAATAGTGGGGGACTTTAGAACCCCCCTTAGATCATCTAAACAGATCACCAATGGATGATCATCTAAACGGAAAATCAGCAAGGAACCAGTGGCTTTGAATGACACATTGGACCAGATGGATGTAACTGATATATTCAGAACATTTCATCCTGGAACAACAGAATACACGTTCTTTTCGAGTGCATGTGGAACATTCTCCAGGACAGATCATATGTTAGGCCACAAAACAATTCTGAACAAATTCAAAAAGAATGAAAGCATGCCATGCATCGTTTTCAACCACAATGCTATTAAACCAGAAATCAACCACAAGAAAAAATCTGGAAGAAACCAAACATGGAGGTTAAACAACATCCTGCTAAACAATGAATCCACTGAAACCAAGAAATCAAAGAGGAAATAAAGAAATGCATGGAGACAAATGAAAATGAAAATACAATGCAATGGTCCAAAATCTTTAGGACGCAACAGAAGTGGTTCTAAGAGGGAAGTTACAGGGATACAGGCCTACATCTTTCTCTCAAATTTACCTCCTGTCATATACCCCAGACTCTTTGTCCTAATTACATCATTTTGAGTCTCCTTGCCTTTGCACATCTTATTCTGACCACCAGGTACTTACTTCCCTCAGCTCTATAGGAAAAATTCCTACTCACCTTTCTAGGACCAGTTCAGTGGTCCCATCCCTCATGAAGCTTTTCTGGAAAAGCTCCCTGCCTCACCTCCCTGCCTCCCCATTCAGCATTTGGTCCACATCTCCATTTTAGAACTGTACCTCTGTTGATGTTTTTTAAAGAAAATATGCTTTTGTCGGGGGAGGGAGGTATTTTTTATTAAGTAATCTCTATCCCTAATGTAGGGGCATGGACTCAAGACCCTAAGATCAAGACCCGCAAGTTCTACTGACTGAACCAGCCAGGTGCCCCTAGTACTGTAGCTGTTTATTCACATTTTTCCCCCTCAACATTTTCTCAAGCTCCTTTACATTTCAGTATCTCTAAAACCAAGCATGTTGGAATTGTCCAGAATCATGGGGACAACTGAGAAAACCTGCCCATGCATGGAGACCCCTGCTAAACAATTTTTTAAAACTCCTCAGGTGATTCATTATAAAAGAGCAAGAGCTAATCCAGTGAACGTTCACCACCGGCCAAGCACTAAGTTCGGGTCATTTATGTGCACCTTCTCATTAACTCTCCTCACTGGAGCCTTACTACTGCCCCAAAGGAAGCAGGTACCTTCTCCTGACAAGTTCTGAAGTGTGACCCTAGTTAATTTAAGAAGCACCGCCTGGCACAGAGTAAGTATTCCACTGCTGAGTGAACGAATACAGAGTCTGGGACATTCTTAAGGAAAACGAGGCGATTTTGAGGCTCCAAAAAAAAAAAAAAATCAAATGAATTAAATTCTCGGAAAACAAAAAGAAGGGGTAAACAGAAAAATAATGGCATTAAGAGCCAAATCCAAAAGCTGGTTCCTCTTAAATGCCAGCCAAACAGGAAACTTTGAGAAATCTAGTACATAAAAGAAACAACTGGGGCACCTAGCCAGCTCAATCAGTGGGGTGTGTGCCTCTTGATCTAAGGGTTGTTGAGTTCCAGCCCCACGTTGGATGCAGAGATTACTTTAAAATAAAATCTCAAAGCAGAAAGAAATGTAACAAAATAAATTACTTTAAAGGGGCGCCTGGGTGGCTCAGTCGGTTAAGCGTCCAACTTTGGCTCAGGTCATGATCTCACAGATCGTGGGTTCGAGCCCCACATCAGGCTCTGTGATGAACGTGTGCTCAGAGCCTGGAGCCTGCTTCAGATTCTGTGTCTCCTCTCTCTGCCTCTCCTCCCCCTCACACTCTGTCTCATTCTGTCTCTCAAAAATAAATAAATGTAAAAATAAATAAATAAATAAATAAATGGAATAAACAAACTCATAAAATATATAGCAGGTGTTAAGAAATGTGAAAAATCTTAATGAAGTGCATAATTTCTTAATTTTAAATCACCAATGTTGATGCAAAAAAGTAAAAACCTTAAATTGTTCCCTATTAAAAATCCTAGATCTAATTGTTTTATAAGTAAATTCTTTCAAAAGGTAGAAAAAGATAATAAGCAATATGAATGCTTCTATAAGCTCAGGATAAACCACCAAAACCTGTAGATCCTTCTCACTCCAAGTGCTATTTCACTTAAGAATACAGATGCAGGGGCGCCTGGGTGGCTCAATCAGTTAAGCAACTGACTTCAGGTCAGGTCATGATCTCAGTTTGTGGGTTTGAGCCCCACGTTGGGCTCTCTGTGTTTATTTATTTTTTTTTTTATTTTAAATGTTTTATTTATTTCTAGGAGAGAGAGAGAGACAGCGTGAGCAGGGAAGGGTCAGAGAGAGAGGGAGTCACAGACTGAAACAGGCTCAGGCTCTGAGCTGGCGGCAGCACAGAGCCCGACGCGGGGCTCAAACCCACGAACCACGAGATCATGACCCAAGCGAAAGTCGGACGTTAAACCGACTAAGCCACCCAGGCGCCCCAGGGCTCTCTGTGTTTAAAGCAGAGCCTATTATAAATCCTGTCTCCTTCTTCACTGCCCCTCCCCCGTTTATGCTCTGTCAAAAAGAAATAACAAAAAAAACCTTTTTTTTAAGATTTTCTTTAAAAAAAATACAGATGCAAATAATTTTTAAAACTTTTTATAGGTTTACTTTGAGAGAGAGAATATGCACGCAGGGGAGAGGCAGAGAGAAAGGGAGAGAGAGAGAATCCTGAATAGGCTCTGCACTGACAACGCGGAGCCTGACTCAGGACTCAAAGTCATGAACTGCAAGATCATGACCTGAGATGAAATCTAGAGTCTAGAAACTGAGCCACCTAGGCAATCTGCAAATAACTTTTAAAAACTGTATATTTTTTAAATTACCTACTATAACCAATAGAATTTTATCCCAGGACTATTTAATTGTAAAAATTTAGAAACAACTAAATCCTGAGAAAATGGTTAAAAAAAACTTTAGAATGCTCATGAAAATCAATATAAAACAGCCATTGAAAGTGATTTTTAGTGTTACCTGAGTAGAGTAGCTCAGTCACTTAAGTATCTGATTCTTTTTTTTTTTTTTTAATGTTTTATTTATTTCTGAGAGAGAGAAAGACAGTGTCAGCAGGGGAGGGTCAGAGAGAGAGGGAGACACAGAATCTGAAACAGGCTCCAGGCTCTGAGCTAGCTGTCAGCACAGAGCCCAATGCGGGGCTTGAATCCATGAACCGTGAGATCATGACCAGAGCTGAAGTCTGACACTTAAATGACTGAGCCACCCAGGTGCCCCTTAAATATCTGATTCTTAACTTTGGCTCAGGTCATGAGCTCAGGGTCGTGGGATGGAGCCCAGAGTCGGGGTCCACACTGAGAGGGTAGAGCCTGCTTAAGATTCTCTCTTTCTCTTCCTCTGCCCCTCTACCCTACTCGCTCTCTTTCAAATTAAAAAAAAAAAAAAAAAGTGGTTTTTAAAAAAACAAAAAGGGGGGGGCGCCTGAATGGTTCAGTCGGTTGAGCATTCAATTTCGGCTGAGGTCATGATCTCATGGATCGTGGGTTTGAGGTTCTGTGTTGACAGCTAGCTCAGAGGCTGGAGCCTACTTCAGATTCTGTATTTCTTTCTCTCTCTGACCCTTCCCTGCTCACGCTGTCTCTCTCGCTCTCAGAAATAAATTTAAAAAAACAAAAAGGAGTCATCACCTGGGTGGCTGAGTTGGTCTGACTCTTGATTTCAACTTTGGTTGCGATCTCAGGGTTGTGCTGGGCATGGAGTCTGCTTAAGATTCTCTCCCTCTCCCTCTGCTTCTCCCACCACTAGTGCACTCACACTCTCTAAAAAAAAAAAAAAAAAAAAACAACTAAATAAGTAAATAAAACAAAAGAAAACTTTAGGGGCGCCTGGGTGGCTCAGTCGGTTGAGCATCTGACTTTTGGCTTTAGCTCAGGTTATGATCCAAGGGTCATGGGATTAAGCCCTGAGTCGGGCTCCAGGTTGAGCATGGAGTCTGCTTAAAATTCTCTTTCCCTCTGCCATTCTCCCCTACTCATGTGCTTTCTCTCTCTCTCTCTCTCTGGAAAAAAAAATAAAAATTACACTAAAACCTTGGATTGCAAGTAACTTGCTATGCGAGTGTTCCACAAGATGAACAAACATTTCTAATAAATTTTAACTTGATAAACAAGTGATGTCTTCCAATAAAAGTAATACGTGATGTCGAACATCACATGATCACAACTAAGCCAATGGTTTTCTCTCGTTCTCTCTGCAGGACTGTGGGTGATTGTCAATGCAATGTCACATTTCCAGGAAATCCTCAAAAGGAAGCAAAAGCAAGTGTCACTGGATAGGTTCCCTGTAAAAGTTGCATGAACTTTCTTGTCTCCCTCACACCAGCCACAAAGGTTTTCAAAGATAAGTGCAGGGTACTTTATTTTCCTTTATAATTTTGTATTATATAACAGTATTGTAGTCATTTTTATATGAGTATTTTTGGGTCGTGGAACGAATCATCTGAGTTTCCATTATTTCTCACAAGGAAGTGCATTTTAGGGGTGCCTGGGTGGCTAAGCATCCGACTTCGGCTCAGGTCATGATCTCACAGTTTGTGGGTTCGGGCCCCGCATAGGGCTCTGTGTTGACAGCCAGCTCAGAGCCTGGAGCCTGTTTCGGATTCTGTGTCTCTGCCCCTCTCTCTGTCCCTCCTCTGCTCAAGCTGACTCTCTCTCTCTCTCAAAAATAAATAAAACAATTAAAAAAAAAAAACAAAAACAAGGAAATGCACTTTGACACACCAGTGCTTTGGATTACAAGCATGTTTCTGGAATGAATTACACTCACAAACCAAGGTTTTACTGTATATGAAATTTAAAACGTTTTCATTGAAAATGTTTAAGGGAAAAACATGCAGTAAGGAGAAAAGAAGGAAATTCATTACAACAAATACAGAGGTGCTAAAGAAGGATCACAAATGACTTTTTTCTATTAAATAGTCTATGTTAGGGCGGAGTCAAGGTGGCAAAGGAACAGAGAAACCCTAGGCTTGCCTTGTCCCTCAAACACAGCTAGATAAATACCAAATCATGGGGGAGAAGGGGCTGGGTGGTTCAGTCAATTAAGTGCCCAACCCCGGCTTTCGGCTCATGTCATGACCTCACAGTTCATGAGACTGAGACTGAGCCCCCACTGGACTCTGCTGACAGCACGGAGCCTGCTTGGGATTCTCTCTCTTTCTCTCTGCCCCTCCCCACTCCCTCTCTTCTCAAAATAAATAAATAAACTTTAGAAAAATATATCAAATCATTTTGAACACCCAAGAAATTGATCTGAGGACTGAGAGAGTAAAAAGGCACAACCAGAGCTGGAAAAAACCCACCATATCGTGGAAAGTAGGAACTGCAAAGAGTTGATTTGGGGAGGAGGAGAGCTCCAGGGGCTGTGATGGGGAGGGACCCTGATCGCAGAGAGAGGAGCAGGAGAGACAGAAAGAGACAGAGAGAAAGAGTGAAAGTACACGTGGGTAACTGCACAAGAAAAACTCTTCCCAAAACACTGCCTCAGAAAGGGAGAGGGGCTCAATACCACATGTTTGGGTGTAGAGTCTTAAGTGTCAGGTCTGCACCATCACCAGAATCTCATTTGGCAGGCATAATGGTGGTCTGACGGGAAAGGAGGGCAGACACAGAGCGGGCAGCATGCTCTGAAGACCCCCTGGGTCACAAAGGGAGAAGCAGTTATGCTGCTGCATTTGGCTACAACTGAGTGCATTTGGGAGAGGTGGCACAGTCTCTCTGGGGGCAAAAGACGTGCTGGCTGCAAGCTCAAATGGATGCCATGACAATGAAGATGGATGAACCAAAGGAATCAGTGATACAGAAGATAAAATTATGGAAAATAATGAAGCTGAAAAGAAGAGAGAAAGAAAGGCATTGGGTCAAAATGCAGATTTAGGGAACTCAGCAACTCCTTAAAGCGTAGTAACATTTGTATTATAGAAGTCCCAGGATGAAGAGAGAGAAAAAGGGGTAGGTTTATTTGAGCAAATTATAGCTGAAAACTTGCCTAACCTGAGGAAGAAAACAGACATCAAAATCCAAGAAGCAGAGAAAAACTACCATTAAATTCAACAAAAGACAGCCATCACCAAGGCATATCATAAGTCAAATTCACAAAATACATAGATAAGGAAAAATAAGGAAAGACTCCTGAAAGCAGCAAGGGGAAAAAAAAGTACTCAACACACAAGGGAAGACAGATCAGGTGTGCAGCAGATCTGTCCACAGAAACATGCTGGGCCAGAAGAGAGTGGCATGATACATTCAATGTGCTGAATGGGGAAAATATGCAGCCATGAATACTTTATCCAGTAAGAGTGTCATTCAGAATAGAAGAGAGTGGCACCTGGGTGGCTCAGTTGGTTAAGAATCCAGCTCTTGGTTTCAGCTCAGGTCATGATCTCACGGTTTTGTGAGTTCAAGCCCCGTGTCGAGCTCTGCTTTGGTAGTATAGAGCCTGATTGGGATTCTCTGTTTCCCTCTCTCTCTGCCCCTCCCCCACTCACAGGGTCTTTCTCTCAAAATAAATAAACTAAAAAAAAAAAAAAAAGAGAGAGAGAGAAAGAGAGATAAAGAGTTTCCCAAACAAAAACTAAAGGAGTTCATGACCACTAAACCAGCCCTACATAAAATATTAAAGAGGACTCTATCTGTGGGGAAAAAAGGACCAAAAGCAACAAAGGCTACAAAGGAACAGAGAAAATCACCAGAAACACCAATTTTTATAGGTAACACAAAGGCACTAAATTCATATCTATCAATAATCACTCTGAATGTAAATGGACTAAATGTTCCAATCAAAAGACACAGGGTATCAGAATGGACTGAAAAACAAGACCCCATCTATATGGTGCCTACATGAGATTCATTTCAGACCTAAAGACACCTGCAGATTGAGAGTAAAGGATGAGGCGCACCTTGGTGGCTCAGACAGTTAAGCATCCAACTTCAGCTCAGGTCATGATCTCAGGCCTCATGGGTTGGAGCCCCAAGTCGGGCTCTGTCCTGACGGTTTAGAGACTGGAGCCTGCTTTGGATTCAGGGTCTCCCTCTTTCTCTGCCCTTCTCCCACTCATGCTCTGACTCTCTCTCACCTAAATAAATAAACATTAAAAAAAAAAAGTAAAAGATGATGTAAAGGTAGATAAGGATGGAGAACCATCTATCATTCTAATGGAAGTCAAAAGAAAGCCATACTTATACCAGAAAAAATTGATTTTAAAACAAAGACTGTAATAAGAGATGAAGAAGGGTATTACATCATAATTAAGAAGACCTAACAAATGTATATATTTATTCCCCCAACTTGGAAGCACCCAAATATATAAATGACACACTGAACTAGATGGGACTTAACAGGTATATTCATAACATTTCATCCTAAAGCAAAACACACATTCTTTTCAAGTGCACACAGAACATTCTCCAAAGTAGACCACATACTGGGTCACAAAACAGCCCTCAACAAGTATAAAAAGATTGAGATCATACCATAAATATTTTCAGACCACAATACTATGAAACTTGAAGTCAACCACAAGAAAAAATTTGGAAAGACTACAAATACATGGAGGTTAAAAACATCCTGTTAAAGAATGAGTGGGTTAACCAGGAAATTAAAGAAGTAAAAAAGTACATAGAAGCAAATAAAAATGAAACCACAACAGTCCAAAACCAATGGGATGCAGGAAAGGTATTCCTCAGAGAGAAATATATTGCAACAATACAGGAATCAAGAAAAATCTCAAATACACAATTTAACTTTACACTTAAAGGTGCTAGAAACAGAACAGCAAATAAAGACTAAAGCCAGCAGAAGGGAAATAATAAATATTAGAGCAGAAATAAATGATAAAGAAACAAACAGAAGAGATCAATGAAACTAAGAGCTGGTTCCTTGAAAGAATTAATAAAATTGATAAATGTGGGGCACCTGGGTGGCTGAGTGTCAATTAAGTATCTGACTCCTGATTTTCTCAGGTCATGATTTCAGGGTTGTAAGATTAAACCCCATGTAGGACTCCCAGCTGGGTGCGAAGCCTACTTAAGATTCTCTCTCTCTTTTCCCTCTGCCTCTTCCCCCACTCATGTGACTACTCCTCTCTCTTCTCTCTCTCTCCAAAAAAAAAAAAAAAAAAAGATACCCCTCCACCCCCACCCAGTCAGACTTCTCAAAAAGGGAAAGGAGCCAATAAATAAAATCACAAATGAAAGAGTAGAGGTCACAACCAATACCACAGAAAAACAAACAATTACAAAAGAATGCTATGAAAAATTATATGCCAACAAACTGGGCAATCTGGAAGAAACAAATTCCTAGAAACATACAAACTACCAGAACTGAAAGAGAAGAAATAGATAATTTGAACAGACCCATAACCAGCAAAGAAATTTAATCACTAATCAAAAATCTCCCAAGAAACAAAAGTACAGGGCCAGGTGGCCTCCTATGGAAATTCTATCATGTATTTAAAGAAGAGTTAATACCCATTTTTCCTAAGTTGTTCCAAAAAATAGAAATCGAAACTTCTGAACTCATTTTACAAGGCCAGCATTAGCTTGATTCCAAAAGCAAAGACTCCACTAGAAAGGAGAACTACAGGTCAATATCCCTGATGAACATGGATGCAAAAATTCTCAACAAGATACCAGCACACTGAATCCAATAGTACATTAAAAAATTATCCACTATGATCAAGTGGGATTTATTCCTGGGCTTCAAGGGTGATTCACAAATCAATCAATGTGATATATTACATTAATGAGAGAAAGAATAAGAACCATATGATCCTGAGAGAGAACCATATGAGAGAGAGAGAGAGAGAGAGAGAGAGCGTGAGCAGGAGAGGGTCAGAGAGAGAGGGAGTCACAGACCGAAACAGGTTCCAGGCTCCAAGCCAGCAGTCAGCACAGAGCCCGATGCGGGGCTCGAACCCATGAACCGCGAGATCATGACCTAAGCGACAGTCGGACGCTTAACCGACTAAGCCACCCAGGCGCCCCGTCAGATGCTTATTCAAGTGAGCCACCCAGGAGCCCCAGACAAGCTGGATTTTAAAACAAAGACTGTAACAAGAGATGAAGAAGTGCATTATATCATAATTAAGGGGTCTATCCATCAAAAAGAGCTAATAATTGTAAATGTTTATGCCCCTAAAATGAGACATCCAAATATATTAAGTCAATTAATCAGTAACAAAGATAAATGTATAGGTAATAATACCATGATGGTAGGGGACTTTAATACTCCACTTACAGCAATGGACAGGTCATCTAGGCAGGAAATCAATAAGGAAACAATGATTCTGAAAAACACATTGGACCAGAGGGACTTAACAGATACATTGAGAACTTTTTATCTAAAAGCAGAATACACATTCTTCTCGAGTACACATGAAACATTCTCCAAAATAGACCACATACTGGGTCACAAACAGCTCTCAACAAGAATAAAAAAATTGAGATCATACCATGCATATTTTCAGATCACAACGCTATGAAACTTGAAATCAACCACAAGAAAAAATTTGGAAAGCCCCCAAATACATGGAAGTTAAATAACATCTACTACTAAAGAATAAATGGGTCAACTAGAAAACTAAAGAAGAAATTTAATAATATATGGAAGCCAATGAAAATGAAAACACAACAGCTCAAACCCTTCTGGATGCAACAAAGACAGTCTTAAGAGGAAAATATACTGCAATTCAGGCCTATCAAGAAGCAAGAAAGGTCCCAAATACACAACCAAGTTAGAGCTAGAAAGGGAACTTCAAAGAAAGCCCAAACACAGTAGAAGAGAAATAATAAAGATAAAAGCAGAAATAAACAATACAGAATACAAAAAAAAAAAAAAAGATCAATGAATCTAAGAGCTGGTTTTTTTTTTTTTTGAAAGAATAAAACTGATAAATCCCTAGCCAGACTTCTCAAAAAGAAAAGAGAGAGGACCCAAATGGATAAAATCACAAATGAAAGAGGAGAGATCATAACCAACACCATAGAAATACAAATAATTACTAGAGAATACTATGAAAAATTATATGCCAACAAACTGGACACTCTAGAAGAAACAGACAAATTCCTAGATGCACACACTACCAAAACTCAAACAGGGGAAGAAATAAAAAAATTTGAACAGATCCATAACCAGCAAATTGAATCAGTTATCAAAAATATCCCAACAAATAAGAGTCCTGGGCCAGATGGCTTAACAAGGGAATTCTACCAGACATTTAAAACAGATTTAACATCTATTCTTTTCAAACTGTTCCAAAATATAGAAATCGAAGGAAAATTTCCAGATTCATTCTATGAAGCCAGCATTACCTTGATCCCAAAACCAGACAAAGATTTCACTAAAAAGGAAAATAACCAGCCAATATCCCTGATGAACATGATGCAAAAATTCTCAACAAGATATTAGCAAATCAAATTCTACAGTATATTAAAAGACTTATCCACCATGATCAAGTAGGATTCATTCCTGGGCTGCAGGGCTGGTTCAATATTCACAAATCAATCAATATGATATACTACATTAATAAAAGAATGAGAACCATATGATCCTCTCAATAGATGCAGAAAAAGCATTTGACAAATTACAGCATTCTTTCTTAATAAAAATCCTCAAGAAATCAGAATAGGAACACACCCTAACATTATAAAGGCCATATATGAAAGGTCCACAGCTAATATCATCTTCAATGTGGAAAAACAAAGAGGTTTCTGCCTGAGATCAGGAACACGACATGGACGTCTACTTAACACAG